>QUSF01000019.1:8371526-8430300 GCA_003676055.1 Chloebia gouldiae | reverse complement strand
CCTTCCCTTCCCTTCCCTTCCCTTCCCTTCCCTTCCCTTCCCTTCCCGCATAGACCCAGATGTGACATTTTTTGTGGCCACCAGGGCAGCAGTCCCAGCAAAAATTACCTGGACTCTCTACCTGTGCTCATGACCCCGATTCTCTGCCTGTGACATTTTTGGTAGCACTGGAAGAGCTGATGTCAGGGATGTGCAAGCCCTGTCCTGGCTAGCAGAGATGGCCCTGTGCCATCTCAGGCTTTTGCAGCTCAGCTGCTCCCCAGGAGGACCCCCCATACCTGGGAGGGCAGAGGGACAGAAACGTGGCACTCCTGAGCCTGCTGAGGTAGCAGGGTGGGCGTGGGGAGCTCCCTTGCTGTCCCTGGGCTTCAGGGTGGCTCACCTGCACAGTTTACAGCTCAGGTACTGAGCACAGACAAAATGTACGTATCTGTGGAGTGAATCAGGTTATTTCTGTACCTGACAAGCAGCCACCTTCTTCATGGTATTTAGTTTGAGTTTTGCTGTATTTTTCCTGCACCCTGGAGGCTCACCTGTGGATTTGCTAATGCCTCCCTGTGGCTTTGAAGCTGCCATGGGGATGAAGGTGGGTGGATGAGGCACTTTGGGCTTCTGGAATAACCACACTGGTTTACTGTGTCCAAAACATGTGGCAGTGTCAGCACTGTGACTGCGATCCCCTTTAGTTTCCAGAATTAAGAGGGAAGATGCTGCTTTAGCACCTTAGAGAGCACTTTTCTTGGAGATGTGCAATGTTGTTAAAGCTGCCCCAGGGCTCAGCAGGTCCAGGTGGATTCATTCCTGACCAGCTGTGAGCAGAGACAGGGAACCAGCACTGCCCTCCCAGAGGGAACAGCACGTTCCCTGTGCTCCCAGCCACCCTCCAGGAAGCTCAGAAACCTGGACTCAAAAACAGGAAAACAAACAAAGAAACAAAAGCCCCCAGAGCCGTGCTCTGAGGGATGCAGCAGCAAATTTCACAGCTGCTTTGTTCTGTGCCAAGACGGGTCACACCTGCCTGCTCCACTGCTCACATGGGACAGTCTGCATGGGAGGAGATCCGAGTGTAAATGAGAGCGTAAATCAGAGTATTCATCACAAACAGCCATGACATTGCTCCAAATCAGCTTCTTGTGTACTGAGAAATGTGGGTCCTGACCTCCTGTAGCTCTGCCCTTTCCCTCCCACGAGTGCAGCAGTGACATTTAAAAATTCTTTTTCCGTCTCTTCTTTAACACCCACTTCCAATATTCTTCTTCCTTAATCCTTTTTCTGTACTCCAATCTACAAATGATTTTAAAAAGAATCAGAAGCAGTGAGAGATGTAACTGTGGCCAGACCTAGTCAGGGAGTGTTTGCTTCACGTTTCAAGCTGATTATGACTAAAATCTCACTATCTGGGCCACGAGCCTCTGGTGAAAATCCAATAGTAAACGTGCCATGTGAGGCAAGCGTTTGACATCTGCAAATGGCTGCCATCTGTCTCTCCTTTTAAGAGTATTAGCTGTCTAAAAAAGGAAAAGAGATGCATGAAACTTGGTCTGAGGTCAAAAGAGTGTGAGTGAGATCAGGGCTTTCTGATTGCAAAGTAAAATGGGGATAGATTCACCCCCCCAGCTCTTCTTGGGAAGTGGGGGGGAGATAATTGAGAAGTCACACCTGGACTTCAGGGAACTCAGGATGCACAGGCCATCATACAGCCCAGCCTTCTTTTTAGGGCCAGACCAAGGCCTTTTCTAAATGAGGAACTGAGTAACATCAGAAGACAACACTTTGACTCAGCTTTTTGCAATTCTACTTCTGCTCCCACCCCCAACCCCTGGAGCAGGGCCCAGGGCCCTGTTCTGTGCCAGAAACAGCTCCTTGCTTTTCTTTTCATGGCACACTTTGCTCCCGTGGTCAGCAGCAGTGGAGTTGGTGTGTTCACTCTCATTTTTCCCACTTCTGGGCTGTCAGAGGAGCTTCAGCTCTGCTGGGCTCCCCTGCAGTCCTGCCTGGCTCTGGCTTATCAGGGATTTGGGACTGACTCCTCTGTCTCTGTTCTTCGGTGTTACAAGCCAGCACTTACCCCAGTTTCACAAGAATTCCTCGCAGTTTGAAGGGTTTCCATCACACTCGGTCCAGGTGGGAGAGGAGCCTGCTCTGTAGGCACTGAGGCAGCTCAGAGAGGATTTGCTGACCTCTGGGTGTTGTAGCAGCTCTGCTGCTGCTGTCCTGGCAGACTCTGGACTGTTTCTAGCACAGGACAGTGTGTTGGAGCAGTGGCATCCCTTAAACAGCACAGAGGAAGAGATTTGTGGTGCAATTCACTTTGTTCTTGCTGTGAATGTTTGTTCTTGTTTGCTTATGCACCACTCTCACAGGAGAGCATCCTTCTGGGTTTTGATGCAGGCTGTGCACATCCTGAGCACCTTATCTGACATGAGGGATGTGACTGTCCCCCAAACTGTGGTCATCACATCCTCTGAACAGAAAGAGACAGCTCTCCCAGGATTTTCCTGGGAAGCTATGAGACAGCTCAGAGAAAAGGATGAGAAACTATTATCCTCACTTGTTACACATGTTGTTGTGCACATGTAGAATGTGTTATGGAAATTTGTTTACCAAAGGGTAATTTCTTAATTAGACATTAGTAAAAGTGTTTGGATTTTCAAGGACTGTATCAGACTGTCTCTAAAGTGTACTTCTTAGTAGTATAGTAAAATATAATATAGTATAGTATAGTAAAATAAAGAGATTGATCAGCCTTCTACAGTCACGAAGTCAATACTAATTATTACCTGTCAGGGACCCCTACTACAATACCCAAACTATCCAAAAATTATTTTAAAAATAATCTAAAGGTTGGTAGATAAGGTGGGTAACTAGTGAAGCCTACACATTACTGAAAATCATGTTTCCTTTCACTGGAGGGTCACAGGATAATGCAAAGTCGTGTATTAAACAGGATGGAGAGTTTTAAACAGGGTTTTAAACACGAGTATTAAAGAGGACGGAGAGTTTTGCTGGGGAGAGAACTGCCTTGGCCTCGCTGTATGCAGTGATGGCATGGCACAGGAAGGAGCACGGGAGAGAACAAAACTCCACGAGCTCCAGCTGGGCTGCGGGAGCAGAATCAGAACCTCCCTGGGGAGCAGGAATTGTTTTTTCCTGGCTCCAGGGCAGCCCCCATGGCGTGCAGAGCTCGCACATTCGCTGAGCACCAAGCGCAGTGACAGGAGAAAGGCTGCTGGTGTCTCACTTGAACCGGGGAAACGCTTTCAGCAGGCTTTTGCTAATGAGAGGTTTCAGGCTGAAATGGAAAGAGGGAGCTCTTCATGTGCGGCCAGCCGTGCCAGCAGCAGCAATTTCATTTGCCTGAGCCGGGTGACAAGCGTGGGCAGCACCAGGAGTCCCTGAGGTGTGAAGCAGAAGGACTCTCTGTCGCCAGTGAAAGCAGCTGGGCTCCTGCTGTTGCTGTTTTCTCTCGCCCTTGGCAGGGCAAGGCACGTTCTGCATGCGGATTGCTCGGTCTCTACACACCTGAAGGCATTTAGACCTGGAGGCAGTGGCCTGGTCTGAAGACTCGCAGACAAAACCCAGCTCCTGCATGTCCCCAGGGACTTACTGATCCAGGTGTGCCTGGAACATATCCCCAGAACAACTGTGGCTCAGGAAGTAGCTGAAAAATTTTGAAAGGATGACTAGTTAATTTTTTTTTTCCCAGCCAAATGGGACAAGGAAAGCCTTTTTGGAGAAAATTCCTTGCCAGGATATCTTTTGGATGCTTTTAAAAATTTTTCTCAGGTACTCCTAGCAAGGCCACATTGTATTTCTGTAGGAAGGCACCATTATGTATACAACAGCACTGCAAACCATCAGGGCTGCAGCAGGGATGACTCACAGTTCCATTACTTTGTGAGCATCGTGACATCTCTACATGCAAATTGTTACTGCCAGCCTCGTATTTGAATCTGTGTGTGGCTCATACAGAGCTGTGGACACCAACCCTGACCCGTGAGGGCTGGTGGGGGTGCAGCTGCAATGGCCACTCACTTGGAGAGGGTTGTTCTCTGCCCGAGAGTTGTTTTACCCTCAAATGGAAAAATGACAGAGCAGGTAAAGAAAGGAGTGTTGCACCTTTGCAGCTGGACAGTGCAGGGCTGGGTGGAAGTGTTTCTGTGGGCTCCAGTCCCACTCCTGACCTGCTGGTCCTGCAGCCAGGGGGATGCTGCTGCTGAGGGTCCTGCCCTGAGCCTGCCCTGCTGCCATCTGCCAGAGAGCCTAAAGCACCAGCCTGAACCCAGCTGGTGGTCTCATGGACCACATCCAGATCTCTTTAGCCCACTGTCAGGGCTCTGAATACATGCCAGTGTTTGTGGGTACCCTGGATTGATAAGGATCTCATCCAGGGCACCCGCAAATATTTGCGTGAATGTATTCAGAGTGGGCAAACATTTATGAATACCTCGAAGTGACAAGCCTTGGAGGATGAGGGGACTGCAAATCCCCTCTGTATTCCTTCCACAAGCACCAGTGAGCCCAGTACTCCACAGTGTGTGATGGAGAAGAGGCAATTCATCCCTCAGTGCCAAAGCTCTGCAGGCAAAGTGGCCCCAGCGGGGCACTGAATGGAGGTGTCCCCTGTCACTGGGGACAAAAAGGAGCCCTGTGCTGCCAGGTACCACCCAGGTACCTCCAAATCCAAACTGTGGAGCTGCCTCCCTGGCTGCCCTTCCTCTGCAATGTGTGGGCTGTAAGCTGTTCAGGGCAGCTATGGCTTCTTGCTGGGAACATTTGCTCAGCTTTGGCTGAAAGGAATCCTGCTGTTTGCACGATCTCTTGCCAAGCTCGCACTGGTGCTGGGAGGCAGAAGGCATCCCTCTCCTGACACAAACAGTGAGGCAGTTTGGGTCTCCTCAGATCCCCAGGGCTGTAGCCCATCTCCAGCCACACTGAGAAAGCCAAGAGGCACAGGATTTCTTGGGAGGATTTTCTTATTGCAGCTTCCTACACTGTCTTTCTTAAACTGTTTGTTCGTTTGTTGACTCAATTCACCTTTCACCTTGCTGAGCTAAAGCCCTGAATGTTTTGGTGTCAGGAATCCCTGTCAGTCCCAGGGGCAGTGATCTGCCTGCTCCAAATAGGCTGAGTGACGACTCCTGCGTGTGGCTGTTGATCTTCTGTAATTGCTGCCACGTCAGCAGCCACATCAGGCTGGCTGAGATGACGGTGGCACACTCTAATCCCTGCAAATTCCCCTCTCACCTGAACCCCTTGCGTTCTTGGTTCAGGCTTGCCGACCTTCTCTGGAGAGTTTTCAGAGGATAAAAGCAGCATTAATGGTGGGAGGGTCTCAGACCCCAGACCTCCCCTGCCCGTGAGACTGCTGGAGCTGCTTGTGCTGTGTCTGCTGGCACTCAGCACTGCAGGTCGTACCCTGGGACCAGGCTATGCAGTAGAGGAGAGCTGGGAGAGAGAGTCATCCTGGAGTGCACTCTGCTTCCAAACTCCTCTGCATCCTGCTGAAATGGAAGGACCTGCCTCGACGCTGTGCCTGAGGACTTGCTACATAAAACACTGCAAAGTGCTCCTTGCTGAAAATCCACCTGAGCTGGGGCAAACCCCTCTCTCCAGGAGCTGCAGGTGCTCTCGTAGGACTGTGGGACAAGAGTGGTCAAACAGTGTCAGCAAGTGTGCCCTGCCCATCATCCCAGAATATCCAGGCTTCCAGGATGTCAAGGTTTGCATACCAAAACTCTCCTTGCAATAGATGGTGACTGCTACCTATTCTTCTGCTGGATGAATAGCTCCCTTATGTTCTGGGAATCTGATGTTTGATATGATAATAAAGTCTGAGCTGTGGTTGGGTGTAGAAAAACTTAATTTGAAAGGCTTTTATTCTGCTACATTTGAAAAGCTGATTATTATTTTTAGGTTGATTTTGGTTTTAAAACCATTTTTAAACGCTTCACTTAGGAAGACTGCTTTGGTCAGGTTTAAGTGTCCAATTACCTAACTTATTCCAGAAGTACAACCACTCTAGGCAGGGACATCAGATTTTCTGGGTCCCCTCCAGAATGAAGTGTGATGGAATAGTGGCAGATCAAAAACTTGATTGCTTTTCAGTTTACATGGCATGTCCAACCCACTATTTCTCATTTGAGCTCAATGTTGCTCATTCATTACGAGCAGGCAGCGTGCCAGGGGCTGGTGATGGAGTGCCCCACTGAGACATTGCTGGGCTCTCAAACCAGATTTGTGGCTGGACCCTTAGCGAGGATCTAGACTTAATTAGAGATTGTCAAAAACTGCATGAGTGATGGCTTTTTTTTTTTTTGTATATATACCAAAGGCATTGTCAGGCGTAATAAATGATTGCAAAATGTTCCATGACCCTGCTGTGGCTGTCATCTACGTACAGTATAGTCTTTCTTTTTATTGATTGGAAACAGTAATATCATATAAACCAGTTCTCCTCTCAAGCCAAACTGCTGAGGTTTTCAGAGAAAAAGGCCATGGTCTGGCCTAACTTGCTGTACAGAAACCAGCTGTTGCTCCTGGTAGCTTGAGACAGGTCTGGGTGTCTTGGAGGACCAGTGAGAAAGGTGGAAATGGCAGAGCAGGGACTTTGAAAACCCAGAGAACATTAAACTGTGGAAAGGCAACCTTTTACATGGTGGGTTTCTGCCAAAATTTTATCTCCCAGTCAATATCACACGGATGTTCCCTTTAAATCAACCTAAAGACGCCAAAGTGTATCAGTGGGGACTGGGCCAGGTCTTTTTTTACAATTTAAATAATTTGAGTATTACTTTGGCTGGTTAGAAAGGAGAGAGGCATCCTGCAATGGGAAAAGAGGAGAAAAAATATGCATATTGATGATGATGATAATAATAATACACGTCATTGTTTTAAGATGTAGAAATATATTGAATGTGAAAATTGCAATTCTTGTAAAAATACACTGAGTTCAGCAGTTACCTGGGATTAAAGAAGGGGTAGGGGGGGAATGAATCTCTTAGAAGTAGGATTAAGTTTTGCCTTGGGAAACAGCAGCTACAAGCTAATGGGATTTGAAAAAAAATAAACCTAAAGTTCTCTTAATTCAGACAAGTGAGAAATTTTTTTGAAAAGTTAGATTTTCAAAGAGACAACACAAACACAAAGTCTCTGGACTTCTGTTACAGAGGGGGATTGGTATTAAATTTCTTGGTCTTCAGGAAATTTAGATTAAGAATCTCAAATATTGTCCAACAGCTGTTTATTCTATGGAACCTTATAGCTTAGATCCTATTTCTATTTTAGCCAACATATTTTAATTCAGATTTCCTTCTTCCTTCTGCCCCCAACCCTGCCTCTCCCTCCCCCTCTATTTAAAACAGTTATCAAAAAGTTATTTGGGAAATCCTGCCTTCAACCAAATGTTCCAGAACCTGGAAAGAGGGAAGAACTCCTCAGCCCATCTCAGAAAGTTCCCAAGGAGGGGCTCGTTAGCCCATTGCCTGGGGAGCTGCTCCGGAGGCTGCCTGAAAGGCCACCAGCCCAGCAGCCCTGCCTTCCAGGACAAACCTTTGCAGGAGTATTTCAGTGAGAGGCTGGTGGAGCTGGGGAGCTGTGGGAGCAAGAGGTCCAGCAGGAGGGCAAAGGGGTTTGTGGAGATGAACCAGAGCCCCTCGCCGGCCCTCAGGGGCTCCCGGCACGGCTGCGGCGCCGAGCTGGGGATGGGCAAGGAGGGAGAGGAGCCCTGCAGCTCAGCCAAACAGCACAGCAAGAGAGGCATGGAGTGCAAGGCCCAAAAGGAAACCCAGCACGTCCTAAAGCTCCACACCGGTGACTTCTTGGACCTTTTGACAATGCCCATCGCTGCTCCTCTAGAAGCGCTTGTGCAAAAGAAGTGATGCTGGAGCTGCTTGCAGATCTTCGTGCAGTCCTGGAAGAGTTGTTCCTGTTCTGCACCACTCTGATTTTAGCTCAGTCCCCTCTGATGCAGAAAGGTGCTTGTTTTGGGATTGTTCTTGATTAACGTTGCATATATTTGTTTTCAATTATTTCCTGGAAAGAATCAGCATGATTGAGCCGTAGGTGCAGCTTATAGCAGTGTTCTAAATACATGCATGTGTTACTAGAATACTTAAGTTGCCTTCAAAAAAGGTGATTAGTGTCAGAGGAATAGCTTGTTTCCTGCTGTGCAGTTTGTGTTAATTAATCTGAGGAAAGGCTGTTGTATTCTGCCTTTTTATTTTGCTTGTTTTAAGCCCCTTGCTTTTATCATATCACTTTAGTGGCCCAACTGATTTATGTTCTTACTGTGGCTTATTTGTGACACAGATGGAAATAGTTGATGAGAAATTACTGTTTTTCAGTCATTGCCATGTAATCACGAGGTGGATCACTGCAAGTCTGATGCATGAAGAAGCAAACAGAGACGTAAGATCTACTTTTAAATATGATCAGCCATTATGGTTTTATTTGCAGACTCAAAACTCCTCGATTCAAAAACCACCACAAGGGCAAAGAGGAGAAAATGCTGGATTTAAGTTAGAATGATGGAATTAAGTATGAAAGAAGGCTCCTTCCCTCTTTCCTTCTGTAAATACAAGAACCACATAGGGAATTCCTCATGTAATCTGAACTTCAAATTGTTTATTGTATTTTAATGTTTATTGTGGTCATGTAAGTATAAAATGTCAGCTGCAGCTGAATCTTTTTACTATGGGAAATGTCAATGTTTAATTCCACAGTGAATATCAGACCCAAAATGAAGCAATGATTTTAAGCTTCCAGAAAGATCTATTACTGCCTGTGGTATCATCAGCAATAAATTCCTCATTATAGTTGTGGTTTGAATTGATGTTTCTCTCTTTGCTTTCAGACTTGTTTTAATGTGACTTAACAAGCAAACCATGCCCCTGGCTATACCAAACCCCTTCCAGTCTGACTCCTCCCCATCACTTTTCCCTCCTTGTTCCTCTCTTTCTTCAGCCCTGAAACTTGCCCCAGGGTGTGTTTTGTCCCTTCTGCAGGTCACATTGTCCTTCTTCCCAACACCTACTTGCAGAAATATTTCTTCTGCATTGCCTCCTCAGCTCTTGGCCTGGTGCTTGTGTTTTTCAGACTTTGAAGATACGAGGAAAGGGGAGGGAGATTAAGGAACTTCTCACATCCCTTTGCCACTTCTCTCAGGAAACAACCAAGAGCTTTCCCCCCAAAAAAAGGGAAGGGAAATATGTAAGACTCATTCCACACCTTTTCCCCCATTCTGGGATCAAGATAATCTAAGGGAAGTGAGATAGGATACTGAGAGCTCTCAGTCCTTTGTGTGTGGGAGAAAACACTAAATATTTAGACCAAATGAATTTTTCTGAAATCCAATTTGTCTTCCTGCTGCAAATGGAAGGGGCAGCCAATGAGGTGAGATTTTTCCTTGCAGGAAGATTTTTTTTTTTTAAGATTTAAATGGAAGTCTGAAACACATAATGTATTAGCAGATGCCATTGAAGGGATGCATCTGGTTTCCATTGTGAGTTTGCCAGAGGTTAATTTCTCCTCTAGGAGTGGATGCACAACAATAACATGGTATTATGTGAGGGCATAATAATAACAGTGCATGAGGGGAAAGGAAGAGTATTAATGGGACACAGGCAACCTTAATTCTTTCATTTCTTAAACATGTGGCTTTGCACACTTGAATGTGTCCTTTTGAAGTTTGGTTTTGCAAGTAATTTCCGATCCATACGCTTTTCAGAAAAGGGAAGCTGCCTGCCTTTTTGCTCCTGGTATTTTAATGACTGTCACACTGCAATAACCCCAGATTAGCAGGTCTGGAGCATCCTGAGCCTCTCTGCAGACCTCTGCCATTTAAATTATCAGAGGTATTGGAGACTTGCACTGTTAAGGTGTGACTGACATTTGCCGACAGCAAAGGAAAAAAAGCTTCCTTCAGAAAAAAATAGCAGCAATAAGCTGTAATTAAAAATAAACCAGAAAACCAGGTATTTTCTTCTCTGAAAGGGTGGTGAGGCATTGGAATGGGTTGTCTAGGGAGGGTGGTGGAGTCCCTGGAAATGTTCCAGAAATTACCTAATGCTATGGTTTAGTGGACAAGGTGGTGTTGGGTCAAACATTTGATCTGATGATCTTGGAAGTCTTTTCCAACCTTAATGATTCTATGGTTCTGTGATTTACCCAAGCATCTGTAAATGGGTTATTCCAACTGCTCAGCCTCTGGGCAGTTCCTCTTCTCCACTCAAGACAATTCAGAGCATCAGTTTTTAACAGGCCATATTTAAATTTTATTTTTTTTACTTTTACTGAATACCAAATGTGAAACACAATTTCAAAACCCCAAAAAATAGACTCTGACTTGGCAGAAACTTGTAATGTTTCCTCCCCTAGAAGGACCCCATAGACCTGAAATTTCACAGTCAGGCCCATTTATGGTATTTTTCATCTGTAAAGCACCCCAAGGAATTAAAAAATGTGATGTGCCTTTTAAATTGGATTTCCTTCAAAATAGTGTCATGGCTTTCCTCTGAGAAGCTGCACATCTCATGTCAGAGATAGTGGAAAAGTCTAAGAAGACTAAATCTCCCTGGAGGGAACATATCTAGATGTTGCTGCACAGAAAAGACATGAAGTTACAGAGAGAAAAAAAAAACAAAAACAAACCAAAACAACAAAACACCAAGAGCTGTTAAGAGAAGAAATAAAATTTCATCTCACAGCCTCTCAGATTGTTAAAACCTTGTGAAAAAAATGGCTTGGGTTTGTTTGGAAAGTGATAATATGCATGACCTGAATTTATATAGTCTATTACCTTGGGTTTTACTGAGTTTAGCTGTTGGATGTAGCTGCTTCTTTCATGCAGATAATCTGTTTTCTCAATGTTCTTCCGTGAAACTTGATGCAGACACTGCTTGCCATTAGTAGTCTCATAAAAATATTCTTTATGCCTCCTTGAAAAGTTCTCCTTTCTCCTCTTAAAGGAAAAGCAGTGCATCATCTCTTTCCTGCTGGCGATTTGGCAGCCACCCTTTACCTCTGTTTTAGATCTTCCTGTGTGGAAAACTGCGCAGCACCCTTGGATGGTTGTTGCTTTCCTGCTGTGAATATATTCTCTCTGTTTTGCTGGAGCTTAGGCAAAGCAGGGCCTCATAAATCAGGCAGTGCTCACTTCACTTAAAGCAGAGCTCGTGTCCCTGCTGGGATTTTGTCACCTTCTCCCTGAATGTGCTCCCCAGGCTGCAAAACTTGGGTTGAATGCTGGTGCAGAGGGAGGCTGGGGAGGTGAGGGTGGGAGCAGGGGAGGGAAGGAGATCTCAGCAAGCTGAAGAGAACCAGAACCTGCACAAAGTGAGGCACAACCTCAGGCAGGTTTGTGGTTCCCTCTGTCTCTGGGCTGGGACAGAGAACACAAAGCACACGAAGCCACAAAGGCATCTAAGAGGAGATGGGCTGCACCCCACTCACTGCAACCATCTTCAGGATCCAAAGGACCCGAGGAATCTCTGTTTGGTTAGGTGCCTCGTTAAAGAAAACATATAGTTTCCATGTATTTAAATTAAGGAATTTATTAAAAAAAAAAAAGAAAAGCCAAAAACCCCAATCAAAACAGTGGTTTGATCTAAATACAGCAGCACTGTGACATTACTAGGACATTATGTACGAAGAATCCAAGCAGCCATAGAACACAGAAGCCTTTATCTTCAGTAACAATCTCAAAATGAAACTAGCTTCATCAAACAATGTTAAAGATCTCCCTGGAAAGAGAAACAAAACCAAACAGACCCTCCCCACCCCTAACCCTTTGGATATTAGAATGACTTTTTTTTTTTTGTACAATATCAACAGCCACTAGCTCTTCTAATTGAGAACACTTGCTTTAATTTATTACAAAAATGATCTGTTGACTCAGTTATGAAAGACAACTTTTAACATTGCTTTAGAAGTGTCTGCTCTTCTTATAGACTACAGTATTAGAAGTGCTTAAAAACATTTACTCCTGGATATGCTCTTGAAATTCAATCAGAAGGATATTCTGTGTGTGTTTATATACCAAATATGATTTTTCATTTTTAAAGCAGGTGAAAAGACTAACCCTAATATGAAACTGCAATTTTACAATTTAATTATTAGTCAGATATGGGCAACCACATGATAGTTCATGAAATCTTTAGATCTATCTACATTGCTCAGAAACACAAAATAAAGTTTTTACAGCTTTCAGCTTCAAAAGGCTAAAATGTTCAGTCTTTTAGAAGAGTGTCCAGTGTTTAAAAGAAATGCAATTAAGGGAGACCGCATTCAATACACATGAAACAACTCGTTTGAGCTTGCTAATTAACATATCTAACAGCTGCATGTGGGGTGATGAGAAAGGAAAACACATTTGCCATCCAGCCACTACCTGAGATATTTCTTCTCTGGGAGTGAATCTTCCCTACAGGACCACTCCAGAAATCCTGGAGTTCCCCTCTGGAGCCCACTGACCCCAGGCACGTTGCCTCTTTTGCTTCCAGACCCAGCCTGCCACAGATCCACGTCTGGGACTTCACACAGCACCTCACTCAACTGGTGCCTAGGGAATCCTCTGAAGGCTTGGCCAAAAAAGTTGAACCAATGAATGTTGTTTTGTTCCCTTCCTCTTAATTATTTATCTCCATTCTAAAGTCAGAAGAAGTGTTTTCATGTGAATGCCACAATTACTTGCCAACTCTTCAGAAAGAAATGATTGCTTAAAACATTTGCACTGTCACCTTTTTGTCTGCTGGAGATGTCTTACAGAAGTGCAGTTTGTTCTGTTTCAGTATCTCTAAGGAGCTAAGACAAACCAATAATAAAAAGAGTCCTAATTTAGGAGAGTTGTCTCACTAGTCGTGTAAATAAAGAGCAGCTATACTAAGCCTATTTCATTTAAATAATAATACAAAGAGTTGATACTGATCTGGTTTATGCACAGACTCCAAAGTGCTTTCCATTGACAGACAGAGAGCATCCCTCCGTGTTTGGGAATGGGAAAACAAAATTGCACAGAGGTTTGCCCAGGGCAGTGAGGAAAAACACAGAAGAGGAATACAAACCATCTCTCCTGGCTCCAGTACATAAAGCAAGGAGAATACATATGTGCCAGCAGTAATATTCATGTTAATGAATAGGCAGCAATCTGTTTAAAATTGCTTCTTTCATAAAGGCCATTTGTCATTACACCAGCTTAGCTGATCCAACTGCAGCAGATTGTATTTGTATTATCACAGGCACATTTGGGGGAGGTCAGCCCATAATACTGTAGCATATTGTTGGCTTTCACCGTCTTTGATGAAATTTTTTATTTTCCCTAAAGGAAACCATTTAAAAATTCTCTGAACCAATTTCTTTATCTTTTTGGTTTTTGCATTTAAGAAAGACAATTATTACCAGCCAGCACTCCAATATTATTTGGTATAAAAGGAAGTGTGTCCTGCCCAGCACACAGAAGAGATGTTTAAAACTGATGCAGACTTTCTCTTAACTTTAGCATGAGGGTGTTAGTAATTATTCTCCTTAATCTAAAAATTTAGTATTATTTTAAGTTAAAGGTACTATTTATGAAAGGCTGGAGATAGATAACTCTGGAATCTCCTGATTTCCATGGAGCCACTGAACAGACTGATTCTTCCAAAATTCACTGCCAAATGAACCTCCCTGCAGCCTGAGACAGACTGGAACCACCCTTGGGCAGGAGAGCCTTTAATTATGGACTTCCAGAGCTCCTGCAGGCTTCCACATGATGGAAGATGATCCACATGCCAAGAGACAGAAAGGATGCTCTTCCAAAGAAAAATCCAGTATTTCCAAAGATTGTATGGGAAATGCCTCTCCTCTGCAGCGAGTAACTTCAGTGAATATGACAAATATTTACTGAACAAAACAATGATCACAACTAATTGTGGAGCAGGGGTGAAAACACCAAAATCTTGGTCACAAGGGAGTCAGTTCCTGTTCCATGGATGTTGGTGAGGAGCAGCAGCTTGCTGTGGGGTTGTGCATTTATTGCTCTTCCAGAAAAGCCTGTGCAGGGAGCTCCTGGGGGATGCACAGACCTGGGTGATGCTGTCCATGCAGGCTGGGGGGATTCCTACTTGCCTCATCCAGCTGTCCTCTCTACCCTCAGAAGGACAGCATTGGCCATGGGCCAGACCCACTGAAGAAACTCTGACCAACACATGATGACCCCAAGGAAGAACAGCAGTGTGGTACCAGCTGCAGCCTTGCTGAAGATTCACACACCATGGGACTTCACACACTGTCCTCCAGAGCTTCTGTGTCTTCCTCACCCTGCCTGTGGTTCTACCACTATCAAAGTTCATTTCCTGTTGGTTTTTTCAGTTGAAGCGTGGCCACTGAAAAAGATCAGCTGGGTTTGAACTGTCAGCAAAGAATTCAAGCTGGATCCTGAGGTTTGGGTGAATGACCTCAAGAATCAGTGTCTTCAAATCTGGTGCTTTATTGGGTCAGTCAGGTTTGATTCCTACTGCTGATGGCACTCAGCCATAGTTTCTGGGGTGACTGCAAATTGAGGTGGTACCAAGCTGTGTTTCTAGAGAGCTGTTTTGTCCCTGAGCTGGCAGGAACCAGGAGTCCCTAATCAGCAGGGCCAGGTGAACGCTGCAATATTGAATTCTGCAGCTCCCTAACACTCAGTTGGATCTGCACTCCCTGCTTGGTTTGATTATCTTCACACCTTTCCCAGCTTCACAAGCTGGGTTTTTGTTCAGAAACAACATCTGAGTCATGTCCATTCTTGTGAAAAACCTCTTTTTAGATAATCCATGTCAAGACTGCACATCTAAGAGTTTGTTATTTTTTTTTTCTTCATTATTCATTTGTTTAAAAAAGCCTCACATCCAACAGTGGGGAGAAATGCTACAAGACTCAAGTGAACCTCCAGACACTGTAGAAAATGAATAGCAAACACCTGACTCATGAAAGTCTGTCAGCTAATTAGTGTTCATCAGACTCCTCAACAACAATTTAAAAATAAAAGGCATGCTTGCATAATTCAGGATCAGATTGGAAATGATTTCTGATTCTTAAAAAGAGCTAAGTTTGCTCATCTGTCTATTTAAAACAAGCAGCCAGATATGAGCATATGCATTCTTTGGAAAGAATTTGCATGGTAACTGAAGAGCAGATAAAGAAAATGAATCAGTCTGGGAAGCTATCACAGAACTACTCCTTTCTACTCCTTTGTTACGTGCAAACCCACCTCAAAATTCACCTGGAATCAAAATACGAAAAATCTCATTGCATATGGTCTTCAAGGTTGTTTGAAGAAATTGTAAATTTTTTTTCCAAAGTTCCCAGTGGTTTTTAAATTTGACTCCATGGAGCCAATGGCCAAATGCCTGTGGAAGCCTGGCTATGCAGGGCACTGCCTTGACAAGGCTTCAACCCTGAGTTCTGGGCCCAAATTGCACCTGGTCACACAATGGAAGTGCAAGAACTGTGCTCCTACTCCAGCTTTGAGTGCAAGGTAAGCTGAAAAAAAATTTAAAAAAGAAACCCAACAAAAGAAGAAATCCTGTAGGTTTTGTTGTTGCAGGCGAACTGTGTCAGGAAGATCCCTAGAACTGATCATTAGCACTTTTGATAGATTTTAAGCCTTGCAGGGCTGGGTGCTGAAAAGTTCTGCTGTCCCAGCATGGTAATACTGTTTGTAGGACTGAGACACTCAAGGGATGAAATCTCTCTCTCCTGGTGGTGTTTTGTGTCTCTCCCTCTCTCACTGCTCTGTGGAGGTGGGATTCAGAGGGCCTCCATCCCAGGCTTGATGCCTTCAGGTGCACACCAGCATCCTTCTTCCATGCCATGAGAATTCAGGATATCCAGCCCTAACATAACATCCTGCAGGTATCCAGGGAGAATGAATGCTCTCACCCTTCCAGGGCTTTGCATTGTCCCTAAGCCCCCACTGCCAGAGTCCTAAAGCTGCTGAGTGAGGACTGTCCTGGCTGAAAGGAGAGCAGGACAAGGCACAAACACTGTCATTCACTGCTCTCCCTGAAATGCCATCCACCAGCTTAAGGCTGGTAGCAACTAAAAGGTGTAAGACCAGCTATAACCAACATTTGCAATTTATTCACCAGCTTTCAGGAAGGGATTTGCTCATACTGGGAGATGGTGAAGAATGAAAATTTTAGTCTTCACATGCCAAATTAGCAACATCTCTAAAATCCTGCATCTTCTGTAAGATCTGCAATGTCACCATCTGATATGGGAGAATGGCTGAAGCCTCATCTTGCCTGTCTTGACTTTTCTGTCAGCTGCTCTATGCAAGTCCCTGTTCTGTCTCTCTGTCTCATAACTTCAAGCTGCTTTACTATGTCATTCCTGTGGGTTTCTCACTCAGGGATTTGCCACTACTAACCTTCATCCTTTTCCCCCTCAGCACTGGCCACACAGAACATACACATGGCAGTCTAATGAATTTTGGCTATTAACACTCCCACTGGACCCTGGGGTAGCTCCACTACTGGTTAACAGGATTTTTTTTTAGACACATCAAGGCGGCTTTCAGATTCACCTGATAACCCAAAGGTTTAAAAATATCAGTATAGTCTAGCCAATGTTGTAAAGACTATGGGGAACCAACACACTCTACAGAACACTTTGGGCTGCAGTTTGTGGGCACAAAGGTTTTCCAATTGCTGTGGAAGGAATTTTTTGGTCTGGTGTTCTTAACAATAAGAGTGAAATACTTGAGAAGAGTCTGATTCTGATGCCTGAGACACTGCTACTGATCCTGAATGATCCTGCTCACCCTAGTGGGGACAGAGTTTTGTCAATGGTTAAAGGATCCTGGACAAAGAATGATGGAGCTGGAAGTGGTATTATTATTAATGCCAATATTATTTCATGGTGGCATTTTATTCAGTTGAAGATCAAACTGAGGGATGTGTCAGGGAGTGTTTGTATGACACATGGAAGTATTTTAAGTGTGGGCACAGCCTGTAGGTTCTGCCACTGCCCAAAAGCAGCTCAGATCTCTGAACCTCCACGGCTCAGCTCTACAAAGCTGTCACCAATCTCATGGCTGGCACAAACCAGACTGCTGAAATTCCCTCCTGCTGCCTCTTTGATATGGGCAGCTGTGGAAAGACCTTGGGCTCTTGACTGCAGCATGAAGAACACTTTGAGTTTGGCTCTCATTTCAGCAGGTGCAGGTTTGAAGTCCTAGAAAAAGAAATGGACATTTGCTTTCCTGGTCACCTCTCCCTCAGCTTTGTTCTGCCTGTTGCTAGAAACAGCACAAACACTAGTGAAGGAAAAGAGCTTAAAACAGGGCTCCCTTTCTAACTAAAAAGCCTTTGATGGAACAACAACATAAGTGCAAATCTCAGCTGTGCTGGTCCCAAGACATCACAAACCATCAGCATAGCAAGTAGCATTTTTGAATGCATCAAAATCTTGTCTTTTAGCATTTAATGCAAGACATTACAAACTAATGAAGAGGAGAAATGTATGCAGTGTTGCTGTAAACCAAATATACAGATGTAAAATAATTAAGAATAAACTGTTCCATAAAAATGCATGTCAATAAACCCCCATCTGATAAAGTGATTTATGAAGAATTTTCTAGAATTGCTAAAAAGAATGATTTCTCGTTTGAGGCTCTGGAAGTCTTGAGTCACATTTTGTTTCTTTTAAAAAAATGTCTTAAAACACATGGCTTTACAGCTGCTGCTTGGAAAATATACACCTCCAAAGTCTGACTTTCATTTAAATACAAATGTACAAAATGTAAACTGAGACAATAGAGAAATTTACAAAACTTTTCTTTAAAAATAATAAAGACAAAATTCAGTTCTAGTATGATGCTATTTAAATACGTGCAAGTAGTCATGTTCATTGAATTTCTATTGCAATGTTCTAAAGAGACAAATTTGATTCACACAGTCTTGAGTGCCACCTCCAAAAACAGACCTGAGTGGAAATTTCTTCTTAAAATGTGAGGCTCCACTGGAAGGAATGGATAGAAAATCTCCATTTTGGGAGATCCAGATTTTCTTTTTTCACTCAACGGTGGAGGCTCTCTCATCCACAGAAGCTCCAGAGATTATAGTGGAAGGATGCAAGATGTTGTTTCATAGGACTGAGCTGGAACTAGCTGCTTCCAGTGGAGTTTGAACTTACGTGATTTGAATTTATGTGATGATTTAAATTGGCCTTTGAATTTGGAGAACTCTTTGAATTGTTCTGATGCTGTAGGAAGAGGAAGAAAACAACAATTAGATTTCCATAATATGCTATGGTTTTATTTTTAATCCAACATTGTTCGTTTTATGGTACTGGCTAGACTGCGAGACTCTTGCTTGAAGATCTTCAGATGCAAAATATTCTTCATTTTCCTACCTGTACTCTCCCTAGGTCAGCAGAACCATGGCAGTTCTTGAGGAATGAAGCAAAGAAGGCTCACTCGAGCTCCAGGAGCCAAATCAATTCACTGCAAAATGTCAGCATCTGCTAAATCTGACTTATACAGAGGGTACCTGCCAATCCAGTGCTCAGGCATGGCTTTAACCCTACAGAAATAGACCAGTCTAAGAATGTCATTGACATTTGCAAGTGGTGCCGTGCTGCCTCCTGAAAGCTGCACATCATGTTTGATCCAGGTTGCTCTCTTCTTTATCATCTTGGTTTCCTGCCACAACTGCCTCCCTCAAAATATGCATCTTCCATTTTTTTTTAACACATAAATCAAGGATTTTCACAAGGAACTTCTTAAAACCATAGGACAGTTTCAAAAGGCATTTCAGCATACCACTGAAAAACAGGTTGGGTAAGAAGATTTTCAGCTGCTGGAAACAGAACTCACGAGAAACACTGGAACTGCTGGTGGCAAAAAAAATCACACAAGGTAGATGAAAACCCTGGGATATGGATGTAAATGTGAGAGCCAGCCCTCTCTAAGATACACTGCCCTTCTCCTAGCAGAAATATCACCAGAACAGTGCTGTGAAAACAGGCATCTAAAGGAGTTTTCTGGTCTTACTCACAAAAGATCTCACCTGTCGCTTAAATATTCTCTGTAGCAATCCTTTCTTGGGTGGCTCTGGGGGGTAGCTTTTGTTTAGGTCTGGTGAAATAGTACCATTTGGTCCAAATACATTCAGCTCCTTGAAGCACTCTGTTTCTATCATCTAGTGGAACACAGAGAGAGAGAAAAAAAAAGGAATTATTCATCTGCACTAAATAAATTCCAGTAGTGCTAGGTTCTTCAAAGTCAGCAGTGTGTGAGGAGGGCTAACAGTTGGATTCCTGCTGGTGTCTGTAGAGGGCAAATAGAGTGTATGAAAACCAGAGGCTGAGCCTGCTCTGCGTGTTTGCACATCAGACTTGTCAGAAGCTTCCCCACAAGACTTTCTGTTCTTTCCTTTAGCATTGTAGAGAATATCAGGCAAAGACAGGCACACTTACAAAATCCCAGTTATTAGCACCCCTCTGCCCACGTGGATCTGCTGTTTGATGCAGAGCTGGATTCTGAAATCTACTGTTGGCTGTGGTTTGATAACAAACACAAACAAAGACCAAGACATGGAAATGCTGGAGGAGTTCAGGGTCCAGAGTTAACTGCTGCAGCTGGGACTGACTGCAGACAGTGGGTGAGAGCAGGGTCACCAGTGGAGGATCCTTCCCTTAGGGATCTCCAGCTGAACCACAGAAGGTGCTGAGGGCTGTCGAAACACCTCTGTAGAAATCCAGGAGGAGGAAGTACAGTAGGATCCTGGCCAATTTACACAAATACACACAGCCAACAGATACAGTCACCTGAACCTGACATCTGTGGTACATTACAGATCTTGAAAGAGGCCATTTGTAACTCATGAAAGCATTAGAGTTTGGCAAGTTGTCCAGTAGCTATATATTACTGGAACACAGAGCTCCTCTTAAGTTGTCTGTGTTATGGGGTTTATTGCAGTAACTTTACTATGATATATCCTTACCTCATTTTGCCATGGAATAGACACTGATCCTGTGGAAAACTTGGAATAGAAATCATCATCTGTTTGGTCCAGGTTAACTCCTTTCACTGTGGAGAACTGCTCAATGTCTAACACATCCTTGCAGTACACTGCTCTGGGCTATGTCAGCAGAAAAAAAAAAAAAGGAGAAATGACAAGAAGAAAAATATTTCTGAGTCGGACCATGTGCTTTCATTCACAGATTCAGTCAAGTGAGAATGTCTAACAAGTGTGTGTCTGCATCCTCCTTCTCCAGACTTGCTCTGCCTGCATGTTTATCATCAAAGGCTGACTTCACTTTAAGCACATTAAGCTTCCTATTCTGAAGTCCTCAAAGCATCAGTCAAAGTGGGTTTTAGTCATCCATGTGCCATCTGGTTAAGAGGTGAGAGGAAAAGGACAGAAAGAGGCAGAAAAGAAAAATGGAACCCTTCAGTAGTCTTTTAATTTAGAGAGGGAACAACAGAAAAGCAGAATGTTTACGAGTGGCACACTGGAGAGAGCTCTGAAAAGATGCCTCAGATAGAAGTGCCCTCCTGCCCAGATAGCTGTGGAGTTTGCAGCTTGGAAGTTTAAAGGAATTTATCCTAATTGCTAAAGAAAACAGAGGAGGTTTGGCATTTTTCCATTGTTTTTATTAATAGCTCAGCTGCTGGAAGCTGCCCAGAATTACCTCTATTAACTCTTTTAACTTGGCTGCATTTCTTCAAAGGAACAGTCAAATGGCTTTGCCTTTTTGAACTACTCAGTTTTCTGGGATGACAGAGACAAAACCCTTTGCAGCAACAGAACTTTCAGCTGTACTCCAGTAGTCATCCCCAGGGAGCAGAAAGAGTCACCAGTGGCTACCTATCACAGGCAGTGTGTGTGCCCAGAGATTTCCCATCACCAGCACAGCCTCCCTTTGCTGTGCAGGGATAATTTTGGATGGCTTGTGGGACCAGCCTGACCTGCTGAACCCCAGCCCATGTGGAATGCCACTGTGTGTCCGTGCTACCAGGACTGCCCAGCCAGGGTTGCAACAGTGCAGCACTTTATTTATCTGGATCTGAGCACTGTGACCAAACCAATCGACCTAATTCCTGACAGAAGTCCTGTTTGCTGAAGGCTGTATCCCTCTGCATTCCTGACAGCTGCAATCCACAACATTTTTGTGGAGATGGAGTAACTTCGAAGAGGATGGAGAGACATTTCTGCCACTGGCTATATAGCTTTGGGTGATTCAGCTGACTTCAGTAAAGACTGGGAGATCTATGGATGAAGTGCCAAATAAATTAAATTAAGGGCAACTCTTGAGCTCTCAATAAATAGCCATAAAAATTTATGTGCCTTTGCTTTTGAAAGTATGTCTCTAAGAGGTGCCTTCTAGGCCTTATGTGCCACAGTTTTTATGCAGTCTGGCGGATCCCAAATTTGAGCCCAGAATTTTATAATTTTCTACATCAGAAAGAAATAGTAGCTTGTCTCTTATTTCTTCCCACTAAAGCAGGTCGTAACACCACGGGCTAATTGGCAGGAATAACTAGACTGCATAGTAAAATGTAAAGCAAAACCAGAGCAACTAAAGTAAACTTTTGTAGGGCTCAAACCACTTTGGTTTGGTTGAGCCTGCAGCAACGGGAATGGGAGCCGCCAAGATGTTACTTTCTTTAATATGTTAAAATGGCAGTGTTTACTTAGAACCATATGGGGACTTTATGGATAGAAGCTCCAGCCAGAAAGAGAGCCCTGCAGGAGGGAAATAATCAGATAACTCTGTGCACTGGGTTAGAAACCGATACCACAAAAGGGTGGAAAAAGTTTTGTTGTTGCCAATGCAACAAAGCCTTTCAGAATGTGTGAGCCTGGTGTTTAAATCTGAGTAAGGACCCAGTGTTGGTTTCTGTGCCCCATGAACACCAAAAAGCTCCAAATGCTCTCTCAGGTCCAAGTCACCTTCTCTGCTTGAGGTTTCACTTGATAGCTGAGCCTGGCTCAGACTCTCTGTAGCAAACTACTGTTCTCATGATGATCCAGTTCCACGGAGCCTTGGACTTTGTATTTCTGGTTTCACCTCTATAAACCTGCATGCACACATTTGGCTTTCACTGCTGATTGTCCCAAGCACCACCTGGTTCTGAGCACACTTATTTTCACAGTGGGTCCCCAGTGCCTCCAGTGTCGTGCAGGAACGCTGTGGTAAAAGGAGTGGGAATGGATCAAGCCCCAGATTACCAGCCTGCATCCACATGCCCACAGAGCCCTCTCTCCTCTTCCTCCCAGCCTCCCCACTCTGGCCCCACCACTTATCACACCTTCCTGGGGTAGCTAGCCATGCAGAGAGCGGTGACAGCCCTGAGAGAGAGAACCTATTTTAGAAACAAACCTCTTAAAAGAGGCCACTGGGGGTTCTTGCCATCGTACTTACATCAGGCACAAAAGGAGGATCCAGCATTCCTGCTTCTAATCGCTTGAAATTCATGCTCTTGAAAAAGGGGTGTCTCTTCACTTCTGCTGCACCTTCCCCTTGACATCCCAGCCGCTGCTTCACGTCTTTGGTGAGGAGCTGAAACGTGCCAGCAGGAATGGTGAGGGTGTCAGAAAAGCAAGAGCTCCACAAAGATATTTTTATCTCCACTTGTTTTTGAATGTGCCCACAGGGAAGTACAGAGGGGAGTTGCAACTGCTGTTACTTAAAAGCTGAAGTTAAATGGATTAGGACTGCACTGTTCTACATGCTGGTGAAATCCTCAAGAAATCCCCTGCTGTAAAGTATTTACAGTTAAAATAGAGACCATTTATTTTGCCTGCTCTGAGTGAACATTTTCAAGAGATCTGACATACCCTAGTAACATATAAAGGTTTCACTTTCTTACATGCTACTTACATATAGAGATGTTACATTCATAAGCTCCATGTGCTTTGTCTCAGTTCTTTTTTGTTTGGTTTTTTTTTTTTTTTTACGCTTGTAAGAATAATTTTCCCTCAGTAGAACAGGTGCTTAGGAAAAACCCAAAATACCAAACTGTATTTCCTTCACCCATTGCACTACATTCATACATACAGTGCATCACAGGGCACATTGGACCAACCCTTTACCTCATCCCTGCTGAACTCCAGGGGAGTTCTATCCACAGAGACAATGCCCAATAATAGTCCTCAGTTCTGCCTTGTTTGTTTTCAGAGAAGGGCAGTGCACAACCTCTACCTGCTACAGCAAGTCCTGCCTAGAGCAATGCCCACCGACTGAACTCAGCATCTTTGGTCTATCAGACCAGCAAGTCCAGGAACAGAAACACTGTGATATTTACAGAGGAGACTCAACACCACTTTCCAGTGCAAGAGAGCTGGAGAGGCACCTTGGATAAGGGCATGTCACAAATAGACAAGGGGGAAGGGCTTTAAACTGAAGGAAGGCAGGTTTAGATTCTTCTAAATGTTTTCCTAATTTCTTTAGGAAGAAATTGTTCTCTGAGGGTGACGAGGTCCTAGCACAGGTTGTGCAGAGAAGCTGCGGCTACCCCTGGATCCCTGGAGGTGCCCAGCTCCAGGCTGAACAGGGCTTGGAGCAGCCTGGTGCAGTGGAAAGTGTCTTTGCCCATGGCAGAGGGTTAGACTGGACGGTGTTAGGGAACCTTCCTGCGGCTCCGTGGGTGATGCTGAGCCGGCCGGGCGGAGCCGCCGGGAGGCAGCAGAGGAAAGGGCAGCGCGGCCGGGGGATGCTCCCGGGGCACGGCAGCGCTCCCGCCGCTCCTCCGCGCTGGCCCCCGCTCTGCCGGCCCGCCGTCGGGCCAGAAGCAGCGCTTGGCCCTGCCCGGGTGGGTTGTGCACCGGAATGGCACCGAAAGCATCAGCAAAGCCCGCCGGGGCTCGGCAGCAGGCGGGGCAGCGGCTGCGTTGGGCGCTCTGAGCCCGGGCAGGCACCGGGAGCATCCCCGGGAGAGTCCCCGGCACCGTCCCAGCTGAGGTGATGGGATGCAAACACCTTTGGGCAGGCTGGGGAGGAGTCCCGTGCTCTCGGGAGCATCCCTGGAGGAGGAGCAGGACGGGGAGCCAGGCAGGCTTCCCGCTGGAGCAAGGCTGCCTGGAGATTGTGTGCCCAGCTCAGGGCTTGTGTGCCCAGCTCAGGGCTTGTGTGCCCAGCTCAGGGCTTGTGTGCCCAGCTCAGGGCTTGTGTGCCCCAGCACCTTCTGCCGCAGCCGCCGAGGCAGCAGCCCAGCTCAGCTGCCTCATCTCACCAGCGGGGAACTTGGGAATTGTTTGTTGCTAATGTCATGTTGTGCTCTTTCCTCTGGTGCCTGGCTGGAGCTGGGGTTTCGTGTCCTTGTCAGGGGTTTACAGTGTCACAGCTCCTCAGGTTTCTCTGAACACTCTGCTACCACTGGGCATTTCTACCATCTGGGCAATGTCTTTCCTCATCTGACTCCAACAGCCAGCTCAGTTCTGTTTCTGTGTTGCTGGGGCCTCATTTCCAGCCTGAGGTGGCAAATGGCTTTAGCAATCCGTGTCCCCCATGGGTACAGAGGCCACCCTCCAGCCCGGCCTCAGCAGGCTGCAGCAGCAGCAGCCAAGCCAGAAATGGTGGTGAACGGGTTTGTAGACATAAGAGTTTTCTGCTCAGCTCTTTCTGCCTCATCATCATCATCAGCAGCAGCAATAGCAGGGACAGAATGGTTGGAGGAACAGGTTTAAAGCCATCGGTGCTGGCCACAGAGCAAAGTTCAGCTTCCAAATAGCAACAGCCCTTTCCTCCCCACACTTTCCTCTGCCTCTGATGCAGCCAAGGTGGTTACATCTGGGCTGACAGATCACCAGTGGCTGATCCATAAATGTAAAAAGACTTGAGGAAACATCTGTATGCCTTGCCATTCTCTGAGCAGAGAGCTTCACATGATACTGTACCACATCCATCTGGCTTACTGCAAAAGATCTGTCTCAGAGCACTTCTCTGGACTTTGCTTTTCTTGCTAGAAGGAAAGAAGGATGCTTTGTTTTCAAATAACTGCATTAGACTTTGAGTTCTCATGGTCCTGAGACTAGGATTTTTGTTGTGAGGTGTTTTTGCTTGTTCTGTTGTTTGTTGTTTTTTTTTAATCCTATGCTCTAGCCTATTTGAAGATGATCACTTTGGAATTTCCAGTCAGAATCAGACTTGCTCCATTCTGATTGGGCAAAGAAATCAAAAGTTATTTTAAACTTTTATTCTCATGTCAATAGGATTTTCCTGATGATTGGAAAGAAAAGCAGAAATACCATTTTTAGTACCCATGGCCCTGATAGCCTTTTGGAAATGATACCTTGGACCTTTGAGGAACAGCTGAGGAACAAGTGGTGGTGGGAAGGGATAGATTTGGACTTGCTTGGAGATGATACAGGAGACCTCTACAGTCTCTGCTCTCAAGTCAGCTCTGAAGGGATGAAAAGGGGGTTATTTCCCAGCTCTGCAGTCTGGAATCTGGACTTAGTGGGGAGACAAAGCTGATCTGTGAATTTGCCCTTGTCAGGCCGTAAGATGTTTGGAGTGTGCGGTCAGAGAAAAGGGTAGCTGAGGACAGAAGAAGGCTGCCTGGGGATTCCTGGGTTCCTCCATGACAAACAAGGGAGTATTCAGTAACTTCAGATGCAAGAAGGAAGTTTCTGGAGCATGAATGCAGTTGGTTGTGGGTGGCTGGCCACTGCTGGCTGAAAGACACAAAAGGGAGCAGACCACTTGGGAATAGGCTGGGAGTGAAAGAACAGAGAAAGGAGAGGATTCTCCTGCAAAACCCTGCTGCAGGGGAGCAGCTGCAGTCTCTTGAGAGTCCCAGGAGAGTCACAATGGAGAAAAATGCTAGAAATAAATGGAATTTGAAAAGCTGTAGATGCAGCCAGCTATAGAGGGCAACAGGTGAAACCAGACATTCTTCCTGGCTTCTGCTGTGGATATCAAGACATAGCATGGACCAGAATATTTTCCAGAAGGGAGAATCCTTCCTTTCACCAAGGAATAATTAGTCTTTCACCATTTCCTGCAGCGCCAGAAGCTTTCTGCAATAGTAAATCCATGCAAGAGCCTGAAATATGCATCCCATTTGGGAATCTGACATGGAAAAGAGAATGAAGATAACAACAGTATGTTATAAGTCATCTCTACATTTTTGTTTAATTCAGCTTCAAAGGGTTTATTTAATATGAATAGAGAGCAGAACAAAAGCAACTCCATTAGGCTGATGAGAAGCCCTCCTGGGACAGCAGTGCAAGGGACCCCATTGAAGGTAATTTAAATATAATTCTACAGTAGAGCCTGCACATAATTCACAGTTTCAAATCTGGAGATGGTCTGGGCCACCCAATCATGCATGAAGTTAATGCCAAGTAGCACAGCTGTGTGTTCTGGTAAAAAAGGCTCCAGTAGACACTGGATATTTAGGGTTTGGTCTACAGAGTTCATGGGCAGAGCATGACTAGAACAGGACTCTCAAGGACAGTCTTGAGTAGCAGCAGTAAAGTTCCATCAAGATCTTGATATAAAGAGCTCTCTGATACTTTCATCTCACTCATTTGATGCCCACTGGGTATTCAAACTCTGCAATGTCTGAGACTTTTTTTCATGACTTTGTTTTGCTTCCTTTACAAAAAGAAACGACTGTTGTGAGGATGCTAAAAAAAGCCAGAAGTCCCCAAAGTGCTGTTTTATCTTCATGTGATCAGTAAGTTCATCTCCAGATCATACCACGTAATAAATAATTCTGAGTTCTAAGACGTTAGTCCTAAAATTATAGGAGTAAGGAAAACAAAAATCACCACTCATGAAAGCAGACAAGGGGAATGTTAAAACCATGTCCATTGACCCAGTTTATCAAGCAGTTTAAGGATTCATCTAGCTGAAGTTCAACCCTGACACTGAAGTAAACATATTATTATAAGAAATTTTTAAAGAGCAGAAAAGCAATACTATTGTCAATTACTATATGAGAGCAGAGAGACGAAAGAGAAGTTATCCTTGGGCATAAACTTTAAGGTGTCATATTGCTGATTTCCATGGGATGAAAGTAGAAAGGAGGGATGGCAGCAGGCAGGAGCAGCTGTATGATGAGAGAGCTCCTGATGGTAAGGAACAGGAAAAAATTGCTTTTAAGGAAAACAGAACTCATTATCTTTTAGTTGGTTGGGGGAAGCACTTTGCAAAGGGAATGGAGATCAGAAACATGGAACAGCTGAGGCTGAAAACCACATCTGGACATACTCTAGTCCAATCCCTCTGCTCAAAGCAGAGTTTCCTAGAGCAGGTTGTTCCAAACCTTGTCCAGTTGGGCTTTGACTATCTCCAAGTGTGGAGACTACATATATAGCCTCTCTGGGCAACCTATTCCATTATTTGGCTACCCTCACCATGATAAAATGCTTCCTAAAGTTCAGAGGGAACTGAACTGCTCCTCAGTTTGTTTCTCTTGCTTCCTGCCCTGTTCAGGGACACCAATTCAGGAGTTTGGCTCTGTCTCCTTTACACCATCCCATCAGAAACCCCTCGTGTAGGGCAAAATGGGAGCTGCAGGGATAAAAGGCACCAGGGAAGAAAAGTCTGTGGGAAATGCAGACAAGCAGGGCACCGACAGAGTGACAGAAGAGCACAGCAATGAGGGCCCATCCAACACTGCTGACTTGAATGCACTTCAAGTCACATCTCTGGATGCATGACTGCACTTGTCAGGGACAACACACATGTACATCAGTGGAGTATGAGGCATAACCACAACAAACATGGAGCATTTCCTAGAAAGACAGGATTTTTTTCACAGAAAAACACACCAGGAGCAGCTATGTTATATGGGAACTATGGATTGGGGAGCTTCCCAGAAAACCAGCTGCCCCTGTTCCTAATTATTTGTTATTCATCTCTGTTTCAGTCCAAAATTAGGTCTTATTTATGGGAAATTACTTACAAAATGAAGCATGGAAATATGGGATGGATGATGATTAATGATTATGATATATGCCTGCAAAAATGCAAAAGGACACAAACATCCAGGAGGGGAAGGTTGACGTGGGGTGACACCAGAGGGTTTTCCTATGAGTAAATAAATAAAGACAATGTATTTCCTGGTGGTGATTAGCTCATGAAATAAGCTCTGAAGAAAAGGCTGGGCAACATAGTGGGAAACATTTCTTCACTCCTGCCCTGAAGAGTCCACTATGGGAAAGCCTTTTGTGTTGGATCTTTGAGAAGGCTCAAGTTTCATTTATGTATTGCAACTTTTTGCTTCATTTTGCAGATATGATGGGTACTTTATGACTCTTTTGTTTCCTTGTTAAGATGCTCATGAAAGCAAAAAAGTTCTGGCTTTTAATATAAAAAACAAATAGAAATTGAGAAAATATGTTTGAATAATGGATTTAAAAATAAAAAACATCACTTGATAAAATAAATTACTTTTGGATGGGAAACCACAAACGCCATCACACTCAGTATCAGGACTCAGACTCTTCCTGCCTCAAGATACCAATGCTCAGAAAGGGAAAGGTTATCTTTGGATCCATTAATAGTTTGCACAAACAACCTCAATAATCATGCCACATGATTGGACAGGGAAGCAGCAGTGATCAAGTTTTCAGGAATAAATTATATATAGTACAAAATTCCCTGAGGCAAGAGAAAGAACTAGATGATCTCCTGAGTTCCCGACTCCCTGAAACCAGAGTCTCCATGGCTGGAAGATGAAAATGACCACTACAGTTTCATGACTGTCTGCTGCCCTGGGAGTGTGGTAGGTCATCTACAGCACTGTCCCATCAATGCTACATTTAATTCTTCTCAGCTTTAAGTTCTCATGGTTATTTCCCAAGTATATGTTCATTCTCTTATGCAAGGGAAATAAAAAGTAACAAGAAAGGCTTCTACAGGTATGTCAGCCAGGAAAGGGGGGTTGGACTATGTGATCTTTAAAGGTCCCTTTCAACCCAAACTGTTCTGATTCCGTGTTGCAAGCAGCAAGGTAAAATTTCTGCCTCACATCTCCATTTCAGATTAGCAGCAGGACACGCACAAATTCCCTGCCACTCCAGCAGACGCTGCTCCTCACCTGGTGAGAGCTGAGATGCTGCCTGAGGAGAGAAGACAGCCTGCTGGGCACATGGGATGGTCTGTGAGAGCCCTTGGCTGCCCCAGGTCCTCCCATGACAGCTTCACTGGGGGCTCTGCATCACCAGTTAAGGGCAGTGAGTGTCCCAGAGCATCTATCAAGAGTGATGTCAGTTAAATACCACCCCAAGGATTCAGGAGTGACTCGGTGCACTGTGAGTTAATGACTTCCAGGCATGACTCTTGGCAGTGCTACCATCATTATTTTGCAAGGAGACTTCAGTGTCTCTTCATGCAGCCAGCCAAGCAGAGTGTTGTGGATCTGCTCTTTGCTTGCCTGTTGCACAAGACATTGGTGAAACCTTCCCTACCTATTTGTTGACCTTTCCTCCCCTTCGTTCTCCCTCTACCAGCAAACACAGATGGGTCATTGTCTCCAAAGTAGACTTCACTTGTTAGCAAACACCACCCAGAAAAAGGCCACATCCTTTCCCAAATTACAATTCAGCCTTCTAAAGATGGATGTCAACAAGACGTTGATGAATTCAGATGCAGCTTTGAGATTTCTCAGAGGGATTGAGGATTTCCATTGTCAGACATGGCTATTGTGCTGCGAAAATGACTCCCAGATGAAGGAGTGAGAAAACATTTTGAAGAACAGCTCAACAGTATTAAGAAAAGCTGGATACCCTGGCACCCCGGGGGAAAAGCTGCTAACAAAGTTAGTGAGATGGGCCGGGACAACATTTGAGTGTCACAATAATTTCATTGCATAATCTTTGTCCTGCTTACCCCCAGCTCTCACCAAAGACAATGGAAGCGTGGGGTTTGCAGTTCCTTGCAGGAGACAATCAGACTCTTGCATCATCGAGTCCTTTTTCTTTTTTTCTACAAGGTTATAAAAGACAGAAATGCATTCTTGACTGCAAACTAACACTCAAAGTCTCATGAGAACAAATACCGCTCCCTTGGCCATAAAACTTTGGAGAGGACTCAGGATGACCATGATGAATCTCACAGAGAAACAAGCCCAAATAAACAGAGTTTGAGTGAATAGAGAGTGCAGTCATCCCATCCACAGATGAGCTTGGTTAGTCCTTGTTTCTGCAGCCCCTCCATGGCACCCTGTTACTGCTCAGACCGTGTCAGACACAGCTTGTTAATGAAGCTGCCCCACTGAGCCTCCCAGCCCCTTACCATTTTACAGATGGACTTGGCCTCCTCAGAGAACTTATGGGAGTACACCTCCTCTGTCTCCAGCACTCTTCTGTCCACTTCTTCCCTCTTCACCTTCTCCTTCCTTCCACGGAATGGCGATTGCCCAGCAATCATTTCATAAATGAGACAGCCTAACCCCCAGTAGTCAGGGCTGAGTGTGTATCTCTGGTTGTTCAACACCTCTGGAGCTGTGGAGGAGAGTGAGATGCCTTGAGGAAATGCTTGGTATTTACACAGGCAGAGCACTTAAATGCCTCAAAGTTTCATTTTGGTGACTGAATACACATGCACAGAGAATGGTGGGTAAAATACAAAAATACCTCCTGATTGCAGTTGAGGGCATTACAGGAAATGCAGCATGCTACATGCCATGGTGCTCTCTCTACATGCTACATGCCTTGTGCATGCTGTCTTCTGACTTCTCTATCAACTCAGTCCAATTAAAAAAAAATCATGAAAAAAGTAGTTACGTCTAAATATTAAGCGGAGACCTAATTTTAAGAGGTCCTCCAGATTTCTCCACTTAGGGAAGAAAGGAAATGCAAACACACACCCTGTAAACAGCCGTGACATTTCTTCAAAAGCAAATTCTGTCTCTTTGGTCAATTCATAACTTTTCTTTTTCCCCTTTAAAGAAACTCCAATCCATTAATTTTGTGTTGCAGCCACAGACAATGCTTTTGGGTAGAGAGTCACTGTCTTGCAGGCACCCTCACCTCCATGCAGGGGTACAAACACACATCCTCACGTGCTCACAAGCACAGAGCCTTAGTGTGCACGCAAACTTACACTGAGATAACAAAATTTAGACATGACAACTGATTTGCTTGCTTTCATTAAAGTCTCCATATGGTGAAACAGTGGCTCACATCAGCTAGTTTCTATTCAGTCAAATAAGCATAAGCAATTTTTACTCCAAGAAATATGCCCACCCAGAGAATGCATGAAAATAATTACATTGAGTTTAGAAACAGATCTAGTTAAATAAGGGAGTGTAGTTTTGGGTTTTTGTTTTTTTTTTTACCAATTTACAAATCTCTACTTGTCTTTTTTGCAGCCTGCCCTGCACATAGAGGAAAGCTCATGATGACCCTGGTAAAGATGGCCATAGGTGTGGACTTACCCATTTTGTCATAACCATGCAAACACATTGTAACTCCTATACAAAGAAGCAACTAGAAAGAAACTTTATTTTGGCACATAACCCTCCTAAGATAAATCTACACTAAAATCACTAGAATCCCAGTTGCTGTCTCCCCTTTCAGTTTGCTTTCCTGATTTAAGTTTATAGACCAGCCTCACTGAGAGCTGTAGAGGTCCAGCCTTTCACCCTCTTCTGATTTTCACTGTCAGGATTTCTGTAGGAGTTGCTGCATGAAACTGGACCCAGCTGAATGTGAATATTTTTTATTCTTTTTCTTAAGCTTTCTTGGCAGAAATATCTCTAAAACTCAAGTAATCTCAGCAAATTTTAAAAAAGATGAACTGTGGAAGACTTACCCATATACCCTACTGTTCCTACTCTTCCACGGATTGATTCACCCTCAGGGATTTTAACAGCTAGACCCAAATCAGATATTCTAATATGGCCTGGAAGGAAAAAAGAAACAAAACAACACAAAGCAGATATAATAACCTGACCCAAATTGGTCTAAAACCCACAACTGTGGTCATTGTTAAACTACTCTTGCAATTTACTGCTCAGACACTTTAAGAAAAGCATGTTCTGAATCACTGAATTGGAGCAGTTTCATTGATATGGAAAAGAGGAATAATTAAGGGCACTACAACACAAAAATAAATGTTAACAGTAAGGCTGGGTTACTGCAGCAGATTGTATTAGGTATTTTAAAACCAATGAAAAAAAGCAGAGAGAAGCATGCTGTGGGGAAGTATCTTGAACTGATCACAGAGGATGGATGGGCTGACACAATTCTGTAACTCTGTGATGGCTGAAGAGGCTGCATCTGGTCTGCAAGTGAGCAGGAGATTTGATTACTGCTGCCTCCAGCAATGAATGGGTGGTACCTGGGCTTGCCTAAAACCAGACTTGGCTCAGCAGAGGATGCAAGTACTTTCAAAAATGGAGAGGGAAGCACAGATTTAGAAATTAGAACTCCACGTTGCACCAGCCTTGCAACAAGGATGGAAAAACAACAGGGAAAGGCAGAGAGCCCCAGCAATGCTGAGCTCTCGAGAACAGCCCCTGCTGAGGGCACGGCTGCTTCCTTCCATCTGTGCAGCGAGCTCCAGCAGCTCACCCACCCCAGGACAGGAATATTAGTGTATGCTGAGCCTCTTAGTCACTTCAGAGCATTATTTGTCTTTGTGCAATATATATCCCGAAACTAACTTAATCTACTTTACTGTGAAAGCATCTCTGTAAACCTCTGAGACTTACCATAATCATCCAGCAGGATATTTTCTGGCTTCAGATCTCTGCAAATGAAAGATAGCAGTTATGGGTATGAAGCTGGTTTTGATAACATAACCATACAGCTGCGTGAGGGCATTTATTACTTGTAATAAACCAATTGAGTGTCAACTCAAACAGCAAGGAACTCCTGAAACCAATACAACCTTTTACAACTCACTTCACAGATAGACTGAAACCATATGTCTTTTTCTAAACTGGAGTTATAATTTTTCACTAAACCAAGCTTTTAGTTCCTAATCTACCCTATAATGGACTCATCCATCTAGTCCCGTAAGCCCTGTAAATGAACCCCTATAGTCCTCTGTGTTGTAAAATCTCTCTAACATTTTCTGTTATAAAATCTTATGTTAAAAAAAAAAAAAGTTTTAAAATACTTTATTTACATGTGAAAATTGAAATAGAAATCTGTTGGGCTCAAATTTTCTATGTCTAGCATCTGAGTCAGACCAAATATGTGAATGTGTGTCTATGTACTTGCACATATGTGCAATACTTTTGTTGAGTTTGGAAAATGTGGGGCAGAGGGGGGAATGCTGTGCCCCAATTAAGATTATTCTTACAAGCATTTGTGAAACTCTAGTGCCTGTGTGGTTTGGAGCAATGCCATGAAAATTGGCAAAGTGGTCAATCTGATGTCAAAGATGTGCCTTTCATTGTTCCTGAAAAAAAAGAAAACAAAAAAAAATCCCCAAATCTGGGCAAGGTATAAACTCCTGAAGTAAATAATTTCAGTTTTCACATATTTAGCAGAGCCTTGGCAGATCATTCTTCTGAAAGGTTTGTCTGCACAAAACCTCCTCCAGCAGCTGCTGCTTTGAGATGCTTCCCAGCCCAGCCACGCTGTCCCCTCCTGGACCAAGGCTGTCTTCCAAACCTTTCCAAGCCCAGCACAACTCTGCAGCTGCTGCCATTCTTGGGCTGCTGCTGAGGTGGGAGCCAGGCAGGCTCCTTCCCATCCTGCTCATGCAGGAGATGGGACCAGGAGATGGGACCAGAGGTGTCAGAGGGGGGAGATGGACATGCTGGCCAGGAAGTGTTGCAGAAGTGCCCCAGGACTGGGCTCTGCTGGCTCAGGAGCTGGGTGAGGCAGGGAAAGCAGCATTGCTTCAATTCACCACATCATGGCCTGGCTTTTATCTAAAGACAGTGCAAATCCAAGCACTGCTTGGCCTCTTCTTTTTGTAAGGCCTCCTTGCATCTGTGAACCAGCTTGGTTCTGTTGACTCCCCAGCAAGAGGCTTTTCTGTGCAAAGAGCAAAGAGAGGGTGTGTACAAGAGAAAGCCTTGCACCAGGGCAGAGCAGAGACAGTGCAGGAGCCCACCCCACCTCTCAAGCTGTACCACTCCAGTAAAATGAATTTTCCTGTGTATGGAGAGGAGTACTTTATAGTTTTGACGATGCCAAAGTTGGAATTTTGAAACTTGCCTTGTTTTTAATTATGATTTCAAGCAAGAACACAGAGCACTGTGAGTAATCTCCTCTTCTTGCTTGCTTCAGACCTTCCTGACCTCCAAGATAAACCTCACCCAGTGCCCAGTGGTACCAAGCCTGCTTTGCAAACAAACAATGCTGAAATATGTGAAGTGCAGCTGAATACTGAGGAGAAGCTGTGATTTTGTTTAACATACCACTGTGGGTTTCCCTGCCAGTCAGCAGAAGGTTTCCAGTGCTGGGGCAGCATGGTCAAGGGCATTGTCTATTTATTTTTGAAAATAGGTTCTGAATCCTGTAAGAATCATTCCCTTGAAGAACTCAGCCTTCATCAATTACTTCATCTTCTGCTCAGCAGATATTAGTCCCACTTAAAACTGTAACTGGGGGCCAATGATAAGAATTTTAAGTGCAACTTGGGAAATGTTGTGTTTGAATGAGAAAATGGGAGACTCCACAAGGACTCTGAGAACACCAGTTCAGCTCTTAGGGTCAGGGCAATTAGAAGAAGCTTTCCTCCCTTCCCAGACATCAGCTGTCATTCCTGTTTTCAGAGTTCTGGTTCCTCAAGATCAAGGCTGGCTTCCTTTGCAAGGCCAGCACTTCCAAGGGTTCATGACTGAAATGTCCAGAGGGAATAAAACTCCCTGGTGGACACACCATAAAGCTACTTCCCAAAGGCTCAGATTCCCATTTGTAAATTAGCCTTGCCCAAATATACTGGAACATAAACTGCTGGCACTGTGCCCATGCTCAAAAGGCAATTGTTTGGCTGTGCAGAACAGCCTAAACAACTCAATTAATCACTTTGGACAAGGCTTTACCATGTATTTGTGCAATGCCTGGGACAATGTGAATTTGATGCTCACTGGAGCTTCCAGGCATGGCTATAGTATAAATTAAAAAAAATCACATACATAAAAAAATATTTATATAAACCAAAAAAGGTTTTATATATATATATAAACATATAAAATTATAAAATAAAAATTTAAAAACATAATATAAATTATGAAATAGAAAAGAATTATATATATATATAAATTATATATATATATATATATATATATATATATATATATATATATAAAGAATTTGAGGAGAACCAGCAGCTTTTTGCATTTGCTTTCCATGAACAACCAACCCGTTGACCTTTACTAACATGATGCTGTTGAGAAATGTAGCACAAGTGCCATGTTTGACAAGGGAATTCTGAATGAGATAAATCTGACTCTGAGCCTGGTTGTTCTCCCGGGTCACGTCTGCAGCGTGCGTCAGCAGCGGCCCAGGAGATGGGGATGCATTTTCCAATGCTGTGATTTACTCAGGAGCATTTTGTTTAGAGAAAATGAAATTAAGTCTGAAGAATAAGTGTTTTGTGATGAATTATTCGCCTTGAGAAGGCAGTAGCATTTAGCTGCTATATTTTATTGACCTATATAGCACTTCTCACGGGTCCCACAACACGCTGCGCTATTACAAATGAGGGGTCTCTGCAGATGCTCCTGACATACTGCTAGAAAATGTCACCTACAAGGATGTAGTATCATTCATCACCAAAATGAATGTGCCATCTGAGGTGTAAAGTAGCAGCTCTTTTAAGAGCAGCATGAAAACTCCTGCTTAAGGAAGTAAGTGCCATTTCTCTCAGAACCACACACTGTTTTAGGTGGCCAGATCTGATTTGTTCTGTTAGAAAATGGCATTAGTATGGCATTTTACCAGCCATGTTAGGAATGCAGCAGTCATTTTTTTCAATAAAATATGATTGTGAAACACTACACTGCCTCCTAAATGTTTGAAAATGTGGTAGGAGGTTTTCTAAGGGAAAAGGAAGCCAAACACTTCACTTATGATTTGATTTTACAATTGATGTTAGACAGTACCATTTTATTCCTTGGGGAAAGAAAAAACTTCCTTATTGGGTGAGCATCAAGTAAATCAGCATGTTATCTGTCTGCCCTCTGTGTGCCAGCTAGCGAGATGCAAGGCAACCAAGTGTCAGTTTGTTAGAGATCTCCAAGGAACAACAATATTGCAATTTCTATGCATACAAGCCCATGCATCATATGTATTACACCCAGGCATATAAAATGATTTAAAGTGTGGCTTGGCTTTTAAAAATAGCATCTTATTGTCTATTAATCATTGCCCTTGGAAGTTCTTTCATCAATTTACAGGCCACCCTCTTCTGCTGTGAATGCCAACAACGATGATTTCACAAGCGGGGATGATGAAGACAAACAAGAACCGTTGTTTACAACTACAGTGGCTGTTGATTAAAAAAAATAAATCCTCGTGGAGTCACAAGAACTCTGTCTGCAATCTGCTTGCTTATCCAGCCTGCCCTGGAAAAGTGCTTGTGTAGAGCTGCAAGCCAAACTGGAAGCTGAGACCTTGGGATCTGCCCTCCTGGAAGCGGCAGCGGCGGCGCCGGGCAGCGCTGTGCCCGCTGGCTGCACCCATGGATGGTGGGATGCTGCCAGCAGGATGCCTCTGTTGTGTGGCTGGGAATGGGCCCCCTTTCATGGCTGGCACACCAGGATCATCATGATCCCATCCAGCTAATCACACTCACCAGTGGAAATCCATGCCCCGTGTCTCAGACACCCTCTTGGGATTGCATTCCCTTTGCAATAGAAGTTTTTTTTCACATGCTGCTGCCCCAAAATAATCTAACAAATTAAAATAGAGGCTTGGATGGAATGATCTCCATTTCATCCCAACTAGGAACTCAATTCCTTAATGAAATCCCTTTGAAGGGACTTCCATCCTTTTTTATGTTGCCCAGTGCACACTGAGGTAAGGTTTGGGGAGCTTTGTGCTGGTTCTGGATAATTTACACAGGATGTATTTAGGGAAGCAACTGCTTCCTTCCATGATTACTGTATCATGCTGTATTTATACAGGGCTCTGCAAAATTTCAGCCAAAGCACTCAGGCATCTCAGCTGTGCAGCACCACAATAAGAAGGGAGGAAGCAGACAATTCTTTCCTACCCAGAAAAGACATCCTAGGACTCTAGAGAGTGCTTACCTGTACACAGTATTTTCTCTGTGAAGGTCTTCCAAGCCACAAAGAATCTCTGCTGCATAAAACAAAGCTCTTTCCTCCTCAAAGCCTGGGTTTCCCATGTTGTAGATATGAAACTTCAGGTCGCCTCCGTTCATTATGGTCAGAACTAAACACAGTGCGTCCTTTGTTTCATAGGCATAGGCTAAATTGACCTAGAAAAACATTTACAGGACAGTTGTGACAGTTCAGATGGCTGCTAAGAAGGAAGTGCTAGCTTTCCATTAAAGATTTTCTCCAGAAAATGAAAAAAAACCAAAAAAACAAAAGACGTTGACTGAATTTGGTACGGGCTTTCTTACAATGGCAAACATATATTTTAAAAGCACAGAAAAATCAGATGTTAGGATTCTACAGAATAATTTGTGGAATCCAGCCTATTTATCACTAGAAACTCTCAAGGCTCAGATGGCTTCAGAGGCTGGACAAACATACTAATTCCAGGCATATTTTCCCATGTATGAGAAATCTGAGTAATCAAGGGAATTTACACCTCCTGCTGCACTGTTTTGCATCTCAGTGAGTTCCCTGGAAGGCCCAGATATCCCAGTTCTGGGGTGATCAAATGGACCATCACGGAGATGTGAAGGTCAGCATCATCCCTGGAGGCTCTGGTGTGTGCCCAAGGAAAAATCAGACCAGCCAAAATCTACCCATCACTTTTAAATATGTGCCATCCTCTGGCAGAGGCAAGCAAACATGTCAGCAAACACCTTGCATCTGTTGTACACACAGTGTTTCCCGAAATAAGTATAAAGAACATGACAGATGCTGAGATAAGACCTTTTTTCTTTTTCTGTATCTAAGGGAAGTTTTAAAGGAGGCACAAGAGATGGTGTGACTCAGGAGAGTCCTGCATCAGGCCAGCCAGAGCCACCTCACTGCTTAGATGCCTCTGTAAGCCAGTCTCATCTGATCTGTTTGGGTTGAATCTCCTTCAGTCTCTCCCCCAGACCCTGGGAATTCAGGTAATCACGCTGGATAAGAACAGCTCATCCCGATGCAGCTGTGATGCAAGCCAAGGCTGTAAAACACATCACGTTCCCATGGCAGGCACAGGCCCCTTGGCTGCTGCACTTCTCAGGGACCAGAGCCTAAAATGAGACTCAGCAAAGGTACAGGGAGCAGGGCTAAGGTGCAAAGCAAAGGGATTCAGCTCCTGGCACCTTTCCAGGAGCAGGAGGTGGAGGAAGCACTGGATTCAACCAGAACAGCGCTCAGCAGGTGAGCGGGGAACCACGGAGCTCAAACAATACTCACTACAAACTGACTATTGACTTTTTCTAAAATCTGCTTCTCATTGAGCGCCATGGATTCGCCTTTCCTCTTCTTGATCCTCTTCTTCTCTAACCTCTTGCAGGCGTACATCTTCCCCGTGGCTCGCACTTGGCAGGCGCAGACCTGCGAAGGAGCAGAACAATTGCCGCGTAATTCGAAGCAAACGCCGCGCCCGGGCTGCGCTTTGCTCCTCACCATCGCCTCTGCTTTAGTCCTTTTAAGGCGAGAGACGGCAGCTTGGTAAACCAGGGCAGCTGGGGGACTGACTACTGTTTCCAAACCTGAATATTGCTTTAATTATTTCACTTTCCTCCGCCTGCTTCCTCTCCCACCTCCTTTTGTCTGTGCAGATTTTAATCTCTCAGTCTGCGCCTCCCCTGCCTCTGCTGCCACCTCCAGACACCAGAAAAATACAAATAAGGGTGTGACCCCAATACCGCTGTGAATGCAACAGACGAACACAAAATAACTCTCGAAAGTGTCCTCTTGAGATTACAGCATCACCAGGGGTTAAGTAGAATTGTCAGCAATTAATGGAAAGCAGCCTCTCTCACATCAGGCTCCTGTACCTGCAGTCTCTAAAAAGTAAGAAACACGCTTAACAGAAAATTTCGGAATTACTCACCTCCCCGAAGCCGCCTTTCCCCAGTACCCTGTACTGCCTAAACGTGTTTTTTGTTACTGGTTGCCTGGAAGAGAAGGAAATAAATAAATAAACCCCCCACCACACTGTGTTTAATGCACTCTCTGTGATTTATTTATTTCAGAGCATACTTTTGAAAAGCAAAATAGATAAATATTATATAATCCCATTATTTCAAGGCAATCGTATTATATCATATAATATATAATTATGTAATTACATTACTTCAATACTATGTATGGCTTGAACTTTTCAATTCCAACATATTAAGCTGTAATAAAATACAACACATTAGTGAGTCACCAGTATAATTTCTGCTAGCATCTTAGGACCAAGGAGGGTTCTGAATCTCCATTATACAGCTTTGGCCTTTGTTAAGCAAAGAGGAAGCCTGAGATCTTCCAGTAAGATTCCTATTAATTCACATGACATATAGGGTGGGCTAACACGTTGCTTTGCTTGGCCAGCAAGATGAGAAAAAGAGATCCAAAATTCAAACCACCAGAACATACTTCTGTTGTGTTAAACAAAACATGAAACCCATATGAATCAAAGGCAGAAACAATCCTGGGAGCAGGAGAGGTGGATTTATGTGACATTTGCAGGCTGAGAGAGCAGGAGGACAAGGTCCAAGCCAGAACCTGCTTCCTGGGGGAGCATCATAGGCAAGAAGGGGGCAAGAGCTAAATTAAGGTTAAATAAGTCTGTCCCCGAGGGCAGAGTGCTATCACTTGACAGGATCCCTGTGTAACCTCCCAAGCTTCCCACAAAATCTGCTCCACCAGAGTGGCTCCAACTCTACATCCAGCTTTTACTTTGCTACTGTAGAAGTTTTATAACCCGACAGAAGAAGGATTCCAGGTTCAGCGGGATCCCATTCTGTATCCAGCAGCAGGGTTTTACAAGGATGGCAGCGGTGGATGTGAACATTCCTGCCCTCCTTGCTCCCCTCTGGCAGGCAGCCAGCCGGCAGAGGGAGAACAGTAACGGGGCTGCTCCCACCACAGGGATGATGAGGTTGATGACAATGAAGAGTAAATGCTGGACTGAATCCTTTCATTAAGGCCCATTAATGTTTTCCAAAGTAGGGGAAGAATAGTATGCAGACAGTAAAACACTAGAAGAGGAAAATATGTTATTTTCAGTGTTCTGTGAGGCTGCTGCAAATGCTTTTGGGGTTAAAAGCAACAATTAGTAGTGATAACAACATGTTCAGCAATGTCCCTGGAATAAATGGACTCTGTGACTGCTCCTTTGGAGCCAGCAGGCTGTCAGAAGGAGCTGTTGATCACTCCATGCTACTAACATCTCTTTGCTAATCCTAAAAACAATTCTCCCAGCTTCTTAAACCAGGCATATCCAATAGCTTGTCACACTTGTTGGGGGAATGGAAAAAAAAAAAATCCTCAAAGCATTGCAGAAAATTTCTTATCCATAATGTGAAAACAGATAGGAAATAGCCTGGCTAGAGATGAATCACCCAATGTTTTTTTAATTGAAATGGAAGAGTAAATGCTGAGCTCAGAAAGATGGCATGTGGAGCATGCCTTGGCATGAAATGGCTCTTCCCTCTGCCCACCCCTCCTGAGCAGCAGCTTTGTAGCTTTCCAGGGAGAGGAACTGGCACAGCTCCTTTGATCTGGAGGCGTCCTGCTGACACACACCACTCATGGATCCGGCCCCAGCTCATCCGCCGTAATTAATGCCATTTGTGGAGAATGGGGCTTCTCTCAGCTCAAGGTCACTGTCACCCAGCAGTGACCGTCTGCTGCAGCACTCCCTGACAAGGGAAAGGCACAAGCCCTTTCCTTGCAAATTAATACCCACTAAGAGTGCCTGGTTATTAAATGTGCTCAGGAATGTCCAGCCAATAAATACAGGGAGAGGACCTATATGCCACATTTTTCCTCTCTTTAGCATGATTTAATAACAGTGACAACTGGTCCAGACAAAAAGCCACCACATTCAGAGGGTAGCTAAACAGAAATACAGCTGAAGTTGCTGGATGTACATTAATCATACCTAATATGTTTAATGTACCTAAGCCCATTAAATGGTTGAACACTTGAGCTGTAGAAGCAAACATTATCTCAACTGTCAGATTTTGAGCATATTCAACAGACTTTGCATGGAAAGTAAAAATAAACATTTTTATTTATTTTTATTTAAAAAAATAAATTGTGACACTTACCTTTCCAACCACTTCCACTGGAGAAACCTGTCGAAGTACATGCTGTTTAGGTACTCTTGGAATGGTTCCCCACTGAGGTGGTCAAGGACAGATCTATCTCAGATGAAAAGGATATATAAGTATTTTATAATCCTGAACTTTGAGCAAAAAGATAAATAAAACAAGAGGAGAAAAGTCCAGACTTCTTTTATGGTAGGATTATGTTATTTCTACTTTATTTTGTACTTTATTTTGCTGACTGTTTTAGTATAGAAACAAAGTGATGTACTTGATGTATTTCATAACAGGAGGCCTCATACACACATATACTGGTGATGCTTGCTGAAAATTATCAGGGCAACTCCCACTGGCTTTAATGGACTCTTACAGAGGTTGTTAGTCACCACACACTGAATGTCTCTGCTTCTGTTAGTAAACTGAAACAACATCCTCAGGAACTGAGCTCCTAAACTTTGAGGCATGTTTACATCTGGATAGAAAATTTCTGGCTGAAGCTCATTTCTGTCAAAGAGAGACCATCTGAGGCATCATTCTGAGCAAAAAGTTCAGTTTCAATTCCTGCTATATAGAAGAATTAGTACATGTGACTAAAGTCAAAGGGCATTTCCTAACAGCTATGTGCTTTGTAGTGTAAAACAGAGGAAAGAAAAGTCTGAACAGGGATGTGGATTTGCTTCTGGATCAAGAAAAGAATTTTGGGGCTCACGCAGTGGATGGAGCCTTTTGCATAATGGAAGGAATAAAGGAATAAAAAGATCAGTCTGCTAATGTGAGAGGTCTGTTGCTTGTGACACACAGAAAACAGTCAGAGGGCATCAGGCATCCCATCAGGAAGGCCAAAGGCTTGGAACTAAGAAAACATGGGCTGAGCTGGGAGCTGTCTAAAAGGCCATGCTGTTTAACAACTGCTGCTGTTGGTTCTTGCTTTGCTCACTGGGGCTCCTGCATCCACCTCTGCTGGCAGCATTGGCAGGACAGGAGTTGGGTTAGGGTGAAAAGTGCCCCAAGAAATGAGCATTTCTGTCTGGGTGTATACAGACACACTTGTGTCTGTGTCTAAGGGCATACAGACACATTTCTAAATCTTGCTGGAAGGAGGAAATCCTCTCTGAATGACTGCTCTAGTCTGGGGATGATAGTCTATGTCTTACCCTGGGGCAGTTCTCTGAGCAAACCATGAGTAATGTGTCTCCTCAGTTCAGTTCCTCCCCATTAATGAGCTAGTATTTTTGGAATTTCTCAGCTGTTACAATATTATTATTTTTTTTTTTTATGCTTGCACCATCAATTTGGAGAAGGCAGGTAATTGCACATGTTCAGTGTGCACAAGTCAAATTGCTGCTGTCTTCATTAGCTTTGACTGGACACAGATCATAACAGTTTCCTTTAATGGATTAAGGATTACAAAATGAAATAAAAAGTAAGTCTTAATTTGCTTTAATACATGTCCAAATTCAACATCAGATTTCTAGGTGATATTGGAGGAGGGCAAGAGCAGACAGTCAAAATATTAAAGGTAGTAGCAGAAGTTACATACATGCACTTTTCTTGCAGACTGATTTTTTTATCTGTGAAGATGTGAATGGAACTCATCTCATCCCTGCTCCTCCAGGACAGCAGGCTTCATATTTGTATGTATGCCTCCCTTTTCTGGTCTGACTGTGAGCCCCTCCAAAATGAACATCATTCAGCAACAGTAAACACCAACAGCAATTTTTTAAAACTTCCTTTTGACCTCATTTCAGTCCGTGTGAAATGATCAGCATATTTATTAACAAGGTCCCAAACCTGGCTCATTCCTGAGTTGAGCAGGGATGAAGGAAGGAGCCTGCATTAAGTGGTGTCCAATGCTCGGCCTTTCCATTCAGTTAATTAAAAGCTGCACGTATTTTAAAAGAACAATAGCTGCCTTTCAGCAGTTGTTTGCTTTTTAGTTCCCCTCTTTGGCAACAACAAAGTGCATTTTAGAGGGAACTGTCAGCTTTCAAACCGATTTGAGAACTGGAAACAGGCACCAGGGGGGTTTGTGTGGAGCACAGTTCTGCCTTTGTCGCTGGGACTGGCACCCACAACTGGTGCGAGTTACAGAGCATCTCTACAGGACACCAGGCCAGTGCAAGGAAACTGCCTGTGCTAGAAGAGAAGGCCAGAAATAACCCACAGCTCCTACCAACGCAAAGAATAACTGGAACCAGAAAAGGTCAATGAAATGAGTCAAAACAATGAATGACAGCGGAGCAAATTTTACAAATCCCCATTACATCACCCAGGGAAAACAAACCGCGCTCAGCCAGAAACCACATGGGCCCGCGTGCCATGATCCCTCCTTTTCATATTTTTATTGGTTTATGATCTACTGGCATGGACGGCTCGGGGCAGGGTTTGCAAATGCAGATTGCATACCTGGAGCTTTAGCACATAATGGCACAAATCGCTGCAGAAACTGATAAGCCTTTTCCCAGACAAAGGGGGAAATAATGCACGTTCGTTTGAGCGCCACAGACAGACAGAAAGCATTAAAAAAGCCCCGTTCTCCTGGTGAAGATTTTCTGGAAAAGCCATGCGGAGCAAGTTTGCACATTCCTCTGTCTAAATGGACTGTATAGCCACTTAATTTTTATTCACTTTGAAACAGAGATGTTTTCTTTGGATACATTATCATTGTAGCTCTTTTCACACAGCATGAAATCCACGGCTGGTTTACTTGGCCGGAACACTCTGTCAAATACCTGAAACAGTAAGTGCCTGTGTGTAGCATATATAATGGCATGGAAATATTTATTATATTTTGTTCAGATGAAATGACTTCACCGCTTGTCAGCTCTGCCTCTAGGACTGTGAGCAAAGATACCTGCCTCAGGCTGCAATGTCTCTGCTGCCACATTCCTCACAAGCTGCAGCCCTTTGGGTGTCGTGTTATACTTACTTTGTGCAGGGAGAGAACAGCTCTTTGCAGGGGCTGTTCTCGAGTTTCTCCTCTGTCTGCTGGATAAGTTCTGGACTGACTTCGGGAACATAGGCTGGAGACTGGGGAGAGAAGAGAGGGGCACATTAAATCTCCGACGAGGTGCAGATTCTGCTCTCTTAACGTGTGAGAGGCACATTCATTATTTATGCCCCTGAGCTGCTTCCATTCAATTCCAGCGGTTGTGTAAAAGCAAAGGAGCTTTACGTCAAAGAGCAGTAAAATAGGATACCGTGGCAACTCGCTCCACATTCCACTCTATCCTCACATTGCTTTTTCTGCCTTCTCCTGTACTTTCACCTCCTTGCCCAGCCTCATGAATATGCAGGACCCACTCCTTGCCAATTCTTTGAACTGCTCCCTTGCATCCCATGAAAAATGTGCTGGCCTGAACTGTGTACAGCCCATTCTATTAAACAAAAGAGAATTTGCCCAGTATTTTCACTTCATGGGTGATTCATTGTGCTGTCTGGAAAATCCATCTTTTTTTTTTTTTTTTTAACCAGCAATGCAAAACAAGAGCAGAGCATTGGTTCTTATTGATATAGATCTACATCTATCTATATATAAAAAAGATATTCACAAAAGTATCTGGACACCTTAGTTCATCCTTAGACAAAAATATATCAGCAGCTTTAAAACAATTATTTCAAAAAGGAACTTTGCCAACCAACCACACAAACTCTTTTCATCCTCTCCTCCCTTTGGAGAGAATGTATATTCAACTCTGCAAAACCTTACCAAAGAGAGGTGTCTTGCAATATGCCTTGATGGTTAAGCAGTTTAGGACTTTTGGGACTAGTTATCTAAAAGAACAGTTTTTTAGGCAGTCCACATCCTTACACATTGACTGTATACTGTAATTATATTACAAAGTGTATATTTGTGTGTGTGTGTGTGCACCTATTTATAGGCATTTCTCCCATGTACATGACAGTCCCTTTATATAACCAATTGGATTTGGGCATTTTCAATAAACTCATCCATAGATGACAAAATCCTCTTTCCTTGCAGCAGCCTTAATGCTCAGTAAGGTCCCCCCATCCATGCCCACAACCACCAGATGTGCTGAGTGGGTGGGGCACAGAGCATCATCCCTCATTTCTGGCCAGATGTTCTCATTAACTCACCCCTAGTCAGAGATATCTTGGCAAGCACTGAAATGCATTGCAGGCAGAGTTCAAAAACACTGGGAATGAGGACAGAGGAAGGGGCAGAGGTGGAGCCACAGAAAATCTCCAGCATGTTGAAAGCTGAATTAAGTCTTTTATCTTTTCCTTCCCACTGCTGAAATGTGAATATGATCCTGGTTTGTGACATGAAAAAGTAAGTTTGTTCCACTTTAATGTTTTTAAATAGGAACATGGTTTACAGAACTGTCTGTGCATGCTGTGCAATGCTCAGCCTTGACAGACAATCTGCAGAATGTGCTGGGGACACCTCTGACCTTCCTGAAATGTTTCCTCATTTCCTCAATATAGTCCTCCATGTCCTCAGATAGGCGATATCTAGGGAAGATATCTAGGGACACCCACTTTTAATCACAGAGAGAGTAGATTACTAATAATTAAGAAGTCTCACAGTTTCTTGAGAGGTAGGTCAGCCCCTCATGTTAACATCTAAAAGGCAGAGACTGAGACAAAGCCAGATTTTCTCAGCTTGATTGACCACTGAGGTAACTATACATGGCCACAAAAAAAAATCTAAGTTCCAGTTTTGGTTCAAAAGTACAGGCAACAGGGAAGCAATGAAAGAACTACAAAAAAACTTCCTGTTTTCCAGTCCTACAGCACTGAAACTACTGGGGGAAAAGACAGGAAAGCATATTGAACCAAAGGCTTTTAAAACAACATTCAGATTTGAACAAAAGCCTAATGATTATCAGTACTTCAGTTAGTTTTGGCTAGAAAGCAGATGAATGAATACCTTTAATTTACAATTTATGTACTCAGTGGATACACATTTGCACACACAGGCTCGCTGGTAGCCCAAAGGTGGTAGGTGGCTGTGTGAATCCAGTGGTCCAAGCCCTGGTTCAAGATGAGCATCTCTCTGATTTACAGGGAGCAGAAACACTCCTGAACTCCACAGTTTTGGGGCTGCTGTGGACCAGGAGTGTCTTTTGATGTGAATGGAGCAGCAATTCAGTAAAAGTGCTGGGGCCTCAGACTGAAGTTACTGCTGACTACATCTGGAACTTGTTCTGCATTTAGAGGTCAAAACTGGAATCCAAAAGCTAAGTACTAAACTGCATAATTAGTCATTTAGACCAAGTGACCTGATTCTTACTCATGCCAGGCAACTTCATCTCCCTTTGGGAATTCATTTCCCAGTGGAAGGTAAACTGCCTTGAGGTTAGTGTGGAAGATCATGCCCATGACACATTATGAGAGCACTAATTCCATCAAACTTTGTCTGAGATCAAAGTACATTTTAAGAAATAAATTATAAGCATCATCTAACTCTTATTCATAGAGAGGAAATTAAATTCTTGTAGTGAAAGGGGGGGGGAGAATGAGCAAAATAAATAGTAAGTAAGACAATGTGGGAAGAATTTTAAAATGACAAAAACTGATTCCTCTCTCCAAGTTTGTCGGAGATACAGTCACCACTTGGTTTTTCAAAACCACTCATTGCCGACCTCCGAGTCTTTACTTCCTCTGCACAAACTTGAGCAAGGTAACAATATCAAGGTAGGCAAAGACATGAACTCACTGAAATCCTGTGCATGGACTAAAGCCTTAGAGTGCAGTGCAAACACTTCCCTAGACCACTCCATTTGCTATAACAAAAAATAGAGGTTTGTTGTGGTTTGTTTTTTTTTTTTTTGTCCCAAAGGCTGATCATTTCTAAAGCTTCTGTAGACACAGCAAAACACTGTGTGCTGTTCTACAGCCCTTCACAGAGTTCAGGGCACCACATGCCTGGGAAGAACATACCCAGCTCTTTCCAAAGGCTCCTGAGAATCTCCTTGAGACTTCCCAGTTCCCACTGCTCCTATTAAACAGCCATGGCTGCCACTTTCCCTGTGTGAATACTGTGCATACCCACAGCCTTCAGAAGTTCAAACAAAGCCAGAAACAATTACAACCCAAAACCCAACCCATCAACCTACCTTTTCTCCCCTGGAGAACCATTGGGTAGCACAGGTTATGTGTGTAAGGAAGCCTTTGGATCCCAAGAGTGAAAGCTTCCAAAGGTAACCCTTTGGCCATTTACAGATGAAAAAGTTGCTTCTTCCCTGGAGAGAAGATTTTTGCAGCCACAATGAAATGGTTATTAACACCATTCTCCTGCTGCATTATGGGCAATGGCTGTAAAAGCAAATTTGGCTTTTACAAGGGAACAGAGACACCTTTTCCAACATATTAAATGTCCTGTGGCAGCTAAGAGAGCCATACACCGTGATTAAGACCATTACATCTGAGGTTGTGACAAAGAATATTCTGCTAACTCTTCAGAAACACCTGCAGAAACCAGTTACACTTTCTTGCATTCAAAACAAAACACTGGGGAGTTACAAGTATAGTTCCATATTTCCCCTAATGGCTATTCTGTTTCCTGAAGGCAAAGAAAGAGATTCTTGATCTCACTTAAAAGAATGTAATCAGAAATTATGCCAGTCAAACCAACTGATTAACACTAGGGTAAAGCTGATGGAACTGAAACCAGATTCATGGCAGCACAAGACGTGCTGAAGTTGATCCTACAACAAAAATTTCTCTAATCACACTATCCTTATTGATCAGACATTTTAATAATAGTCCAAAAGTTGACAATACTTTTACCAGGTTTTAACTAAAATCTCCTACCTCCTGTACCTTCTCTTTTATGGCCAGAAACTGAAAACCTCTCTACAAATATTTTGCTGGCATAGCAATAACTCAGTTTTATGATACTCTCCCATTTAATTTATAAGAAAAGAATGTGACCAGGAATTGTGTTAGCGGTTATTTGAGAAACAATAAATGGATATTCAGTTACTTCTGAGTGCCATTAGCCCACCCTGAGAAAATCTCCACTTTTAAATTTTATTTTTTACTGTCTTTATAAAAGAGTTCCTCTCAGATGCTTTTCCCTTTCCATAAATGGCATGAGAACAGCTGATAAGTCTCACACTTGCTCAGGTCAGTTCTGCTCATGTCCACAAAAAGTCTGGATGTCAGCAGAGCCCTGTCCAGCAGCAGTGTCTGGGGCTTCCCATTGCCTGGCACCCCACTGAAGTAGCAAAGTCTGATTCAGATCAGATGAAAGCTTCCAGGCTCTGTGACTCCCCATCATCTTTTATTTTGAATGTCATGTTGCATCGCTACCCTTTAAAACGCGGCCTCTCCTTTTCTGACAGCTCTGTAAGTTTTGCTACAGGCTATTTCACTCAGACCTCCAAGACCCAGTCGTTGCTGAGTTCACTGAACAGGACAGCCATCAAAAAAAACCTTCTCCTAAAGTCATCTCTGTGTTTGCCATGCGATTCACGACATCTCCCAGTGCTTCCCCTGCGACTGTGTGGGGGACATCCGACCTTTTGTTAATCTATCAGCAAATCAAATTCTTCATCAAACAAGCTGAAGTGCTGGCAGTACCAAGGGAAGCATTCAAAAGACCTTCTCTTTTACTTTTTCAACAGATGTGTTGTTTGTTCTACCTTTTCTTATGACATAAAAAAAACCATTTCCAAACATTAACTGTGCATGACCTCGGTCAAGACGCGATGCGCTGCAGGCGGCGCCTCCACGCCTGCAGGAGTGAAAGCAGGCAGCCAGCAAGCAGAGCTTGGCACTTTCAAGGAACAGAAGCATTTTCCTGGCAGCCCAGCAGCTGGGGTTCACACTTGTGGAACTGGGGTGAGGTGGGAAGCAGGTGTCCCCAGTTATTCCCAGAGCCCAGAGTATTGAGGAACTAGATCTGTTTAGTCTGGAAAAGCAAGGGTGAAACTTGATAAAGGTCTTTTAATATAGAAATGTTTTAAATAAAAAGGGCAGGGATCAATTATTCTGCGTATTCTGGTCTGCTCTGGGGGAATGATGTGAAGAAATCCACTTAATTGGATATGAAGGTTTTTATTCTAATTTTTCACACAAGGAAGCAGAAGAACAGGCCTGTGAATATTGTGGAATCCATTCTCAGAGGTCTGAAAGACCTCCAAGGGCACTCAGACATCTGTTGATCATCTAAGTGTATTTGATCTCTGTTCAATGCAAGAGGCTCTTGAGCCCTTTCCCAGTCCTTTGTACCAATGATTTTGCAAAACACTGGGCTTCATAAAGCACAGGCACATGGCATGGCCATGAGAACAGATGAGGAAGGGAGTTTGTTTGCTGAGTGCTCACCAAAGGAAACCTGTAGCTCTGAGTAAAGGAATAAGAATCTCCTCTGCAAATTAACAATCCTGTTTCAAAGACTTGTCTCAATCATCACTGTCTCCTAAAAAAATAAATGACATGGCTTGGAGATCCCTGAAGTTCAGACCAGAAAAAGGGAAAGCATTGAGCTTGGCCAGACTGACTTTGCAAGAAACAGAGCAGGTCCATAGTTTGAAGGCAATTCTTCATCCTTAGACAATGACTTTCATCTAAGAACCTCAAAATATTAAATCTTCATTGCAGGATTAAGCCTTCATGAGCTAGGTGGCAATCTCACAATATTTTACAGAACAGTGCACAGGAGGTTGAGAGATGTGTTTTGCGGAAGATTTGATCATCACCTGCGACTGAAATCAAAGAAGTCACACTGAGATAAATGAAAGCTAGAGATGCTGACATTCCTCAAATCAGTCCAATTGTCCCTTGCAATTAGTGAATAAAGAATAGAAACCTAGAAGTACAGGCTTTCATTTCACACCAGCTCCTGCCAGTGGATGTGAGTCATCAGGGTGCCTTAAAGCATAACTCTTCATCACTACAGAAGCTATATGAACCAGAAGGATTCCACACTCTTTAGATTGAATAGACCTCATGCAAACTTCTGTCACAAACACAACTGCTTTCCTGGCAAGTTTCAGGCATGCAGCTGATACTGAAACATGGTGAGTTATTTTAAAAGTCACTTGCGTAAAATAAATAACGTGCAGCATATGTTATGTTTCAGGTTATGAAAACATTCCACAACAAACTGGCTTAAAACAATTAAAAACATTTCAGTCAAAGGACAATAGTTCAAGCTGTAACTTTTCTTGAGCTGCCTCTCAAACTGCCTTCCAAGCATTTGTCTTCATGAGATGTGTATTTTCAGATGTTGACAGCAATGTTCCACATATAATCTGTTTGAAAATCTCCACACACTCCTGCTACTAGTAAAGACCTCAAAACTATGACAGAAACAGGCTAAAATGAATTTGTGTGAGATGATGCATGATCAGACAAGAAGAGTTCACACACGAAAACCTGGAAATTCTGGCTTTCTCCAGCAGTCTAAGCTCCAGCCAGGGAAGTTCCAACCATGCAGCCAGGGACTGACTGAAGGAAAGTGTGAAGAGGCTGACGGGGGAATCCAAAGTTCTTTAGGTTGGGAAAGACCTTTAAGATCACTGAGTCCCATCAAGAAATTCAGAAAAGAGCAGCAGATGAGGACATGGAATGTTGTGTTTTGATTTTGGGAAATCAAGGTTGGGCATTCCTGGTGAGGGAAAGGATCCCAGGACTCTCCACGCAGTCTCGTGATTCCTTTTGGTGTTACACAAAGAAATCTTGGAACATTCTTTTGCCTTTCCCTGTCTGATCTTATCTATTCAGCTTGAGCTGTATGTGTAGTAAACAGCCAATTCTACATGAGGAGCAGCTGCAACACTTTAACTAATCAACTTCTGCATTTTCTTTTTACTTTTTTTTTCCCCCTGCCACAGTCATTTCAGTTGGTATGAGGTGAACGAGTAAAGCAAAAGGCTTCATAATTCCAGGATATTTGCTTTGAGATGTAGGAACTGGCAGTGAGGTGGATGGGGAGCATGGAAGGCAGCTGTGTTATTAGTAGCAATTTATCAATTACAACAGTGTGTAGACATGACACCTAAGAAGGAGGGTCCATAGTGCCAGGCACTACAGACACGTCATGGGAGCCAGAGCTTCCAAAGCAAACCAATCTCACCAGCCCTGGCAGTGGGAGCAGGGGCCAAAGATATGAAATATCTCATCCAGGATTTCAGAGAGGGTCAGTGGCCGAGAAAATATTGAGCCCAATCCCAATACCCAGGGCAGGATCACTTGATATCTGAGTGAAGCAAATCATCAGTGCCTGTCAGCTGTGGGGTTTATTTTGTAGCTGCAAGCTGATCTGGAGTCATGACAAATCTGTTTTCCCTCATATGCTACTAAACTATCAAAACATGTGTTGACACACAGAAAAATACAATGACTGGAGAGAGCAGAGCCCTCAGCAAGGAGCTGAGCATGTTCCAGCCTGGAGGGGCTGTACTGCACAGAGGGCCACGCTGCCACCTCAGCTCTTGTGGTAGATCTGGAGTAGCTTCAGGCTCCCTCACTTGCCCTGGACTCCTCGGGTTACCTCTTGTGCCTCAGCAAGCCCAGCAGCAGAAAAAGGAGACGTTTCCTCCCTGAGCTCCCTTCCTCTTTGGAGCTGGGATACAAGCTGTAGTCTAGAACCATGCCCTTCCTTGGGAAAACAGCAGCCTCTGAGGTTTCCCTTCTGACAAGTGCATGGGAAGTATATGAATTATGTTTTGGCTCTCCTGTTAGTCAGCAACACGGCCGGCTATCTGGCTATACCTTGTTTCTCCTCTTCTCAGCAGACATTTTTGTAGCTGCTCCTTTCTAGAAACTGCATTTCTGCTCCAGATAGTGGCAAACAAGCAACTGCCATGCAAATGGTGTGAGTCAACATGTTCCCTACATACAGATTTTCTGTCCAAAGTGTGGTTTCCTTGGAATGTTGACTTGTTTGATTCAGAGAAATCTGGAGGCATAACCACAACAGGAGTTTCGGAGCAACAAAGGAAAAGACTGCCTAGGCTCAAGAAGGAGGAAATTCTTCCTGGCTCCTATTGGTGACCAGAGCTTAAACACCCAAAGCCCCATAGAAAGTAATTTTGAAATAACAAATTGTCCCATGAGACAAAATTTAGTTGCTTCATCATCTCCTTTTGCAAGTCCAGTGAATCAGCTGCAGACTTTTTATGCTTCAATTAAACGGAAACACTCAATGCAATCCCAACCAGCTACAGGGTTTTTGGTACAGCTTATTTTAAGAATCTAAACTGGTCAGCACATAAGATATGATTTTGACTTCAATTAGTGAGAAATGTGGCCTCACAAGAAGTGCTTGGCAGGATTTTTTTCTGCATCTTCAAACTGTACTCCTTCCCTCCCCATCTTTTAAAATGATTCTTTAGAAACATGCTCATAGAGGTTTCTTCACCAAAGAAACACATTTTTCCTCCTTTCTGTAGACAATAGATTTATTGGTGGAGGGGTGCTCATAAACCAGCCAGCTGAAATAGTTTTAAATAAATTTGCTTTTAAAGCAGAGGAAGGGAAAGTTTTGTTTTGCTTGTTGTTGCCCTTTTTCTGCCTTAAAAGTATTTTGCCCCCAGATTAAAGGATGGAAATAGATGAAATAACCTGTCAGCAGGATGAGGAGGGCAGCTTAATGAACAGAGAATATAAGGCTTATATCAAGCAGGATTTTGTGTCCATCCCACAGTGAGGCTGCTCACAATCCTTTGGAGTGTCACAGAACCAGTTTTGTTAGCAACAGAGCCGTGGCTACAAGCAGCCAGGTATTTGATAAAGCTTTTTGGGAGAACAATGTATTCCCACTATTGCTAACAGCAAACATGACAGGACAATTCTGAAAGCTTCTCTTCTCAGGAATCTTTTTTCTCTTGTCATATGTGCTTAATAGGTTTGGAAAACATCCAGTGTCCAGCCTATTATCAGGACCTTCCTACCTTTTAACATCCTCCTGCACTGATGGATGGCCTGAATATTAGCAAGCAACCTTATGTTGCAACAGTCATAGCTTGGCTTCCTCTGCTAAGCCAAATGTCATTTGTTCCATTTAAGAAAAAAAAAAAACAACCAAAAAACAACAACCCCTAAACAGATAAACACTCACAACCTCAACGTTACTGAATGGCTTTCTTGCAGGAAAACAAACAGATCCCTGCTTGAATTCACTCCTGAGACACAAGGCTGTAAACAGGAGTAACCCTTCCCTTGCAGGCTGGAGCCTGATCCACACTGAGCCCCACTCAAGGGCTGTTTTGCCATCACTTGCAGGAAGGATTCTATTGAATTTGCCTTCATCTTTTTCCAGGTCAATATCCTGAGGAAACATTTGAATGAAAAAATGAAAATCCAAAAGAGAGTCTGGGAAAGTCTTGAAAAGAATTAGGAAACAAATTAAACAAACATCAGGCAGGAACCAGTGGCCCTCTCACAGAAAGACTGGAAACACCCAGGAAGGCAAACAAAATCTCTGCTGGAAACGGGGCATTCCCACATCACCTGGATCACACAGTCCATTAGCAATCAGATGGTAACAGCCATCTGCAAGGAACTGGGAGGGAAGGAATTTATTGTAGGGAATGACATGCTGTTTGCAGTGGCATATTCCACTCTTCCTCGCTTTTGCTTGTTGGACAAACAACATCAGTGCAAAGATAATAAACTTGCTACATGCTTGATTTTTGACTCAGGTCAGAGTCTGACTTGGTTAAAAAAAATAGCATACTAGCTAAAGCTTGGCAAGCAGGTAAAATGACTTTTTTCAGTGTTGTTGGATTACTGGAAAAAAAAATTAAACATGAATAGCTTGAAGACTCATATATCCACAATTTAAATATGCTGATTATTTCTAAATCAATTTGTAAAAAAATTACATTCTTTAAAATCTCACTTTTTACACTTTTCAAGCAATATTTTAAGGAAGTTAATTTTTTTGGTGAAATTTAAAACCCTGTGATTCCTGGTTCCAAGTTCCACAGTCTACCAAACTACTGATTCTTCTAGTTGCATCATCCCAGCCAAAACTGTCAGCCTCAGGCACCTCACTGGAATTTGCCCGACCTGTTCTTGTGAGGCTGCTCAGATGCTGAAGTCTCCAGATGTTTTTCCAGAATCCTGATTTCCTATTACAAGGGAATCAGGTGAGAAATAAGGTATGATTAACTTCCATTCTCACCATGTGCCTCTTCATTCTCTTCTTTGTTGGGGTAGCCTGTTACTGCTTCTGAGTTTGGCACGAGGAATCCTGAGCTCAGGGCAACATTAGTTGATCCATTATACTTTTAGTTTCAGAAATCTGAAACTGAACCAACCAGCAAAGTTGCAGCAAGTGGGGGAATGGATGGGCTGTGGAGGTTAGCTCTTCAAAGGACTCCTGAACTATTGAGAAATTGTGCACAGAAACCTGTGTGGATACGCCATGCCAGGTAAGTTGATGTATTCTGCATGAGACCTAGGATGGAATTCACCTCATCACACTTTGATCATCTAAAGCTGAGACACTCAGAGTCTCCCCAGGCTCCCTGTAGCCAGTGGGCAGAAAGAGTCATCTCATCTCTCCAATCCAGATGCCTCCAAGGCTGAGTGCTGGGAATGCAAGAGGCTGGACTCACCAGAGGTCTATTTTAATGTCATTCTGTGCAAACACACAAAAGCCATCTCCTGCAGATTTCTGGATGCTTTGCAAGTCAGTGTTCCAGACAGCTGGAAAAGGCTGATTCCTTTTTTCCCATGTGAGCAAAATTTTCAGGCAGAAGAGGCTGTTTCTGGGAAAGCTGAATGGACCTGAAAGTCTTTCAGAATTAACTGCCTTTGCCACTGGATAATCCATACAAACCAAATATAAGTCATGAGGGGCATGCAGAGGGGATAGGGAACAGATGACCCCAGAAACAGGGAGGAGGGAACTATAATTAGCATATTCATTAGCCAGGAGCAGGCAAATAGAGCCTTCCTGTTGCCAGAAAATCCTGAGCAGATCTGCTCTTTGTTTGCAGAGTCCTTTTGGATGTCCTGGCTGCTCTCTGAGAGGAGCTGGAGCAGGCTGGGGGCCTGCCCTGCCTCTTAGGCAGATGTAAGCCAGGTTTACATCCATTAGTGGAATCGAGTTTCCATTTTCCAAAGGGTCGAGTCAGAGTAATTCCAGCAAACACAGGGAAGCCAGAAAGCTTCTTCTCAATGACCAAGGCATCCCAATGCTTTTCCTGACCAAAAGTGACAGACAGGAGGCACGTTCACTGGAGACTGTAACCTCTCCAGAAGAACAGGGAGAGAGAAGCAGAGCTTCAATAGCTCTGATGAGCACAAAACCAGAGGAGTTAATGACTCCAGCCCAGACCTGCTACCAGTCTGAGCAAAGGCATTGCAAATGCAGCCCTTCCTGAGTCTAAAGGACAGGACACAGGACCACCCAAGGACCTATTCTGGGGCAGCCTCATCAGGAGAGGGCAGGCTCCAAGTTGTTTCCATGGGCTCTCCTGCAAATTTGGCACCACTGCAGGAGACAGAAGCCCTCAGTAAGTGTTTAGTTAACTAACATTTGTATTATAAACAGTGGGTAAAGGATGAGGAAATAGGACTCCAGCAAACCGTGAGAAAAAAAGCCTTTTTACCTTATACCACAGCAAAGGGACTCCTAATCAAGGCAACACTGTGATTTTTCAGATTCCCTACCACACTACATTACAGCCTGGCCTCAGTGACAGACAAATGTTTATTAAAACAAATTCTGACTAGAAAGCATTAATTTGAGTATCGAATTTGAGTAACACAGTTGCCATTCTGCCACCCAGATATTTTCCCAGAACTGAACTTTGGAAAGATGAGCTTTTTCAGAGAGCCCACTGAGAAGGTACTTTCCTGGACTCAGACACAGTGATCAGCAGAGATATTGATCGTGCTGTCTCTGCAACAACAACAGGAATTATACATTGATTTCTCTGGAGACTGGATTATGTATTGATTATGCAAGCTGCAAAGTAGAGGCCTAAGTAATGCTATCATGTCTGGCTAAAATGGTGCTCGTAGAGTAGTGAAGTCAATAGAAAGGGGAGATGAGAAATCCATTGAGGCAAAGGGCAAAGTCCCAGGGTAATTAATTAAATGGCAAAATTCTCCTGGCTCAAGCGATGCCAGGATTTCTACTTAAGCATTTTGCATCCTGAAAAGTCCCCTAATAGGAGCCCAAAGGACACAGTGAATAATGCTTTGAGCAAGTAAATAATTCTAGCCCATCCCGAGTCCTTGCTGCACGCTGTGGTCAGACAGGCACTTCATTCATTGCTTACTTCAATTGGGTCATTAATGAAATGCATAGGGTTTAGAAAAATTTGAAAACTAGCTGTGGAGATAACTCTTGGACCAAGCCTGAAGGGGCCATCCACTGCAGCCAGTGAAAAGAGACACTGTGCTGGCCTTTTATCAGCAAGATAATAAGCTTACAGGGGAACAGAGATGACTTGCTGGATATAAGTGACATAAGCTGAATTTGTTGGAGAAAGATAACAATGTAGAAAACAGCCCCTGAAGGCTCACCTTTCCAAACACAGAGCCTCTGTCTTGCATTAAACTCTCCAGATTGCTTTACAGAAGTTTAATGTTTCTATCTTCCACTGCTTCCCTTAGTGTGGCATTCAGCTTTTGTTCTGGCCATCCCAAAAACTTAATTATAACATGTTCCCTAGGAGGCATTTAGTAAAACTAAAGAGGTAGAGGAAGAGTTCTCAGGACTTGAATCCAATTCCAGGTATGGTGTGACCTGCAGGATTCAGCTAGAATCATTAAGAAGTGATAGATGAAACTTCACTGATCAGCAAAGATGACTCACCCAGAAGCACAAGTGCTGAAGTCTGCATTTGTTTTGGGGGTGGAAATAGAAAGGAGGGGGAAAAATCTCAAGGAGAGAGGCAAAGATCCTTGTTGTCAAGATCAAAGCAATGGCCAAAAGGAAATTATTCTGATGGTGCACAGAGATGAGAGAGGTGTCTGTGAGCAGGAGCCTGGCTCAGCCACATGGCCTGGCCCAGCAGAAAGACTCATGTGTAATTTAAATTTCACCCATCTTATGGACGTTTTCTTCTCCATAAACAACTGATTTGAGAGAAGGGCACATTTTAGCCAGTAGACAAGTGGAAGGCCAGGCACTGCTGATCTGCCAGAGTCCCTTTCAAGGGACTTTTCCCTCCCTTCCTTATCCTATAATTGTTCATAAAAACAAAGACGTTGTTTTGTTTACCAAAATCCCCACTGACAGCCTTAGACTGGTGTAAGGAGGTTATTGCTGTGCCCAGCTAACCTCTTGCAGCAAAGAAAGTGCAAACTTAGCCTTTATTCTGTGCATTTCCTGGAGGGAAGGGTACTGGACAGGAATTCAGATAAGAAAATTCATGTTGTTGCCATTCTTCATATTCTGTGAAGTATTTTAATGGGGATAACAATACACATTAGACATCCTGTTCTGTAACATTTTTAGTACCCAGCTGAGTCCAAATATAAACTATAATGGCATATGGAGACTGTCTTAAGAGCCATTTCAAATCAATTTAGTTTTATATAGTGTCTCTTCAAGTCTCTCAAGGTGATTTACAGTGAAAAAGCAAATTGTGGGATAGTGATTTAGTAGAGTAAGGCATGGCAGCTGTCAGGCAGGAAGGCAAAAATGCTGCATGGAGACGTAAAACTCTTAAAAGCAGTACAAAGGTAAATATATCTCTTTGCTCTTCCAGTACAAGAAGCAGTCAAGTAATGAAGCCAGGTTGGGTTCAGTTTAATTCAACAGTTCAATGGAGCCATTTACAGATGGAACTGGACCTAAAACTGAACCTTTTCCACTCAACTGCTGAGATTAGGAAAAAAAACAGGGAAGAAATATTTGTGACCAATTCATTTTACCATCATATTTCACAACCTCAGAAATTTCAGACTTCCTGTGGCTTGGACTTCTGCCCTAGGGGCTTATGAAGTCAAGAAGGCAGCTTTAAGTGCCTTTTTCATGGAAATTGTTAAAGCCTTTTTTTAAGAAGCAAGATTCTAGTCAAGAAACCTTGACCTGGCTGGTGTGACAACCATTGTGCTGCTCCTGTGCACGGAGAAGGAATAATTCTGCAGAGAATGTTTTCCTCAGCTACAGGCCACCCTTCCTGTGGGTTTTTGCCCTCCTGCTCACCCCTCACGTGAAGCTGCTACAGAAGCCATGAAAACACTCGTATTTTGGTGTTCCTAGTGTGAGGATCACATGTGCTCCTTACATTTCTCTCCCACCAGCTCAGAATAGGATGTGGCTGTTTGAGTGAAATTTAGGCAAGAGAGAGGGAATGCTACTGTCTTCCTAGGACCTGAGTACACAGAATCTTGGGACAGCTCAGTGTGGAAGGGACCTTTGATGATCTTCTGATCCAACATTTCACAGGAAAGGGAGGCTAGATGTGATGATCCAGTGCCCAACAGCATCCTGATGAGGACTCCACCACATCCTTAGCAAGGTTGTTCTGAAGTATCTCTTCTTTGAGAGGCCAAAACCACCCACATTTCCTTCCACCTAAACCACCCACATTTCCTTCCA
>QUSF01000019.1:8302543-8371516 GCA_003676055.1 Chloebia gouldiae | reverse complement strand
AAACCACCCACATTTCCTTCCACCTAAACCACCCACATTTCCTTCCACCTAAACCACCTACTTTTCCTTCCAGGTGCCAGGATTTGTCAGGATTTGTCACTGCTGTTGCCTGTAGGTCAGGGACATGGTGGAAGTCTGACCTTCTTGCCCACCAGGACTAACATTTCAATTTTTCAACAAGCAGGTAGGGGCTGTTCAGGATGCCAAAGCTGTGGAGAGCCTGAATTGTGATCACTTGAAAAAGTACCTCCTTACTACTATCCTGGCAAGTGCAGGGTTTGTTTAGTGGCCTCGGGGCAGACGTCTCACAGGCAGTGACTTTGTGAGTCACACGGGGCTGGGAGTCCTGCTGGGAGGTCTGTTCATCTGGGAAAGTGCCTTCTCTTCCTTTCTGCTGTGCAAGAAGTGTATGTTTTATTAAATAAAGTGCGTGTTCCCTATGCAAATGAACGCCCTGTGGAATGGTGATACGCTGACACGTTTTATGTTAAATATGTATGCCCTTTAAAAACTGAAGCAAGAACTAAAAATCATTTATAAATATTAAAGAGCAAGAAGTCTACTTTTTGTTTTCACTGTGTTTCTGATCCTGCACTCTGCGAAAAACACCCCTCACATTATAAAGATTGAATTATCTGTCCAAGAACTAAACCTGTAATTTTATTCTATCAGTCAAGCTGCATGTCACGCTATTTTTGTGTCAAGACAATCAGGTTCTTTGAAGCACAGACACACACCTACTTAAAAGAAGCTTTCAGCTGAAAGCAGAAGACTCCAGAAACAGCAGCAATTTGTACCTTTCAAGGGACTGATAATTAAATGGAGAAATGCTGATTCCAATGAAAAGAAGGTTTCTTTGCTGGTCGGGATGATGTTCCATTAGGACATTTGGGTCCAGATTCATCTGTTTGGACCAGGCATCAGTCCTGTGAATCACTGACTTCTAATGGCTTCAAATGTGTCCTTTGGAGATACTTATTTCTCTTTCTTGACAAGAAAGGACAGTAGGCCTTCTGCACTCCTAACCTGACTAGCTTAGTTAGGTACCTAAAATAAAATTAAATCAATCCAGGCCTTGCTGTAGTTTTTTAAGTATTTGTTGCAATGGACACCTATTAGAAAGTCTAGTATTCAACCCATTGTTACAGCACAGTCAACCTTGCCTCCAGGAAGCATTTTCTGCTGTGCAGGGCTTCCACATCCCTCTGGAAGAAGCAGAAGTTTCTCATTAAGGAACAAAAGTGCTGCAAGACCAATGCAGACATTAAAGCACCACCACCAGGGAGGCACTTTTAGATTACACGTGAGGGAGAGTATCCTGGTGGTTCACAGGATCACAAAATGGGTGATGTTGGAAGGGACCATGGTAGGTCATCCAGTTTCCTTCTGCTCAGAGTTGTTAAGGCAACTTGCAAATGCCAGAAGAGTCTCAGGACAGACTGTAAATATGCTGTGCCAGTTTTACATTCTGAGAAACCGGGTCCACAGGTCAACTAAGAAGTCCAGGGCACGGCAGAGAATGGAAACTCCAGCTCTGGAGTCCCAGTATTTTTCCTTCCTGTAACACCACTGTTCTTTGTCGATGAAGAAGCAGCAGTTTTCAGCTTGGTCTTCATTGCACATTCACTAAATTATTCCATGTGCTTCTGGCTGCAGCATGGATGGCAGGAGAGCCAATGGACAGCACGGAAGGGCTTTTGGAAACCTGCAGCAAGCCTGGCTGAAATGAAGCAATGCTATCCTCCCCTCACTTTACTAGCTCTGCTATCAGCAAAATGCCTTTCTCCCTTTCCAGACAGGAGCTGGAGCAGTGGGAAATATTTTCCCTCAGAGTTTGTCACTCTGTTGACAGGAATTTTAAGACAAAAGGTCATTTTGGTGGATTTAAAAAGCAGTGGAACCTCATGTCCCTAATGAATGGGCAGCAGGAACTCATACTGGCAGTGCTCAATGGCTGCACATGAAACTAACCAGGCTCAGTAAATGAAACCAGATCCCAAAATACAGCCTGAGATAACTGAAAGTATGCATCAAAGTTTATTGTAGGAAAATGACTGAGTGGAAAAAGAGTGATCTGCTCTGCCCCTGCACCTCTAAAACATATTGTACCATTTAAACCCTCTAGAAAGACATCTGCCAAAAATGTGATTAATTCTCCTGAAGGTCAAATGTATTACTTTTGTAAAATAGTTGAAGCAGCAATTGTACATCTTTGATTACTGTTACAAAAGCAACTTAGGAAAAATCCTAGGATTGCTCCTGTGTTGGAAGCTGCTCTTGTGTTTGAAGCTGGATGTTTGCTGCTTACTGGCAGTGACTTGTGTAGCAAAGGTGAGATGTGGTCAGGAAATGATTGTAACCTCCCCCAAAAGGGTGAGTCCCAGAGCAGCCAGTCCCAAATTCCAGCAGCAGATCCCGTGCCTCTGTTTGGAGTGCCACCCTGTGGACACGGCTGAGCTCCTCCCATGAGCTCCTCTCCTTCCCACAGCCACGGGAGGCGACACCCAGGACACAGCTTGGACACAAGGATGGGTGACAGCACCTCGGAGCTCCCAACCCCACTGTCCCCTGTCACTCCTGCATGTCCCTGCCCAGCCTGGGGAAAATGGTGCTGGGGGAAGAATGGGAATTTCTGTACCAAAATACAGTGCCTGTTATGCAAGACAATTTTTGCCTGTGCTTTCTACACAACAAAATATGAAATGCCACCACCACTTCTGAGCTGGATAGAAAATAACTGGGGCATCTGTTGGTAACAGCTGAGGTCTCTTGTATTACACCTCCAATGCAGAGCTTTGTACACTGAGAAGAGACCAGAAAAGCTCTCTGCTTATCCACGGATGAATTAAGCCCCTGGTAAGTCAAGTTCATCCTTAGAAGTCCATTTCTGGATTGCATTATAATTTATTTTTCTCTCTGACTGTTTGTGTAAGACTTGCAGGTTTATTCACTGGAGATTGCCACCATAAATTTTAGTTAGGAGTCTGGCTTACAAAGCCTGTAAAAACCTTGTTTAGCAAAGGTGTGCCTTGCAGCATTCCTTCAGTAATGCCACTTTGGCTGCCCCTTACCTCTGGGGTGAGGTATTTCATCATGATTTCCTTTCCTTTCTCTCCCAGCTTTTCATCTGGAGCAATTTCATATTCTGCCTGGAACAGACATATAAAAAAATAAAAGTCAATATTTGCACTCATATTTCACCATTATAACTTCATTTTGGATGTGGCCTTAACAGAACACTCTGTATGAAAAATCTGAAGGACAAATATCATTTTCTGGTGGAAGTAAAACCTGTACACACAATCTTATTGAAAACCTTCCACTAGATTTTGACCAGACCCTAGCGGTGCTTCTTTTGGGGCTTTGTCTCTTAATTAACACCAATACAATTTAATTAATTTATATTTTAGAACCTTGCAAAGCCAGCTTTCAGAAAGCATTCAGTGACAAGAGACATCAGTTTCATTTGGTTTAGCTCAAAAGGAAGCTGGACACAGAAGGTAAAATTATTTCTCTGAGTAGCAGAGAAAGAAAATGTTTGTTAACCCTTGCCACAGTGCTGTTTCAAGTGTCAGGTGAATATATATATATGTATTCTTTTTTTGTTTAATGTGTCTTTTCTATGTACTTATGCCTTGACCTTGGTCTGCCAATACGTGTGCAAAGCAGACAGACCTGCCCATCACTGTTAGTGGCCCTTGGCTCAGTCCCTCCTGATTTCTTAGGGAGATTTCTTAGGACCAAGAGGAAACAAGAGAGAGCTCTTAGAGGAATAGACACCATAAGCAAATTTCTCTTTGGCTTCCCTAGTGCATTAAAAAAGGGAGCATCCCATCCTCATGCACAAAGTCTACCTACACTTTAAAATTCTGACTGCTCTAGGTATTGAAGTATTACTGAGTTTTGATGAGCTTTGTTTACATTAGGAACAAAAGAAGCACAATGTGTACCATGAAGATATTAATCACTTCAGCTAAAGTTTTGGAAACATGGCAGGCATTCGAAGGAAACAAGGGCTTCAGAGGCTAAATGACAAGTTTTCTTAGGGACCTTCCTGATTGGGATATGAAGCTTTAGCCTTCAGGTAATTTTTTTTTTCCAGAATTAAATTAAGTTAAAAAAAAAAAAAAAAGAAAAAAATAAGAAGACGACAGCCTAACAGCTTTCATGACTGTATTAAAAAAAGGATCCCAGAAAATTCTGCCAAACCAATTAAATAACCTGGTCCAATACAAGCTGTCTGTGATGATAAATGAGGAGGAAGCTAAAGAAAAAAAAAGGTAAATCAGACTGAACTGGCAAACACTTGGAAGAACAAATTTCAGAACTATTGCCCACTGGAAGATGTATGTACTGCTCCAGGCTGGATGCAATAAATCTGCAGGCTGGCTGTAATGGATACCCCAGCTAAGCAAACCTAGGAATGACATGGAAACCACAATGTAGTAATAATGCTATTCCCCTTCTATCTGGCCAGGGCTCATTGAGCTGTTGCAGCTCAGGTCTGGAGCTGCATATTTACACACAGACATAGCAGGTTGCTTGAACAATCTGGAATTATGATCTAATTTGGTGTGGAAAATGATAATGGCCGCAAATAAAAATGATGAAAAACAACCAAAAACTAAAATCCACAAGTGCAGAACTTCTTTTTAAGTTTTGGGGATGAAACTGATTAGGTTCTCATAAAACTTAATACAAGGGTTTAAAAAAAATACTTTATCTAATCTCATGTCCTTTTAGATGGTATCTGAGTATGGGTCATTTCAGCTCTTAAGTACAGAAACTCTGAAATGCTTAGAGCATCTTAGCAGCATTTTCCTCCATGATTTCTCTCTCCTTCATTTGCTTTCAAACTCTCATAATATATTGTCTCCCTAGCAAATAAAACCTGATTATAAGTCATCATCTCCTATTTGAAGTGCACCAGGAGAGCCGTTGAAAAATTTGTTGTCCTTTTTGCCACACATAACCTATTACAGTTTCATCCCATCTGAACTGTACAACAAGAAACAAATCAGGACAAACCAGAAGACAGAAACTCAGCAAGAACTGGATGTCTTGAAATGCAATTCCTGATGGGATCCAACATATGCAGGGCTAAATACACACCTATACATATACAAAGTATCTCATTCTGCCTCAAGAGAGATAGCAAAGAATAAAAGGAAAGTTTAATGACACTTGTATTTGACATTCCCAGGAAATGTGACATGTGGTGGTGAAGGTGGGAGGTGACAGACAAGTGAGAAGGTGAGAAGGAACCATAAGCTCCAACTGTGCACAGTGTTGATTCCACTGTAGGTCTGCACTAGAAGCCGGTTCCATTTTGTTCCTCAGTTCATTATTATTTCTCCCTTCAGTGCCATTTTTGAGCTGTTCAGCAACAGACCCTGGTACATTCCCAGCCATGACCTGTGATTACAGGACACAGACAGGGATGTCCCCATGCTCTCTCTGCCACCTGCCTGGGAAGCCACCAAGGTCCTCAACTCCTGGTCTTGTGCTTAAAGCACAAGATACTTCCCTTTCTTTCCCAATACTCAAAAGCACTGCTACAGTTTGCAAATCCCTAATTGCTAGAAATAACATCATTCCTTACAATCCGCGTGGAACAAAATATTTTCCATTATTCCTTTGATGAATCCAGGCATGTGTTTCAAGGCTCCTGCTCTGAAGTCTAATAGCTTCTCCATGCCCTAGTTAGGTCAGACAGGGCCCTATTCATAGCCCATAAATGAGGGGAGGATTTACGATCACCCTGCCTCCATGGGACAAGCTGCAGGGAAGGCTCTTTCTGTGGGCAGGCACGGATCCTTCAGCCCAAATGGCGAGAGGATGTGGGCTGGCCACTGTCTGCTGCTAACTTTTCTTCTGGCTGCTCTTTTGGAGGTAGTAGTTATGTTGGTGGCTCCTTCTTCCATAGAAGCAGCCCTGGCTGGATGGAGGAACGGGAGTGCAAAGCGTCCTTCCCTTTGGAGCAGCTGCCCCCAGGATGGGCTGAGAGAGATCAGATGGAAAAATGCTCTTCAGCTGGGAAAGGGAACAGCATCTAGCCTGTGTCTGGCTGTGGGATGGGGCCATGGGCTCAGGGACAGCTCAGCTTTGGGGGCTGGAGGCTGCCTGTGATGGGTGGAGAGCTACCAGGGTAGTGACACAGAGACGCCACAGGGGCTCACATTGATTCTGACACATCAATTTATGTAGTATCTGATTCCCACCTTAATATTATTTGAGCTCCTGAAACTGCATGGCTAAAAATGTGTGAAAATGGAAAAACATATCCAAAGAGATCTCTCTGCAGATCTGGGGGCATGTTCTCTCACAGCAGGCAGCTGATGGTTGCCTGTGGCAGCATGGCATGGCCAAGGGAATCATCACCTCTTGTAGCACCCACCAGGAGATGGAGATGGGAACAGACACTCCCACCAGAGCAGTTTTGGCTTCTTGGTAAAAGTCAGGAACAGTGGAATCACCTTTTGAGCATCTGCAGGGTACTGGTATTTCAGTCCCAGTTTTTCACCTCCACTTTCTTAGCTCCCTCCTCTGTTATCTGAGAATGTCTCAGTCATTTCTCAGACTCCAGGCTCTGCCCTGTTATTTCTTTGTCCTCTGTGCCTGTCCTTGCACTTGCCTCTGCTGGAGATTTAAAATCTGTGACTGAAAATTGGAAGGCAAACACCAAACAGCTGGGATTCATAATAACTCACAATTCTAAATAAAAAGTGAACTTGAAACCATATTTTTCATATCTAAAGGCAGGGCAAAAAGAGCCCTTTCAGCTGTTTGAAAACACATTTTGAGTTAATGAGTTTGTTGATACCAACAAACTGGCATTTCTGATGGGAGAAGCCTTGAACAGCTTTAAGACACACATACACAGATGGTTTATATACCACAAAAGGGACTTAACCAAATGAAATCCCCCTAACAGCAAGACTGGGTTTTTACAAATGGCACTAAATGGATGCTCACTCATCCTTTCACCCCAGTAAGTGCCATGTCTAGCGAAGCATTCAGCTGAAAAGTCCACCCGAGGAGATTGTGCCTCTCACCCTGGCCCCTGAGCCCAGATATCACAAGCAGAAACAACCTGGAGAGGCAGCAGGGCTATTTTCCTCCAGAAGATGCATTTTTGTGTGACTTCAATGCCAAAAAAGTAACCTTGTTCACATTAGAGAGAAAATAATGAGCAAAATTGTCCACATTCTCCTACTGTCAACCTAAATCTGGTCCACATTAAATTGTTAAAAGCCTTCCCTTGGAAATAAAACATTATGAATGTGAGTAGATGAAGCAGGAAAGGAAGTCCAGAATCTAAAACCTTCATTTTAATGACACATAAGAATCACAGGAGAGGAGAAAAAAATGCCAGGTGCTGCAGCCCTGGGAATGTGCTGATGAGAAGGGGACAGGAGCAAGAGGTCCCTGCTGAGCTGAACTGAGCTGCCACCTTCTTGTGCTGGAGGCACGGGCTGTGGAGAAGCAAACACATCTTGCTAGCCCCCTGCCTGCTCACTGATCTGCCTTTTAGCACAGGAAACATTTCCCCTCACACTTTACTTTAATGGCTGTCTTTCAACAGCTCCAAAGTTGAACGATGTTGCTAAAATATTTGTAAGCAGAGCAAAGTGTGCTTCGGGGCTGTGTGTGACTCCTTGGGTGAGGGCTTCTAGAGGAGCCCATTTAATCACAAACCATCTCCATCTAATGATAACAGTTTATGTTCCCATAGTTCCACCATCTGAATGGCTCCATCAGGGTTTCCTGAGCCTTTCAGGAGAGATCTCTGTGGTTCCCAGCACCCAGATAAGCACATGATGCCTCCAGAGCCTCAAGGGAGCTCGGTGAATATTTTATCTCAGCAATCAGGACCTCTGTCATGAGTTTGTTTGCACAATAACCACAGCAAGTGGTGGCTGGCTGTCCTTACAGCCCTCGTGCCAGCTGGGAGAAGGGGTGGGTGTTCCTCCACTTCCCAGACAGACAGACAGACACACTGACAGGCACTCACTGCTCCCACAGCAGCAGTGGGAACCAAACACCCACAGCTGCACCAGTGCTGTGCTGCAGGGCTCTGCATCTCTTTGTTCTTATCACTGTTATCCTCTAATCTTGGGGCCTGCTGCTTACAAACCACATGTCGTGTTAGTCTGGGCTACAATCGATTGTGACTAATTACCCAAACACTGCTCTCAGAAAACATGTACAGACTTTGCCTCTGAGCACTTTTGTCTCAATTCCTGGTTGAAATTGGCCAAGGTATTCACAGGTCTCAGAGGGAGCTGACAGCTACACACCTACATGCATGCGGAATTTAGTGATACAAATCCCTTTTCTTCAGAAGGCAGATTAACAACTGTTTAACAGGCAAAAATTTCCAAATGCTGCCATACAATAATTACATTTGCAGGAGACTACATCAGACCAGGTTAGTTATTTCATACAACAGCTGAAAGGAGAGTCAAGAGATGAATTTTTTTGTCTTTTTACATATTCTGGTCTTCAAGGTCTGGATGATTCTACCAGCCTTTGGAAGCTAAGGTGTGAGAGAGCTTAGTCTCTCACAAGGATGTTGATAGGTTGTTAAATGTCTGACTCAGCTTCTGGTTTTCTCCCAGAAGCTTCAGTCACTTCTTTCCTTGCAGACAGTTGAGTGCATGAGTTGGAAAACTGTATAAAATATTGGGAGGCATCAAGTACTGGCTTCTGCCAGCGACTTACTGGGTCACCTGGTAGTCACTTAGATGGGCACTGAAAAAGAGAGGTGGTCCTCCTTTTCAATGTGCAAAAAGCTCTCTGAGTCCCTCATGAACAGCTAAATATTATCCCCTTTTATCTTTTCCCTTTATTTGACATTACACAAAAGGTAATTTTTGCATCTCGTGTTAGAAAAATAACCAGAACAAAAGAAAATGAAGTCTCTTGGCTTTTCCTGCTTGTTACAGCAGGTGGTCTAGAAAAGGTTTCCCATTCCTGGTGGTCTCAGATTAGGGCTGTAAAGTCAGACTCCTGGTCTCATTATAGGGCTTATTTTGCTACCATAGGGCTTGGCTTAAATCCCACTACTCACTAAACACAGTGTGACCTCGCTGGGCAAATTTCAGTAGCAATCACCCAATTTAATGGCAAATGGCTGTGTTGCTTGACCTTAATATTGCCTAATGCAGGGATTTTCATGGGCTGGGAGCAAGCTTACACAGAATTTGAAATCAATGAACAAAGAAGACTGCTGTTGATTAGTGTTAAAAAGAAGAGAGAAACATAAGGAAGATAAGGACTCAGACCTCCACCCAGACTGGCATTTTGCTTAACAGGTAAAAGTACACAGGGCACCTCCAGCCTGCAAGAGCAACTTGGGCTGGGTGCAAAGCACACCTCTGCAGAAAGATTTGGGAATATGGCTTGGGATTGCTCAGAAGACAGATCTTTCAAACAAAGGCAGTGCCAGCTGGAGCTTTGGCAGGAGCAGTGAGTGCCACAGTGCCCCAGTGCCCAGAGCGTTGCGGCCGTGGCTGGCACATCTGCCCTGGGGACAGATGTTTCTCCGTGCCCAGATGTTGTTCCCGCTGTCAGTGGCGTGCCCTGAGTGCATGCAGGGCTCACACAACGGGGGATTCTCCCCCCACAGCCCCTGGAACCAAAATGTGCCACCTGCAGCTGCGGGGAGGTGAGAGAAGTGAGCAGAGCACCCGAACCGAGCTTGGCTCTGCTGCTTCTTCCTGAGATTAATCCACTTACAGGCCATCTTCTTCCCAGGGATTTCTGCAGAAATTGCCATCTCCTTGGGGTGCAGGTGGCACAGCTGGTGTGGCATTTCTGCGGGGATGCTATCCCCCTCAGAGGGGTGTGTGGTGTTCCATCAGTGGCAGACACCTCACTGGACAATGCTGGTCCAGAGCAGGACAAACACATCCAGGGTACCCAAAGTGTCCTTCTGCCTGCTGGCCTTGAGCACAGCTGCACAGAGTGTTTGTCAGGTGTCCCATGTACCTTGATGGCTACACCTTTCACCAGAGAAAATTGCAAGCAGTGCTAGGAATCACAGATGGAGGTCATGACTAGCTAAAACTGATTCAGATATGACTTTATCCAACATTTTTGTGATGCTGTAGATTTTCTGTTGTTACTACAGGAGCAACATAAACCTTAGGTCCTCTCCAGGCTGTTACTTTTACAGCTTCAGTGCAATCCTCACATTTCCCTGTACTTCAGAGTAGCTTCACCATGGTGCACACAAAACTATTTTATTCCTCTTGGTATGCATTGTTGTTTTTCTGTCAGCATTAGCCAGGGAGCGAGACCCTGCGGGCACTCACAAGTGAGAAGTTCATCTTGCTCTTTGGTACCATTTCAGCTTTTGGCTGATCAACAACCCTCCTCTTCCACAGGTTCCCAGCAAAAGAAGTCACTGAGAGATTTTCCACTGTGAACAGCTGATAGGACACAAGGCCAAGTGCTGCCAGACTGGGAAAGAGCGTCAGGTCCCCCAGGGCTTGGGGGTGATGCTCAGTGGCTGGGTTAACTGATGGCTCACTGGGGTGGAAAATGGAGCAGATTTGTTTCTCAGTGACCTCAATCAAGTTATTTCTGTACCTTGTGCCTCTCATTCTCCTGTTTGAAAAAACAGGGTGATTACCAGGATGTCTTTTCTAAACCACCCTGAACTCTGTGTATGAAAAGGCTCGATAAGGGATATTAGGATTATTACATTTCCCTTCCTCTCTTATCAGTCCATTCTCCACTTCCCTTTCTTCCCTGTGCCTCCCAGCACGGCAGGCTTCACCCCCAGCAGCAGACATTGCTCACAGCAGCTCAGCTGCTCGGGTCTTGACATGAAGGGAGGCCAGAGCTGGGGGTGACTGTCCTTCTCCCTCTCTGGTGGCTCGTGTCCCCCAAGGCTGGCACCAGCACTTCAGACACAAAATCCCACAAACCAGTGATTTCTTGGTGTCAGAGGAGTCCCCTCTGCCAGAGGAACATTGCAAAGCACCTCAAGATACCACAAGAATTGACTTACCACCGAGTCGAGGAACCGAATGCAGCACTCGAGCTCGGGCCGAGTTTCACAGAACTGCCGAAAGAGAAGCCTTCCAATGGGCTGCTTTTCACATATGCTGCAGTAATCTCTCTCTAGAGGCAATAAAGAGAAGAACAGAAGCATGAAAATGAGAATAGCTCTGCCATTTTTGGTTGCTCATGAGTTTAAAGCACAGTGCAGAACTACAACCTCAAATCACAACCTCCTTCTCCCTGCCACCACGTTTCAGGTATCCAAATACAAATATAATTTATGGCTTTAAGACTCAGTTAAGAGAGGCTGAATTTTGTAGGGCTGATGTTGGTAAAGGTCAAGGAAAAGCCATTCAGCTATTATGAAATAATAATTTCTTTTTTTTTTCTGTGGTGGAAATGTATGCAAAGGTACAGCTCAGACTGGTGGTATTGGTGGGAATGTGGGCAGCAAATTACAAGTACTTGAAATATAAGATATACATTAAAGGACAGAAAAAGCTGGAATTTGTGGAGTCCTTCCTGGATGCTTCCTAGATATGCACTAAAGTGCCCCGTATCTCTGGAAATACTTAGCCTACTTTCTATTAAACAATTACAGTAAACTATGCATTTTCAAAGGTTTCAAAATTTCTGCTATTTAATTGCTGAGCATTAAGGAATGGATAGAGCATATGGCATCTGGCTCATTTCAGTTTAACACAGTACTCCTAACAGAACAGTATTTCCCCTTAAAAGCCATGTTTAAATGCCATTCCCCTGTGCTGGTGCATCCACAGCCATCACTCACAGTAAAGCAAAAGGTCCTTTGCTCATCACAAGGACTATCAGCAGGAGAATATGGATGAAGGGCTGGCATCATTAACTGGCACCAGCACAAATGCCAAGGGCTTTGGATGTTTTTCTGGTGAAAGCAGAAAATCCCCCAGCCTATTTGGAGCAGCAATCCTTGCTTGAGACACGTTATTCCTCTACAAGAACACACATGTCAAACAACATACTGTGTTTCCTTAGGCATTCTTCTCACCACCCTCCTCGCTGCCATATGGCACTTGCTGTTATTATGGAAACAACCAGCTTCTAAACACAACACAGCACTGCAAACAGACATACCAAACCCACACACGTTGTCAGTGCCTTGGTTACTCCTCCCCTGGGCCTGCAATGTCTTTGATTCCCCCTCTGCTCTGGCTCCCCACATCCTTCAGCTCCTCCCACTCCATGGATGCAGGCACATGTCTGTGATGAAGCTCCCCTTTGCCATTGAGGCAGCCAGCTGAAGGACCTGCTCATCTCAGCTTGTGCCCTGGGGACCGTGTTCTGCAAAACCAGGACTGCACAGAATCATCACAGAATCATGGGATGGCTTGGGTTGGAAGGGATCTTAAATATCCCCTTACATATCCCCTGCCATGGGCAGAGACACTTTCCACTGTCCCAGGTTGCTCCAAGCCTCATCCAACCTGGCCTTGAACACTTCCAGGGATGAGGCATCCACAGCTTCTCTGGGCAGCCTGTGCCAGGGCCTCCCCAGCCTCTGGGCACATTTGTCCTGAACAGAAAATGTTGTATGAGGTGTTGGACTTCTGCCCTGTAGCTGGGTGACAGTGGGCAGGAGCAGCCAAGGCTGCCTCTTGTGAGAGGAAGGAGGGAACCTGCCCAGGGCTGCACCTGCCTGTACTTCAGGAACTGATTCCTGAAGCACTTCCAGGGTGGTCACTGGAGACATGGGTTGGGGATAGCTGAAATGTACTTTTAATTCAGTGTGGTCCTGCTCTGGTCTGGTTTTCTGAAGCAGTTGGGAACAATATACCAGCAGCATTTCTTCTCTGGCACTGCCATTCCATTTTGGATCATGATATCACTCAATCTATTGAAAAAGCTGCAGTGTTTCAATGCTTTCTTGCAAGCAAAACTGGATCAAAATCATTGTGCAAATCCTGACCTGACCTCCAGTCAATCTAATTATCAGCATTCACCCCCTGGTGCTGGTTTGTTTGCCTGAGCTGGAGCCTTCAGCATGGAACATCATGGCACTGATAGGTGTGGTGGGAAAACCAGCGGGATCACTGGGACATGGAGCAGCCTTGGGGTGTCCTTGTGGGTGCTACCAGCTTGTGCTGCTTGACCAAGTGGCATTTTTAATGAGTAACTGCTGAAGGGATGTGCAGACACGTACAGCACTAAGGGAAGTGAAGGAGTCAGGAGGGTGGATCACAACAGCCCTCACAACATCCCAGAGGCTGGCACGAAGCCAGAGGCTCAGCAGCCCAGGTGAGCTCTCCTGGGAGGTGAGAAGGTTTAACTACATCTGCCTGGTGCTGGTTTCTGCTACCTTGACTAACTCTTGGGAGGGTATGAATAAAACATGCACCCCAAATACCAGTAGCACACGACCTGCCTGGTGGCAGGACTCAATCCCTCCAGAAGGCCAGACCCACAGCAAGCTTCCCCATGCCAAAAAAAAGAATGAGACTGTCTGGATTCATAACAGAGTAAACCAGAAGGGGACAAACACAATAATCAGCTGGTTTGCCCCATAGTTTTTCTTGTACAATGTCATTTGATGGACAGTGATAATTGTTGTACAAAATGCTGTTTATCAAAGTTGTTATGACATGGTGACTCCCAATGCAGCAGAGGATGATCTTCTACCAAAAGGGCCAGTGAGACCAGGTAAATTAATGTGCAAATTGCACATCCATAACTTCCATAACTGTGTTCTTCCTAGCACAGCAGGGAAAGAAAACAAGCAGCTAAACACTATGACATATGTGGATAAACACAACATAAATAAGACATGAGCACGGACTTCCTCCTGCTCTACAGAACTTGGCCAACAAGGGTGACCCATTTGAAACGAGGAAAAAGGAAATACCAGAAATAATCTCTGAAAATGCAACAGCCAGAGCAGTTCCCTGGAGCCATCCACACCTCCGTCATGTGCATTTAACTGCTGGATATACCAACACAGACAATAAATACATGACAAAAATGCTTTCATTCCTTGTAGGTGACACAAACTATTTTCTTAGGCCCTGATCTTGCTGCTGGCCTCACTAAGTCATCTAAAGGAATCTGCACTCAACTAATTCTTGGGATGCATGGGCCAGGAGCAGACTAAGGAAGAAAAACACATCTCTCAGCTAAAGCTGAAAAAGGAGTGGATGGTTTTGTTATAGCCAGAAGTGTTTTAGCAGCGTGCTGCACCCCAGAGGTGGGACTGGAGCACCCCGAGCCGTGCTCAGGAGCTGCTGCAGGATGGGGAGGGATGGGGAGGCAGACGGGCACCACAGCCAGGGGCTCTCCTGGGCAGGGGCTGAGCCTTGTGTTGCTCTCGTTCTGCCTGCCAGTAAAAACATCCATCCAGTTTCAAAAGTTTAAAAAATAGAAGGAATGATTTCCTGAGGAAATGGAAATGTTAAACACTTGGAAGTGAAACCATATGCTTATGATGATGAAGTGTAACTAAAACAGCTCTGAGAGTGATATCTTTGGTAGTCAGACCCTCCTGCCTCAGCACCATCCTGTTTAACACCTGCAAAGTCACCCAAAACGGGGCTGAAAAGCTGGGTGGGTCAAAGTCTTGGGAAAGCAGACACTTCTCACTGACGCCAAACTCTTTATTTAGAAAATATCACTGGCAAACAACGCACACATGCAAGTGAATTCTCCATCTTCCTAACAGAGCAGCAACACAGATTAATATAGAAAAGGTATTATATAAAATACCATAATTAACATTCATAAGATAAATAAAGATAAATAATGTTTATTCAGAATTCTACTGACTCATTTTTCCCTTTACTTCATAGCTTATGTATTGAAATACTAATTTCAGGAGCACCCAGCACAAAGAACACACTGAAATAGTTGCACCTGCACACGTCATGCTGTCACTATTCAAAGCCTATGGCCAAATTTGTTCCCCAACAGATATTCTGGCAAGGTTCTGAAAAATATCTGAGCCCATGCCTAAGAAAAATAGTCCTATTAACAAAATTTCATACCAGTCAAAACATACCATTGATGAAGTGGAAAGCTAAACAAAAAGTAACAGTTGCTGATGTAAAAAATCCCCAACTTTCAATTAAAAGGGGTGGAAATCTAATGTTTTAACTAAATAAAAAACCTTCCTGTGCATTGTGAAGATTTTTTTGTCCTAATTTCTCATTTGAATACCTTTCATTTTTTTGGCTGGCTCAAAGTATCACCTTTTGGAGAGAAACAGTGGTCTGCAGAGACCAGGCTCTCCCTTTTCTTTCACATTTGCAGTATACCTGTGGGTTTTGATGGGTTAGTGATGAACTAAAAAACTGTGTGATAACTCTTGGCTGAAAATCAGTCTTTTATGATATTCAGTGTAAATTGCAGGTGGCCAAGTAAGACTGCTGTAAAAGCTGCACTTCTGCAACTCATTCTGAAGAGCTGAAATCCAAGCCCTGCAATCAGCTGGTGAGGCTTCTTCCTGTAGATGTCTGTGGGGAGGGATGAGCTCAGTTTAAACCTCACTTTTAAAGTCTGCAAAAGCCAGGAAAATATTTTCAGCTTTTTGGTCATTTCTTGGTGTGGCTAAGGATTGTATTTATGTGCTATCTGTTAAGTAACATTTTATTTTCCAACATACTGGAATCCCAAGAGCAGATTTTTCCAAAGGAATGCATGGAGAATTGCCAAGAAGACATGCACCATGCTGCTGCATGGGAACATTTGGACTTGACCTCTGGATCCCTGCTAACCTTGGCATTAAATCAGATGAAAAATTAGTAAGATCCAAATGCAAAGTAATTATGCTGCCTAAAAAAGCCCCCACAAAACAACAATAACAAAAGAACCCTGCAAACAAACAAACCAACCAACAAACAAACATCTGGAACCCCCAAAGAGGATGTAGGAATACTTAATTGTTTATTTCCTGCTCATGCATTGATCCAATTCTGATCCAAGATCAGAATTCATCTGCCCTTCTTGATTTTTCTTCTTTAAGGTGAACCAAAACCATTCAGATGCTGTTCCAAGTCTATTATTTGTCTGCTGCTCCCTTCCTCCCACCTGCTTTGTCCCAGAATAACAAAAAGCACCCCAAATTAATGGAAGAAAGCATTTGAATGCCTCAGTCCCTACATTCAAGCTGGGCAATAGGAGCAGCAGCAGAGCCCGAGGAGTAGCAGTCAGCTCCTAAAACTGCTGGCCCACCAAAAGTAAAACTTTCTTCTTCCAGGGCGTTGGGGCCTGTTAAAGTGATCCCCAAAATCTGTGAGATGGATGGAAATTTCTGCTAAAGATGTCCCAAAATTATACTCCTCCCTCCTCAGTCAAACTCAGGGAGATGCTGCTAAAAGACATCCTACCCTGCCCAGCCCAAATAGAAAAGCACTTCTGTTTTGTTTTTTTTTTTGCCCATCTTTGCTTTCTTTATGTAAGTTTCCTTACAGGGACACACAATGAAAAGGAGGACAAAGGCAGGAACTAAGAGCAAGATTAAAGAATATGCAGCACAACTGAACTAAACAGACTTTCACAGCCCATCATACACCGTGCACTTGTAGCAATTTCCTTCTTTTTGTCAAAAATAGGACTAAATCCTTTAAGGTTCACAGCATTATTTTGTATCCATTCAGAGTACTAATGGAAAACAAATTGCATCTTTAAGCACTGAATAACCCCATTTAGAGCTATATTAATATAAATACATTTTTCATTTTAAACCAGCAAGTCTAATACTGGTGCTTATAAAGATGTCTTATAATTTACTGCCGCTCTTCTCCAGCCAAAAGTGGAATTACCACTGTCTATGTATAAACTTAATAAACAGCACATACTAAACTGCCTAGTCTTTCAGGCTGATGAAAGTTGCTTCTTATCAAAGGATCCTTTGTGGATGTTTTAAAAGGATTTAAATTGCTTTGATTGCATTATTAACAGTGTCTGTGTTGCTCTTGTATTTCAGAATGATCTGGAAAGCTGGAACATTAGCTCTTGAATTCTACAAAAGACTGTTTTCCATCTCTAATAAAAATACTTCAATACAAGAGATAATCCTTGTGTTCAAGAGCAAAACCCCAAGATGGGCCACAGTTACACATCTGAAGACCCTTTTATTACCTTTTTGCTCTTACTCTTAATTTTCTGTGGTCTTCAGTTCTGGAGATGTCATGGCCAATCAGGACTTCATGAACTTTGCTGGGAGCTCAGGTACTTGCAGTGGAAAACACAGCAGATTTTTCTCTTTGAGAAACTGAAAATAGGGGACCATTTCCAAGGAGGGAACGGGGCTATTGCTGCTTAAACTGCAGAGCCTGATCAAAAACCTGTACAGCAACACAGAGAGGGATCTCCTTTCCATGGTGCCTGTTTGGGAATGTTGCAGGAATGGCAGGAAGCAACAGGAGGGAAGTTCCTTGTCCTTCTTGTCTCTTATTTCTGGGGTCTGGGGTTTGTTGGGTTTGGGGTTTTTTTGTTGTTTGGCGAGTGAGGGGGGCTGTTTTACAATGGAAACCTGTGGTTAAGATGCTGAGGACTCTCCATTCACCCTGTCTCCAGCAATGCATTTAAAAAGTGAGGCAAGCCAGATGGTTCGAGAGCACAACACAGGATAAGAACGTCACATTTCAGTTCATTCAAAAATTCCTATAAACTGTGGCAGTAAGTCATGCTATAAAAGCCTAATACAAGCATCCAGGCTCCCGTGGGAATTCAGTTACCAGCACAGCTAATATTCTGTGCCCTGCAGACCTCAGTGGCATGCTGTATTTATAAAATGGGGCTAATGGCACTGCCTGCCTCCGAGCAGCGTGGCCAGAAGAAGTCCATTAAAGTGTGGGAGCCCCGAGTGCTGCTGGACAGCCCCATGGCTCCTGGCTATTTACTTGCAATGCAAACTCCCAGAGAGGAAATTTAGTCCAGGAGAGCACAGCAGAGTCTTTTTATACATCAACCACTATACTGCTCCAGAACTTCAGCTGGCACTTCAGAGAGATTAAAAACGACGACGCAGCCTCTGTCTCAGGGAGTGTTTGTCTTGGCAGCTCCGGGGCCCTGCAGGTGCCGGACAGCAACTCTGAAGCCAAAGGCTGGGATGAAGTTCTCCTGCTGGTGGCAGGAGCACACTCTCTCTAACCATAAATATTTCATCTGCTTTCTTTTTTTTTTTTTTTAATAAAACATGGAAATTGTTACGGCCTATGACAAAATAATGGCTTGATAGATTCCTTATTCTGAACAGCAGCTTGTCCTGGTCTGCAGTTCAAACCAGCCCTTCATTGCTGAGGAAAGCTCTAGACTTAACATATGAAGTACTGGGGGAGAACATTTTTTTTGCCTTCATTTTTTCCATTTGAATTTAGGATTTTCTACAAAAGACTTGGAGACCCTCATGTATGCTGTGACAGCAAGAGTTGTTCTGGCACTGACCACCTAAGTTTAATTAATTAAAAATAAGAATGCAATCAAGCTTACTTGAGACAATGGAATTACCCCAAACTGGTTTTAAGTCCTGCCAACTTAATTTTCTCTGCTTGTCAGCTGTCTTTTTAAAAGAAACAAAATTTAATCTCCTGATCATCGAACATCTAATGTAATTATTCAGAAGCAGACAGTGTTTGCTTTGTATAACTTCCCTTATTTCCACTCTTTTCATGGCATTAGGCTACAGGGATAAAATCCACACATCACAGCAGCATTACACTGGAGATGGAAAGAGTCCAGTTGGACAGATATGGAAAATATGTTGGAGAATATTGGAACAAACTTGCAGTTAAATACACTTTAGTGATACATATGGATCTTCTAATTTGTTTTTTGAAAGCAGCTGCATTGAAGCTTTGCTCATGGAATTCTATTTGAAAGTCAAATCCTACAAGCAGTTGCATAAATATGTTTGCACGAGTACTTGAACCAGAACGCATTTGTGGCTTTGTTGATTTTGGACAAAGATTTTGACAGGAGGGATAACAACCCACTCACCCTTTTTGTAGCAGCAGCAGGACGAGGATCAAACAAGATCCTGTGAGCTCAGTATAATCCCTGCACAGGAAAACAGGAGTGGGGTCCAGAGCCTGGGGAGGGACCCTCAGCTCTCACAGGGGAGACATTTGGTCATCCAGCCTTGTGCCAGGAGCACAGTCAGATGGCAAAGTGAAAATGCTCTGCCCTGAGACCAGGCTGTTTGCCAGTGGAAGACAAATTCTCATCCTAACAAAATCTGAGCTGCTCTGCTGAGTTATTCCAGCCCTCCCCCAACACTTCTGGTATCTTCTAAAAGTTACTCGCTCAGGCAACCACATCCCTTCCATATGGGTCACTGAGCAAGCCCCGTGCTCAAAAGCAGGGACTGCAGGGTCAAGGTTCAGCTGAAAAGATGGAGTTTGCCATTAATGCTTCAGCCTGCCATTCAGAGAAGAAAAAATATCGCTGTAAATTATGGGGTGCAGGCAAAGACAACAAATAATTGCTGCCAATAATGAAGACATTTGTTAAACCTGCTGAAACCACAGAGTATTCTGAGTTGGAAGGGACCCAACCATCGAGTCCAGCTTCTAAGTGAATGGCCCATATGGGGATGGAACCCCCAACCTTGGTGTTATCAGCACCATGTTCTGACCACCTGAGATGGAAAGAATGACTCCCATCAATTCCAGCAGCTCTTTGATGAAGCCCACCTTAGTTTTCCCACCTTTCCTCTGTCAAGCACAATTTACAGGAATAAACCACTTACTCTGTCTCTCAGTTCCACAGTCAGCACCAGCAGGACAGTGGAAATGTGTGCACCAGGATTAATCATCAGGAAATCTGGACTGCGAATGTGCAAGGGGAATATTTTAAAGTCTTTTTTTTAAAAAACTTAAATTATTAGGTACCATGTTCTTTAACATATCCTTTCTTTTACATTTGGCTGCCAGTTAAAATAACAGTGCATAGAAAGGGAACAAAAAGCAAAAAAGAGCAGGGAGACAGAATGACTGGCTGACAGACAGATGGGCAGGTGTGTTACACTTCTAGTCAAAAAATTACCATTACTAGTAGTAAGCTCCTTTCCATTCCCATAAATTACACTTGAAAAGCACATGGCCCTGGATCAATGCCTTTGGTGAGGTTTCCCAAGCACAGTGTTTGAACAGTTGCCTCTGTGGCCAGTCACAAAGGTATTCAGGGCAGGGTGGACTTCCAAACTTCTTCACATTGATCACAAAAGATGCCCCACCAACATTTCCCAGCACTTTCATGTGGTACTTGTGCAGCCCCAGGGGAAGGGCTGCCCACACCAAAACCCTGACCACCACCCTGGCTAGAAAAAGTGTTTGCCTTTATCTTCTTAAATCACTTTCAACAATGTCTCTGCGGCAAGGCCAAAGAACTGGGAAAAAAAAAATCCCTCAAAGAAATATAAAAGCTCACCTCAAAAACGCCCTGTGAAATTCGGGGAACAAACACTTAGTTGTTCTCATTTTGTTCTGCCTTGGATGGGAATGAGTGAACTAGATGATTTGTTCTCAAAGACTGTAGCTACTGAGATGATTTTTTTTTTTTGGGACTTTTATGCCCAGTCTGAAAGTTTTAAACTGAAATACCAAACTTATTTTCTGTCTAGTGCTGTTATTTAGACTCCTGCCTGGTGACATTCTGGGTAACACATGCTGAAAGAAAATTTCAGTAGAAGTTGCAATTGGAATGTTTAATGTTATGAAATCTACAGAACTGTTGCTGTTGTACATAGCACAAAATAAACATCTCGATTCCAGGAAACTAATGCAGACATCTTGTGAATCACTTTCTTAAGGCGAAAAGACTTCTGCAAAACTACTCTTTGACTTCAAAACCAGCCTAGGTAGAAAGCAAATCAGCTTTCCTTTTTCAAGATGAAGCTTTTACCAGGTCAGTAAGTGGCAGAGTGCACAGAGCCACCAGCACAGTCACTTTGTGAGTGCATATTTAAGCAGCACATGTTACTGACAGGCACATAATAAAACCATTCACAGGATTACTTATTCTGCTGTTCAATAGCCACTGCAAGTCCTAAGCATCCCAGCCTTTTATTAGTGAATCCTTTAACAGAATAGTAGATTCTATTAGTTGTTACTTCACTGCTAAATTTTCTTGGGTATTTTCTTTCCATTTTTTCTCCTGATGTTTTGAAACCCCAAGCTTCAAGTACAACAAAACCCCACACTGGTAAAACTCCACTTATTTTATAAGTGTTTGTCAATCCCAACCTTTAAAAAATTGCACAATAAGCACAACCACCAACCTAAGTAATCAGAGACAATAATATACTGAAAAACATAATCAATCCTCAACGATTTTTAAGGGGTTCCACTGACCTGTGACAACACTGCTAAATTACCACTTAACTGGATCTTTTGCTCAACTACAAGAGGCTCATTTGTAATAATACAGACACCGACTTTGCCTTGGTTTATATTGACAGGCTGATTTGACTGCCTGCTGAGAGACAGCCCCCTCTGAGTGGGTGTGAAGGAGCTGAGCTGCTGAGTAAAATTGATAGGAGGAGTGGAAAGGAGGTTTTAAAGTCATTTAGAAACTCCAAATGTACTGAAAGCAACTTGTGCAAGAGGGGGATTGCCAGTGATAAGAATTTTTTTCCTCCTGTTTGACAGAAGTCTGCAGTACCAGGGATCCCTTCATACCAAATTACTGGGATGGATGCAAAGGGTGTGGCAGCTTGTGTCCAGACACAAAAACCATGAACAGTCTTAGGTCTACAAAAAAAGAAAAACCAATTTTAGTATAACTAAAATCTTATGAAAACTGGATTGTCATGGGGAAAATATGTGAAAACTTTTGCTGTTTTAGAAGTTATTCTAGTATTTGAATTTTTTCAGTTTATCTCTTTTTTTTTTCTGGTCTTTTTTTTGGTCTATTTTTACACTATCATATGAAAAACATCTTAACCTTATAAAGTGGTTTTTTTTCCCCATTATGCTTCCTAAATTTCAACATACAAATATCCAGCAACACAAAATAATGGTGTTCAGATCTGCAAAACAAGAAGTCCAGACTATCACCTCCAAGGTTACTGAAAATATTTCAGTGAACAGAAGGCAAAATTAATAGGAATTTCAAATAAGATTGCCTACCTCATAACAAGTGAGAGGATATTTAGATGCTGAAAATATATTTTGACATTTTACTTCTCACTTGGAAGAGGATACTTCAACATGCTGGATCTGAAGAAATAAATGAATAACTGAGATCCTAATGCTTGCCTTCTTCAGCATCCCTCCAGCCAGGTGCTGACCCACTAAGAAACTGCTTTGCTCAAATATATCAGCTGGGTACACTGAAATCTAATCTGGTTATCTCATAAAATTTTATACCAGAGTGACACATGGCAAGGAGTAACTCTGGCGGGGTAAAGCAGCCTCACAACTACAGGAGAAATCCAGACCCAAGTTATTCTGGCCAAGAAAAAGGACCACTTTTATGGGGCAGCCACTTAGATTTGGGTTGCCTCTTCAATTCTACCAAGCAGAGTAGCCACTTGTGCTTGCACTTTCATGCTGACCTCCAGAATGGGTAGGGCAGATGCTGTATATGGCTTTTTGATGCAGATATTTTGGAGCAAGCTGTGGCTTCACCAGCAATATCCTGTGTCCCGTGTGCACGGATAGACTGCTCCTCTCACCTCATCAGTCAGTGCAACAGTTGTTGGGACTTCTCTAAAAATGGAATTCAGTGTGTAATTATCACTTTAGGATGGGTAGGTTCTCCTGTGAGAGTGGGATATAGGAACACTCAGCACAGTGCACGAGGCTGGAGGAGAACCATCAGCTAAGGCTTAACAGCTCTGTTCCCAGGACTGAGGTGCACTGTCTTCTGAGTCCTCAGCCCAGGAACTCCACAGAAGACAGGGATTTCCTCTTCAGCAGACACATAAAATGTACTTCTCTGAAAGGAAAAGGGGGAAAGAGATGGAAAAGAAGAGCCACATGGCTGATCTGAAAGGAAAGCATGCTTGCATTGACACTGAAACATTAGAGACATTGTTCAAGTGCAGTTCATCCTTGCAAAAATATTATCCTCGTCTCAATGCCAAGGTTGGTGAAAGTATGGGCTACTTGCCATGGAAGTGCTGGGTATTTAAGCTAGACCTGTCATGGGGCTTATTTACTCTCTGCACCCAAAGTTTCAGACACACTCAAGTGTAGTGTTCATGTCTTGGCAGGAACTTCTCATTCATGCATTTTCTCCTGGTCCCCTTTGAGGAGTCTTCCTCCTCCGACATTGCAGTGGTTAAAATTTCATTGCTTGCTGAGAAAACCAACACTGATTAATTTCATCCTACTTGCATGGAAGAGGTAAAGTATGCAGGTCTCCAGCCAGGGACAAGGAAATCCCTGCTGCTTACATGCCACATTGAATAAGCAACCCATGGTTGAGGCCATTGGACTTCAACAGTCTTCATTCCACCCGCAGGAAAGAAGCAATTATCCGTAGCAGCATGGGGAGCAAACAGGAAGTAATGCAACACATTCACTTTTGATTACAGAATATCTTTTTTTATAAGATAAAATATTCCACAAGGAAGAATTCAGCTGCAGCCTTACGTCGACACACCCCAAATTATTAGAGGAACGTGATTGAGGTTGCAAAGCTAAGCCTCAAAAGCTAGGAAAAACCTAAATTAAAGTTGCTGGTGCAGCCTGAATGCCACTGCTCACTGTGTGTGCATTCTGGTACAGTCTTTAATTACATCACTGCAAACTGCTTTTCCCACAGGGCCTTTGCCTCACTCAGCGCTCAGGACGGACAGTGCTTAATAATGAGCAGCTATTCAGTGTTTGCTCCTCTCCTCGGGTTCAGTGTGTGGCCCTGGACTGTATTTACTGCACACCAGTCAGGCCTACTCCGATTCATTTCCCCATGGATCTTTCTGTGACATTCTCCAACGCAGCCTTTAAATACCTCAGGTGTATTCCTGGATCTACTTGCACCCCACCTTTGGGAGACAGAAACTCCAATTTTGCAGATGGGGAACTGAAACATATGAAGATTAAGTAAAAAGTGTCCACTGCTTGGTGCTACTTGATTTTCTGTGTATTTAACTTTAAATGCTGTTCTCTCTGTCCAAAGCCAACCTTCCATTTGCTTCAGTTGGACACGTTTGTAACCAAGACCCAAAAATCTCAAGGCAACTACTCAGAAAATGGAAAAAGCACAATTAGAGGCCAACTGTGAAAAACTAATTTTAAGTGACTTGCCTGTCATCACATAAGATCTATCCCTGTCCAGTTCCTTAGTACGCTATTCAATTGCTTTGGCTATGAGACCATTTCCTTTGATGCTGCAAATCCCCATTTAAATTTATCACACACCTTTTACCTCATGCAGTAAATGAGTCAGCCATTCTATGCTCCTTTATTAGACAACCCACTTCCAGCCCCAGACTAGCTCAGGCTTTTGAACTGGCTGCATTAGGGTTCCTGGGGAAGAAAACTAATTATTTGATATATATACTAAAAGATGAATTTAAGCTGCATGGGCAGCCTTAGTTCAAAATTTATTTTAGGTGCTCATTGTTTTAACACATATTTTTGCATGCTTAATTTCCTAAGCTTTTAAGCAACTGAAGAAAAACTGAATAAAAAAAAAAAAATCCTGCTGAGGACCAGTGAAGAAAATCTTGCTCATTTGGAAGAGTTTACACAAAAGGCTGGGAACTTTCGACTTGGCAACTTGAAGAATGTTCTTTTAACACAGCTTTTCTTGAGCTCTTTCCTAAGCTTTCTTTGAAACAGAAACTCCATCATGTTGCCACTCATAGTGGTACCCATACCACCAGAGCTGACACAGGGGTGTCAGTATCTGCTTGTGCTGCTGGGAGCTGGGAAAGAAGCTGTAAATTATGTGGGCTGATCATCCTGAGTTCTGTGGACACTGTGGACCATAACTCCCCTATTTTTTCTTTCACCTTCCCTTCCTAATTTTGCCATTTTCTCCAGCTCCTCTATTCTACTTCCTCTGAGATGATTTCCTCCACTTCTACACTCAATCTCAATCTCTTTAGACAGTGGGTCCCAATTTCTTCCCCCATCTGATCCCAGCACTTGTCCTACACTGATAGCGTGCAGCAGTACAGGTGGGATATGGATTTACTGCAACTCTGCAACACCTCTCCAAGTGTCACCCTTTGGGAGACATCTGCAAGACTTTGAGTCTCAGTCTGAAGTGGCTGCTTTCTTTCACTGGAGGGAAAAGCACAGAGAGATCCTCAAGATAGGATCCTGCCCTGAAATCCCTAAATGGTCTCTTCCATTTTTGACTGAGAGGATGAACAGCATCACAGAGTTGCTGCAAAATACTTAAACTTTTACTGTTAAACTTTCTCAACTCCCTTAGCAATGTGCAATGCAACTAACATCCTCTGAAACTGCAACAGATCTCATACTTAGCCTGGATATTTAAGGAATAGCTATAATGGTGTTAATTCACCAGTGTTCATTCCCTCACCAGACTGATGATACTTCTTTGTCTTTCTGATCAATCTTGGCTCCCACCTTCAGATTGTTAAATTTTAATAAAAAAAAAGAAGAAGAAAAAAAGAAAAAATAAAAAAATGTAGTACAGAAAATATCCAGCATGGAAAATTTCAGTCAACAAAACTCTGGCAATATCTTAATCTTATAATGTCCAATATTAGACAAATTCAATAATGGATGGTGCTATCCAGCCCACCAGTAACAGCAACCCTTACTCAGAAGGTTTGGCTTTGGGAGAAGTGTTGTTATTATTTATCATGTGTTACAGGGCCAGTTCTGTCCTGCCTGCTGGTGTTTGGGAACCTTGACTTGGGAGCCTCACTGGATGATGACTGCAAAACTCTCAGAGGATGCTATCTTTGAGGGTCATACAGGAACCAAAACACAAGCAGCTTCTTTTCCCAGAGTTTTAGCCTAAATAGATAAACATAAAACAGCAGAAGATGAGGAAAAATAAGAGTGACTGTATAAGACTCATGCACTGTTTTGTATAATGTTATGATTTATAGTAATTAAGCATCTCTCTCAGTTTATCGAGGATTAATATTACCTTACTTCCCTTGAATTCCATTCAGTTCTTACATTATACATATTCCACATGAGCACTCTCTTCTCCCAGTACTTCTGGCACAAATCTGAGCCTCTTTGGTAAGGACTCATAAGGTTATGAATGTCTGGACAGCCTGAGTAATGAAAGGCCATTTGGGGCCGAACCATTGACCACAGCTTTAACTTGCCAGGAAGCATAAAACATAAAATGTAAATTAGGTACTAATAACCCATTTTTCTTTTAAATCCTTGGTACAGATGCGCAGCATGAAGTACAGATTATGTTTTGAGAGAGATTTTGGAATAATTTGCAGTTAAAAATATTGCATGGGACCTTGTGTTGTGGCCTCGGAAAGGACTGAATTGTGAGTTGTTACTGCTGCCCTTGAACCCACTTCAGTCGATGGAAAGTTTCATTGGCACCTGGATTTGTTGCTTTGGGTAGCTGCCTAGCTACCAGAAAAACCCAGCACATAATACTGTCATCAGGGAAAGTGGAATGTGCAGTCCAGCAAGCAAGACATGCATGGAAAAGTACATTTCTCCCAGCATGTTTTGCAATCTCCATGCTCTTCCCTCCCCATCTTCCTTTCCACTGATCTCATCTGTGGAGATGAAGTCAAGACGAAAACTTAGGAAGTAGCACTTGCAGGGCAAGATCATTTTACTGCCTCTGCATGACCAGCATCATCCTTCACACAGCTCTGACCCTCTGGATGGGGCCAACCCCATGTGAAAAAACAGATGTACAGCTCAGGGTTCCTCAGTCAAGGGATCTGAAGGCAGCCTGAGGTTGGCTGGGCATGTTTAGTTCCCCATGTGAATTTGCCATTGTTGTGGTCTTGGATTCTGCCAGCAACTGTATGCATGAAAGTGTTGGGAGATGGAGCTGCACGTTATGCAAGTCACAGCACAACATTTCTGTCGTGCTGCTTTCAGAACACATTCAAAGGCATGTCCTTCATGTGTGAATTCCAGCCTCCAGCTGCTTTACGAAAGAAGGCTGGAGCTATCAGTCGCCCCTCAGAAACCGTTTCTCTTGTTCTGTTCATTGCAGCCCAGCTCTGAGGAAATGACCAGCTTTTATCTTTTTCATCTCAGCACAGGAGTATCTAAAAATATAACCTGGGGAACTCGCTTCTTGAATTAATTATGCTTCAGGTAAAAATAAAATAAATATACTTGGCCTTAATGAGATCTGCAACTGATTCTTCATCTCATGGCACACATCTTATTTAAGCAAAACCTGGATTCTTTTTATGTTTCAATAGGTCGGTATGCCTGATATGGCTGAGTCAAACCACTGCTGTACAGATCAACAATTTGCACGATTCTTTGCACCTAGAAAATGAGATAATTCAATCAAATATTTTAAAAATTAAATAAATACCTGGATTTTGGCATGTGAAGAGGGGGAACCTGTGGCTATGCCTCTGATGCAAGACTTAAAGAGAAGACAGGAGAAGATCTCTAATGAATCTCCACAGAATTGCCTTTCTGGAATAGGTATCTTCTCCCAGAGAAGCAATGCAGGGGAAAGCAAACTTGTATCTCCTCATTCTCTCTTCATGGTAATAATTTGTAGCATTATTACTAATAAAGATTATTTTACTGTGCTAATGGCTAATCATGGCACAGGAGCAAGAGCATATGGAGAGGAGCATGGTGCTAGGCACTGAATAAACACAGAAAAACAGGGCAGTCCTACCCTGATGAGTGGAAAGGTTTAGATAATACAAATAAATATTCATTGCTTTTGGACGCCTGTCAGAGAAACCTTCCAAGTCTTCTCAGGTTCAACTGCTGCTATTGATGTAGAGAAAGAGAATATGACTTAAACAGGGAAAGGAGGAGACTCCTAAAAACACATGTCCTGACAAAACAGAAGCAGACTAAACAAGCCTTTGAAGAAATATGCATTTGAGAAACTACCCTGATTTAAAAGATCTGGCTTTTTATCCTTCCTCCACTGCCTGGACCTGTGGTACAGCAGCACACTGGAGATACAACATGTGATAACTCAGGGACACTAACACGGTAGGAAAAGCAACAATACTGCAAGAGCAAGAAAATAAACCTTGAGATTACAAACAAAAAAAAAACAAGAAAAAGAATTCACAAGGTCTGGTCTAGTGCACACTATCATTATTGATGTGAATCATGGCTTTGTGATCCTCAGAGGAGGGATGATGTGCCTCTCCATAAGTCAGGGTATATACATTACTAGCAAAGGACGAGCACCACAGTTTGCTTTCACATAATGATCCAGCAATGGCATTTAATTGAGCAGAATATAAACACCCAGGCTGGAATTTAGCCAGGACACTACATTTAACATCTTACTCTAAATAAGAAATTCCATATAGGCTGCAGTCTCCAAGCAGAGCAGAGACAAACTAAAGTAAAAGATCTCCTCTGATAATCCCTCTCACAACAAACTACACAGAGCAGAATTTATAGCCCTGGGCAACATCAAGAGTTGAGTCGACCCTGGCTGCGGCTGCCAAATGTGGTGGAGCACTTGGAGAACATTTGCTGTGGATGACAGCAAGCCTCTTTTGTCTTGGAGTGTCCCAGCTAAGTCCCCTGGGGGAAAAACCAAACAACCATCTGCAAGAGGTCTCTCTTCCAGCCTGTCCTGTTGGCCTGCTTCCCTTGACTGATCACTGTGCTCTCAAATGAACTCACTCATAAATGTGACGACAGCCTCCCCATTTTTTGGATGTCGGACTTTAAGCGAAAGGAAATCAGGGTGTTTGGAAAGTTGTCACCTTATCCTCTGCCAAAGACCAGGAGAATTTTCTTTCTTCATTTTTTAGGAGTGGCCAAACCACTTTTGAATCACACAGTCAACATGGTGAGCATGGCTGACTTACCTTACTTTCCCCAGAACCAATCTACACTGTTCAGCGACAACGGCTTGTGCAAATACTGTCGGGAAGTCAGCAAAAATATGACAGAAGGAAGATGCAAAATTTCCAGCACAATTAAGAAAACTAGTTGTGGTTACTCTCATCAATTGAGACTAATTAGATCAGTAAGAGTGGCCAGACCTGTCTCTAGTGTGGAATAATCTGCTTGAGTCTCTCACAGATGGTATTTCCACTGAACAGACCCAAGACAACGCTCCCTTTGCCTTAGGTGTCTGTGTTGACCAGCCTGATTTCATCCATCCTGTCACCTGGTGCTGCCCTTGGCACAGCCTCACTGAAAGTACTGTAGCACATTATTCAGATAATTCCCCTCTTCATCCATCATTGTGAAAAGTCTTACAAATGTTGCAAGATAGTCCAGGAATTCATACCAAGTCCCTTGATTTCAATGGGAACTGTTGTCCTGTGGAGATCTCCAAATCAGATAATTTATATAATTGAAATGGTCTGCTTCTCTTTTTTTCCCAATTCAGCATTCTTCTGAGACAACATTTTAATTTGTTATCTTCCTAAGTCTTTTATCAGATCTTACTGTATTCTTCACTCCAGCCTTCACATAATTTTCTGATTAAATAACTGAAAACACCTGGTACAGACCATGTCTTTCAGCATGTACTCAGAGGAGCCCAATGACTGTGAAAAGCTCAGTAAGCAAGGCCAGAGCTTTAAAATTTCCATGTGGGAATTCACATTTCAGTTGGAATATATTTGCGTTCAATAAAAAAAAAAAAATAGGGAAGGTAAGAAAGCACTGATTAACAAGCTCTGTTACTGCCCACAGTTAAGGCAGAGACCACCTTTTACTTGTGTCTGGGATCACATCACATCTCACAGTTGTACATCAGTCCAGCTATATGGCATTGACTTCATTTCTGGATCCCACAAGCCTCACTGTCCATGAGTAGTTGGTTGTTAAGTCCTGGGTAAGAGCAGAAATTTCAAAAAACTACAGTAGGTCATTAATAATAAGAATACATGCTTGAGACAATGCCTTAAAACAACCTTTCTCTAAAATTAATAGGAGCATAAATTTCACTTGCTGCAAATTAGAGACCAGGAGGTCCAAGCACGATTCATTTTCTAAGCATTCTATTTTAAAGTAGCATACATCAACACCATGAAATGACAGTGCATGTACATTTTGAAATAACAAATGCCTGCTAGGCTGTGCCAGCTGCAAAGGGCAACAGCATGAAACACCCTGGCACGTTGCTCTTCAGGCTGGGAGAAGCCTCTCAGAAATCTTAGTTGTTCCTGCTACTTTTTCACAAGCCTGTGCTGCCACTCTTTTCACTACCTCTCACTGCTCCCATGCCCACTGCATTAACCACGTGCAATCACACCTGTAATTCATGGGCTGCTTGGCAAGGGCCTTGTGCAAACAGCTTCTGCTAACTCAGTCAAAAGATCACAAGAACTTCCACCAGCCCAAAACCAGAATGCCTGTTGTGGTGCTGGTTTTGGTCTTCTCCATTTGATCTTGCCTTTTCATGATGGCTTTTTTATGGTGGCAATAATGTTTTCCTACTCATCTCATGCTGCCTGAGACATTAGCTTTTGTATTCATTTTTGCATTTTGTATTCACTTTTGCAGTTTTTATTCACTTTTCCTTGTCTTGAATTAGAGCACAATCTTCTTCCATGGCCATAGCTCTGTTCTCAGATGCTTAACCCTGATCTGTTTGAATCCAGAGCTGGATACGACCCGGAGTCCACATTCCTTGTGCTGACTGATAACCTCCTCCAGGCCACAGAGAACTATTTGCCCACAGCAGTTCTCTCAGACAGGTCAGCTATATTTATTACAGCACACTGACCACATGGCCTTCCCCTTCTTCAACAACAGAAGCTGCAGAGCAATGCCAAGCCCCAAGGATTTCCATGGAAGATCCACACCACCCCTAGCTTTTTTCCACATGCAGAGCTCTGACAGGACATCACATCTGGATATCACTGGATGCACTCTTGGGCAGCTGAGTGACAGGCCAATACAATAAGATGCAGAGACAATAACTGGAGCTTTCAAGCCTGAGATGATGAATAAAACTGATTTACTAAAACAGAGTGAAAAAGTCAGCACTTACAAGAAGCCATATTGAAGGAGACTGTTGTGCCACTCAGGTTCAGGGCTGGGCTGGATTTGCCAAGTGCTTTTCTCCTTATGAGGAAACTGTGGACTTGACCTTTGACTATGGGCCTCTCTGCAGTGACTCTGTCTCTGCTGGCTTCCCACGTGCCATCTCCCCTTTCAGATGGCTGACAGCAGCAGGATGCTTTGCAATGGATTTTTCCTGCTGGGTGCCCTGCACTGCACTGCATCAGCTGGGAGCTGAGTTCCAGCTTGAGTGGAAAATCCCACACCATAACATCCTAAATATCAGACATGTGCTGTCCCCGTGCCCCGGGCCGTGTCACTGCAGAGCTTGGAGAGCTCGAGGTGGGCTCGGTGGTGTGGGCTGGAGCTCTGCAAACACTCCTGGTGCAAGGGTTGTCTCCTCTGCACTGTGCTTCCCCATTTTAGCTTGACAGCCTGGATTTCATGACCCCTCCCCAGGTCATCCTTTAGGGTCCATCTGCTTTCCCAGGCTCTGAAGGGGAGGAGAAATTTGGGGAATTGTAAGGCTACTGTAGAAAAGGCTTCATCGTAACACGGCAGGAAGAGTTTGTGCCTAGGGATGTTGGCTTGGTGGGTAGAAATTGCAGTGATATTGAGTAAATCTGCCCAGAAAGCAGAATGGGGAACAGTTACTGAGCTGAAGAAGCAGACAGTTATTGACTTTCTGGGACAGGAAAAAAAGGATTTTTACAACCTGATAAGTAAAACTGTCCTGATTAAGGCTTAAAGTCTATCCTGAACAAAGAGGACTAGGAGGACACATAGAATTTACAGTCCTAAGAAGATGGAGGGATGGGGAAGTCCATTATGGGATTGTTCCAAGAGCCTACTTAAAATATTCAATCTGATCCCTTTGCCTTCTAGCTCATCAAAAGAAATCACATCTTACATCATGCCATTCAAAATGAATTATACTTTCAATTTTCCATGTTTCCTGCTATATTCATATTAAACTATTACATTGTATGCAGGAAATAATCCAGCACAAGCAACTCATTGCATGCTAGGAATGGTTTTCTTCAGATGGCTTTAATGCTGAAGACAAAGGTCAGCAATTTACCCCAAACAAAGCACTGGAATTTAATCTTTCCTCTGCTTGGGAGCAGCATGATTCCACAGCCTTCACTGTGTTCTTCAAATACATTCCTACTGGAAAGCAGGGCTTTAAAAAACCTTTTATAAAGCTGTTTTGTTTTTTTTTTTTTTTCCTGAGAGACTTGAAGCTATGAATACTGTATTAGGGAGCTGCCAAGTTATCTGCAGAGGACCTCTACCACTTTACCTCTTCCAGAGATTCTTGTTTAATTAACGCATTCCACAAGCTGTAGGACTCCTCACAGCTGAGGATTTCATCTGATCCATGCTGGAGGATGAGGGCACGGACACTTCACATCAAATCCTGCAGCCCCCTGATCAGCTTTTTGCATGCTAACTGCATAGCCTGGAAATGCATCCCAGAGCAACGCATGAAACCAGCAAACTGCACTCTGGAATTGGGAAGGAAGGGGAAGACAGCTGGAAATGTGCATTATTTAAAATGCTGTAGGATGAGAAACAGATGCTGCCATGGCATTTGTGGAGTTGAAAGCCACCCAACTCACGCTGCCAGTTGGCAAGCTAGCCTGGTATCAAACCCACAGCTATGCAAAACCCACCACCACAGCTGGCACCCAGGCTGGCAGAGCCAGCCAAGGGCCAGTGATCACCGTCACTGGAATGTTCCCTCTCCTGCCACGGTACCTCCACCTTGCACCAGAGCACACACAGGGAAATCAGACTGCATCTGCCTGGTAGATACACACAATATCTCCCTTTCAAGGGCTGTCTATGCATCACCAGGACCTAAATTTGCTTAAATTAAAGGCAAGAAGAAAAGCAAAGGGGTGTGTTTGCTCTCTGAGTTGTCTTGATGACCCATGTCTCACAGGCAGAGCCTCCAGCTGAACTCCCAGTGCCTTCTCTCTCTGAGGCAGTCAGAGGAAAGGCTTTCTGATCCCTTCCCAATGCATGCTGTAAGTGGGTGAGTTGGCAGCAAGATGAGATTCCCTTCCTTATTGCTGCCTACCAAAAAGGGAAACCCTGGAAAACTGCCAGATCTGAGGACTTGTTAGGGAAATACGAGTTTGTTGATGGGAGGCAAAAAACAGATGAGGCAGAATTCCACATAATTCTGCCAGCTAAAGCATTGTTTTGACTTGCATCAGTAGAAGGAAACTATCAGCTAATTTACACAAAGAATTAAGGCTTTTGGGGAGATGTGATTTAGTACCATCAGCCTCCAGCAACGAGTGAGACAGAAGGCTAAAATCACAGAATCGTAGAATAGTTTGGGTTGGAAGGGATCTTTGAAGGTCATCGAGTCCAGTCCCCTGCAATGAACACAGGGGTTTAGGAAAAAAATTATAATCTGTCCTTGGGGATGGAGAAGGACAAGTTTTCTCATATGATATGAACAGGGAGAAAATAAAGGAATGTCCTACCTATGCTAAGAGTTACAGTGAGCACTAATGGAGCACTCTGTAGATTTCAGTCTATAGGTGCTTTACTAGGAATTGGTTGTGGGTGATGGTTACTTTCCATTTAGCTCAACGGTGCTGTCAGGACAAAATCCTATCCTTTTTTTTTTTTTTTTGAACAGGGATGGCAGGTCTCCATCAGAGCTCCTTCAGGATTTGGAGCAGAGGCCAGTGAGTGCCAGAAAACTTGCGAAAACCACACAGGCTACAGGGTGGATCCGTGTCTTCCCTGTCTCTGTGCTGTAATCCCAGTCTGTGCTGGTGCACAGAGCCCTTTGCAGAGCACAGTGGGAGTAACCACAACCTTGTGTGACCTTTGCATGGGCAGCTCCTCTGCCGAGTTTGAAACTTTGCGGTGCCTCCTGTCACTCCTTAAGATCTCACCTAAAGAAGCTGATTTTTAACTCATAACAAAGGTCTCTGCACCCTGAGGAGACTTTGATGTAGATTCTAAAAAATACATTTGTCTCAGTCACAGGACTTGGGGCTGTCCATGGCAAAGAACGGGGAGAAAAGGCTGTAATTCTCCCTCGCAGCTCTGACCACTGATTCACAGTCACACTGGCACAGACAATACTGACATAGACAATATTTTTAGAAGTTGGTTGGGTTTTTTTCCCTCTGGAAGATAATGAGGCTATAGTACCCCATGGACACCCACAGTCTCCTGGGCAGGGATGAAAGCAGTCTGAAAAGGAAAGAGTTTCTACCTTGGAGGAAGAAAGCCTCCAAGGAGCTAATGACAGTCATGAGGTACACTCCCAGCATTGGGGCTGCTTAAAAGCTGCTCTTTTCATGCTGGCTCTTCTCCCACAGGCAGAACAAGCCTTGTGAATACTCCCACTGACGATACAAAGGGAATGTAACTTTATTTACCTACAGCTTTCCCCCCAGCTCACCCACTCTCCATTCTGCATCCTCCTCAGGCACAGACCTGGGCACACAGAGGCCTCCAGGAGCCAACAGTGCTGTTGTTCCCTCCCCAAGGACAGGTTTGTTCCCTCCCATGTGGGGCCACCCTGTCACCAGCACAGAGGTCTTTTCCAAAGATTTCCTACCTAGTTACTCATGGTCAGGCTTAGCAGGTTCAGCTGAAGAGATCTGAAAAGGAAATCTGAAAAGGATCTTGCTTGAAGTGGCAGGGCTGCCAGCTGGCTTTGGCTTGCTGGAGAGCTGATCAGCATAAACATGTCAAACTTTGCTACATTAAATCAAATATTCCCTGTTATGAATAAGTTCCCTACCATGTGTTTCTCTCTTTTGCATTATAGAGTCAGTATTGTACCTTTAATGCTGAGGACAAACTTTAAGGGTGTCCCTTCATCCTTTTTAGACCTCTCTTAAAGCTCAGTGTGCTGAAGTCACTGTTCATGAAACAAACTATAGCCACACCAAAAGGTCAAATGTGACAAACCTGGTGCTCAAGTGCTCAATGTTGTTTGTTTGGACTGATCAGAATAGTTCTGAAGTGACTTGCACCAAATTCTTCCTGTGCTCAAAACCATGTTTCTCCATAAGCCATGTTTACAAATGCCAAAAATATTTTGGACCAGGAGTTATGAAAGCCTGAAAGCACTTACTTATAGAGAGCTGTTTCAACATTGCAAATACTTGTATGTAGTTGAGCCAGGTCCTGCTGCTCATGAGAACAGCCTTCACCAATCTGTCAACACTGACCTAACTTGTCCAAGAGAGAGCTCAGAAAATCAATGTGACGTGGAGAGACCTTCAAAGTGCCAATGTACAAATATAAAGCTGGTGCAGGGCTGGAGGATGGTGAAATCTGGCAGGTACAAAGAAGTTTGTAACCATTTCCAAAGATTATATTTTTGTGGGTCATTTAATACTACAGAGACTCCCCATCTTTTGAAATTAATAATTCTTCTGGAAACTTTTCTTAATAGACTAAATTGAATTGTAACTTAAATGTCTTGGTCCATAACATACTTTTAAGCACTATAAGAGTTCAGAATATTTTTTGAATAATTTTTCACTGGCTTTAATAATGCCAGGACAACAGGGGGTTCTTCAACAAAATCAAGTATCAGTCTACCATCCTACCCAAACTTGGGAGTTTTTTTCATAGTAACCTGCTCTATAATTTCATTTCCTTTCCCTAAATTGGACTTTCACTCATCCTTTCCATTAGTTCAGCTAAGGAACAGCAGTTGAAGGCAAGAGAGTATTTTATTTTACTTGTCTTAGAATTCCCTGGAATCAGTTTAGCATGGTAAAAATGCAATTAATAAGTAAATAACAGTACTGGCACAACCAGAGGCTCTGTTCAGAAATGGCCTCATAGCTCCTGCTTTGATCCTGCTGAGTGGACGTTCTATTTTAATAGCAATATGTATCAGAATTCATGGCCATGCCCTGATTTCTGACCTACAGAGCATAGAGAAATATTTCAAATAATCACCTCCAAGTGTTTTCAAAGCAGCACAGACTGATTACCTGAAAAATAAATGGAATCTCTCAACGACTTCAGGGACTCAGCCAAATCACTGAAAAATCAGGCTTGTAACATTCCACATGTGAATTCCCTCATGCTGTTTTGAAATCAGAATTAAAAGATAGGTGTGGGACTATCTTAAAGACACTCCACTTCTTTTTTCCTTGACAGCTGGTAGCCATGAGTTCATGGACAACAAGGGGCCATATTTCCACTAAAGGACTTTCCCTGGTGCATGACTGTTCCCAGAAAACTCTAAAACAAAGCCACAGTCCTAGAGGCCTCTGTAGTAACCAGCAGAAGCCAACTCAAAGTAACACTTCCTCTACTCCAAATGAGTTCTTTTCCTCAAGAAGCACTAACTTGGCTAATCCCATCCCTCCCTGAAAGCATGAGTGTATCCCCAAAGGTGAGGATTTCAGGCTGCTCACTTCACAGCATCCCCATAAAGTAGGTCTGGTAGATCTTTCCTCTCCCCTTTCCCTCCCTGCAGTTCCCTCCTTCCATTATAAGAGGGCTCCTGCACAGTTTAATTTAAAGGAAACTTTTTCTCTGACCTCAGCAGAGCTGAGCAGAACTTTGTTCTGCCACCACCTTCCCATCACCACCAGGAGCAAAGCCACAAGAGAGTCCTGCAGGGATAAGAGCAAGGTTTTACCATAAATGCAGCCCTACCTCTCATTCCCCATACCCAGCAAATGCTGAATTGGTTTTAAAATAAATTTCCTTAACAACCAAGCACCACTATTTAACAGGACCCGTGAGCACTTCTATAGCATTTTACAAATCACTGCATAAGTATTAATTAGACTTAATGACTCATATTACCTAATGAGATAATGAAAAACCCTGCAGCTCACAATATCTACTTCTATTTTCAGCAAGAGATGAAATAGATCTTGTAAAAGGATATTCTCTTCTAATTCCCTTCCTGCATATCCCTGCAATAACATTGGAAAGTAATCCAAAGTGTGCGAGTCGTGGCATTTTTTTCCTTCTCAGTTTGCAAAGGCTAATACAGTCTTTGCCACAAAACACAAATGCAGAAGTTCAGTGACAATATTTGTTCCTATTGAAGGATGACTGGTGGGGGCTCACTTTTTGGTAAGGAGATGTGGATTTGCTGCCCGTTCTTTATGGAGAATAGCAACATCTTTCTTGCTTTCTTTCTGGGTTTGCCCCTGCCAAGGTAATACTCAATGGATTAAGTCTTGTGAAATAAATTCTGTAAATAGAACGTGGACTGAGATCATTTCAGCTCATTTCCCCTGCGTCCCCTTCCCGTCCTGGAAGCTGTCAAGCACAAGCAGCCTGCAAGCAGCCTGTTCTCCCAGTGTTAGTCTTGAGTCTCACTAGATGCATAAAACAGCTTGTTTTTCACATATTTTCTGTGATGGCATTAAAAAAAAATTACAAGGTGGGGGGAAAAAACCCCAACCCTTCTCAATTCCACCCATAGCTATAAACTGGATACAGCTAATCTTGCAAGGGCACCAAACATTGCTCTGTTTGTCCACATTTGAGCACAAGAAACCTATGTTTATGATGGAATTCCACTTGAATCCGAAGGATTTTAAAGAAAGGAACTGAACCAACTGTGGGTTTGTAAACAAACACTATGGTTTTGACGTCAGCCATATCATTTCATGCACTGGAACTGTTTCTATCATGTGGCCAGTTCCTGCCCCTGAAGAGTATCTAATTTAATTTAGATGTATTCACGATATGGGACAGCACGCCAAGTCCAAGAAACGACAGGGCAACTCTGCAGGAAGGCCTGTGCTGGAAAGATTGCATAAGCTGTACTTTGAAGGAGCAACAGAGACTTTTTGGCTCAAGGAAGAGAGGGGAAAGTAATGTCTACTGCAGAAAAAGGAAAAAAGAATTGAGGGGAAGGGAAGTGTATGGAGTGGGCACTGTCAAGCGGAAGGACTTTCTTTCTCCTTTAGAAATGGATCAGTTTGAGGTATTTTTCTGCATTAATGTAATCCAAAAAACTCTGCATAACCTTTTCCAGAGCAATGCGTCCTATCCAGGGCTTTTGGGAGTCATTCCAATTTTGTTTTTGGTCCTTTTTGGGTTCTTCTCTCTGGTCTTTCTGTACTGGCCCTGCAGACAACCAGCATGGAGCATAACTCATCCAGGAGATCTTCTGTCAGGCATCACTCCAGCATCCATGGGATCACCCACAAGAAGCTCTCAGGTCCTGGCGACCCCAGGGGTGATGCAGAGCCCCATTCCCTCCCCTGAGCACCTGGGCTGAGAACAAACACCCCAGTGAGGAGCTGGCACGTGGGTGATGGGAGAACAGCAGCAAGATACCCCTTTGCTGCTGCTGATAGTGACTGAAATATGGCTTATGTTGCAGGTATCTAATGGCACCAGTGTGGGAAAGCTGATTTTCAAACAGGGCATGATTCTGATTGGTAAAACCTCCCCCAGCCTGGCATCAACTGAATTTAAAGGGACACCCTGTGTGGTTAAAAAATTATTTTTGAGTGTACATGTTTACCAGCTTTGGCCTTAAATGATATGAATTTCTCTAGAAATATATTTCAATTAAGAGCATAACAACAATACAGTATGTTGTCTTATTTATTCATTTAAATATTTTTACTAGACAGCATTTTCTACTCCAGTAGTTCTAATTCCTCAGTTTCCAGAAAAGCCAGTTCCTCCCAGAAGTGGTGCAGAGCTCTGTGCTGGGTACTCAGCTCTGGCTGTACACACACAGCATCCTCCCAACACAGCTACCCTGAGTCCTACACATTTGAAAAGAAAAGAGGAGACAGTTCCTCTTGCAGTTATTTCATGACATGGAATCCGGACTGCTTGTTGAAAAACTATTTCCAATAAAAATGTAAGGGTTTTTTTTCCAAGGAAAGCTAATGCTTTCTATCAAAAAAATATTTCTCAAAAATTAAACTCAGTTTTAGCCAAAAATATGAGACCAGCCTTAGGTGTAGGATTCAGACCAATACTACAGGACAATCACAGAAGTTATAACCAGCTGAGCTTGGTTATTTACAGTGGAAGGCAAGCTGCAATTCCTTCCTTTGATCTGTTTGTTGGCTTCAGGATTACATTTCCCAACCATGCTTTTTAATCACTGTAAACATCAGAGGTGAAGAATTTGGTGGAGAGAAATTTGGCTGCTTCTTTGTGTTTTTGATCAGACCGAGCTTTGATGCCCTCTCCTTCCCCATTTCCAGTGCCTGAGCTTTCTTTGTGACACCACCCCGTGGCCTCAGGCTCTGGGATCTGCACATGGAGTGCATTTCCTTGCCTACATCTCCATCCCCTGCGGGATGCAGCCCCAGGGGTGATGCCCTTCCCAGTGAAGAGGGGCAGGGTGCCACACCTTGCCCCACAATGAACTCCAACAGGCCATTGCTGTCTCTCAGTCTCTCAGGGACAGCTTCCCTCCCGAGCAAGCCTGGAAACTCACACTTTGCATTTGCAACTCCCCTCACCCATGAGTTTCTCTCTGCACTGCTGGAAAACCTCTGGAGCCAAGAAACCTGAGCATGGCTGAGAATTCATGAAAGATGTGCCAGCACCGTGCAGCAGAGAGGGGCATCCAGGCTACCTCTGAGTGAGACACCAGGGGTACAGCAGGAGGCTTTCTGCCACAGGATGGAGCTCAGTGCAGGCTGCAAAGCATTTCTAGGAAGCTCCACAAATACTCAAAGCATCTGAATCTCATTGCAGAGTTCTGCACTGCCAATTGTGCCTCCAGGCAGATAAGCTGCAAAGTGACTGGAAAGAAAAATTCGTGTAGGTGAAGGTCTTGATCATGTCTGAAAAAGTACAATACCCAAGAGAGTGATCGGGGGAGAAAAGAGCCAGCTTTTGTAAAAAGTGAGCATGTGAATGAACTCTGTGGCTTCGATTTTGTCCCAGTTACTCTGTTCACCAGCTCTACAAAGTGTTTCTCACACAGAAGTGTATTTTTAACAACACAGAAAAGAATGTGCCAAAATTGGAAGCTCAAGCTACTTTTACCCTGGTAAATGGGAGGCAAATGCTATGTAAGAGGTTAAATGGCAGAGGAAGGATTTTTTTTTTTAAGACCAGGAATGACCAAATTAGTACTAGTGGGGCTGATATTTCTGACTGTGAAATCTCACTAAATAAAAATGTTTAACAAGAGAAATCCTCAGCATTCTTTTCTACCTAAGCATCATGCACAACCAGAAACTGCTTTACCAAAGGAGTTAAAAGTTTTCTGTAATAATGCAGCAAATCAATCTATGCAGCAAACACAGACACATTCTGTGGCAGTTTCCCCACAAGGTTCAATCTATGGGGTAAAAAGTCTTGATTTATTATATAGCATTTGGACAGTTGTGAATGAAAATTTGCCAAAGATCAGAATAATCAGCTCTTTCACTCAGGCAGTTTTTTAATGCAAGAAAAAAGCACAGAATGGGTCTGAGCAAAATAAATAAAAATTCCACACTTTTAACCAACAGAACCTTTTGCATCATTCAGAAACATTTACAGACATACAGAATCTTTTATCATCAAAAAGACACTCTGGCCTTTCAAATTGCAACTTTTTCTTATATTTTTGTTTACTGATGGCCTTTAAGCTGGTGGATATCTCTAACTTGTGGCATCTCTTCATGTCATGTCAAATGCAGGAACTTTTAAAGCTGTTCATTGGTATTTTTTCCTCTTCCCTTGAAACATCTCTCTTTTGCTAAGCTGTCATCTGTGAGTTTTAAAGATAGCAGAACCCCATCTACAGCAGCATCCGTCACATGAGTCATGGCAGCTATGCCTCAAAAATCAGTTTTTATCGATTGACTGGGCCTCTGGTGCCAATATGGAAATCTTCCAACCTGGAAAGGGCCGGCTGTTTTAATACAATTAAATACAGCCAGGAAGAGGGCTGCAAAAGGAAACATGCATTAGCCATTCATAGTATACAAGCCTCTCTCAGAGCCCAGTAAAGTGCAGCATCCCTGCTTCCCTTGCTTATTTAATTAGCACACAATGAAGGCCACTGAATTTCCCTGCAAAAGGTGTTGCGTACTTTGGACAAAAAAGAAAGGAGAAAAGAAGTTGCTTTTAAGTCCAGTCCAAAAAAATAGCTCCTTGGCTAAATGGCACTTTTAATAAAGACGTTCCTAGTGTTTGTTTATTTATCAAAAAGCAGTGTTTCTCTCGGGTGTTTTGATTTTTATTTCTGTGCACAAGAAGGAGGGGAAAAAAATGGCTTTACTAAGCAAGTCTTTCAGTGAGACACCAGATGATGGATAGTCAAACACAGAGTCTCCTGTAAACACAGAGGTAACCAAAAGGTATGAACTGACTCATAATTGTGTCAACACAGGTCGCAGACCCTTGGTTTATTTCAGCCTTCCTGTTTTTCACAGATTTCTGTTCACACTACACTATTTTTTTTAAGACACAGACTCTTTTCAGTACATCTTAGCGGGGTGCAAAAGCACACACGTTTTTACACCAAAACGTGGGCATCTACACACACATGTAGGCTGTATAATTTCAACAGCAGCATTTTCCATCTATTGCTTATGGCTACATTAAACTAAGCTGTGCAGTCCATGACTGCTCTAAATCAAAAAGTCCATCCCATTCCAGCCTCCAGCCTTTCCCTGGAGGCTCTTGGGAAGCATCCAGAAGAGAGGAACACAACAAAACCTCAACAGCCTAGTGCTCCAGCTCATCCAACCCTCCAAGACTCACTGTGATTTTTTTTTTTTAACCTAGGTGGCAAAACTCTGTCTGATGGAAAATGCTGGGAGGAGAACAGGCAGCAAAGAGGTCTGTGATGAGCAGAATCTCCCTGTATTTGTCTTGATCTCTAAACAAATTGAATTAGGCTGCAGGCTTTGCCTTGTATAAAGTTGGAAGGTTGGAAACACCATCTAGTTCCAATCCCCCTAAAAGACCTTCCACTAAAAGCCCCATCCAGCCTGGCCTTGGAGGAAAAAGCCTTTCTGGGCTCTCTATTTCTGAACTAGAAAGTTAAGAAATTGTTCGGGTAGGGGCTGATGTGCAGACACCCCAGACACTGAACCCCCTGCAAGTCCCAGAGCAGCTGAAGGGCCAGGAAAGGTGCTTCAGTACATTCCCTGTACCTGTGCAGACACTAGTCTGGAATCCTGAGAGCCTTTTAAAGGACTTACAGAAAATAACAAATGAAGAAGCCAGGGAAATTGTTCTCCCTCAGCAGAAGCAGGAAAAGAAGCCATTTAAGGTCAGACTGCAGTGACCAGTACTTGTTCCTGAGCTCTAGGGAGCACAGAGCCCTGGGCAAGGATCTGCAATGGATCCAGCCTGAGCACACACATGAAAAGGACTTAATGCTATGGGCCCACCCACCCAGGATGTGTCAGACACCCTGCATGAGCCAGGAGAACTTCAGACAACTGTTTATCTGGGATTTTTCAACTGCAGAGATTCACTGAAAATGGCAGAGCCAGCAAGGACAGATAACATTATTCAGGTTGAGCAGTGCCTTATTCCTTGTGTAATCACATCCAGCTCAACTCAACAAAAATCAGAGTTACAGAACCAGGATTTGGACCTTATTTCCCACTGTGCCAGTTTACAGGTAACCACTGTAATGGCTGAAACCAAATCCACCCAGAGATCCCACAACGGCTCTTGCCTGATTACATCACCAAATCATTCCCCAAAAAAATGCAAAACAAATTACATTAGGGTGAAGCTGACACACACAAAAAAATGCTATAAATAGCATTTCAGAAACAGAAATAATTGGCAGAATTAATTTCTAAAAGACTACTCATTTTAGGATAGTAGACCTTTGCAAAGAGAGAACATTTTATCTGGAGCCATTTTCCCCTTTGGAAACCAAGGCTGGCAGAACAATGGGGAGAATTCCCTTGGCAAATTACAATATACTAAGTCAGATTTGCTTCCAGCAGGTTCTGTACCTTCAGAAATTGGTCATGCTTTGTATGTTTGTCAGCTGGGGAAAACCTACACTCTCTTCTCCTACCTCCCCTCTTTTCTTTACCTCCTTTTAGCTACAACAGAAGGCGAAGGAAGAAAATTTTACTGAAGGATACCATGAAGAGAGTTTTCAAAACATTCCACATATTTTCTCTGCATAAACATGCTGTGGATTTCTAATGTAAATAGTGCCAGGGCACTGTCACTCAAACCCCAGGAGTTCACCCGAGTTAGACAAATTATGCTGCCCGTTATCTCAGTTGTTACAGATTCTTGCCTTTCATTCATTTCTTGCCAGTGGCTGGATTTTATGTGTAGGGGAGAAAAGAAGCCTCAAATGCTGATGTTAACCTCTTGTGGTGAGACCAGTAATCCTGGGCTTTCCAGGGGAGAATGCAGAAGGAGATAGCTACTAGCCTTGTCTGCCAAGGCAGCAGTCAAAAGAATGCTGAAATTTGGCATGTATGAGCAGGAGAAATGCAGTGCTATGAAAATGGACACTGCAAGCTCCCTGCCAAATCTGCAGCATTTGGCCTACATGAATAAAACAAATTAAGTTAAAAGAAGTTTTTTTACATGTCCTGTAAAAAACCTCCATAAAGCTGAGTTGTGGCTGTGAATAGGGGATGGTGCTGCTGAGCAAACCTGCCTGGCAGAAGCAGTGACTGCTGCTTCAAACATCACATCCACACTATAATTAATACTAAATTCAGCTACAGTCAGCAAGGCTCATTTCCTCCCAGATAAGGAGATACTTCTAGAAGGGAATGCAGGATGTGATGAGGGGATTCCTTTCTGAATGTGTTTTTACAGCCACACGGGTAGGGACAGAGCGAAAGCCCCTGTCCCACATGCCAGGTATTCTCCAGCTGTGAAACCCCTTTGGGTCCTGGAACATGTGTGTGGAAAATAAAGGGCCTGGATGCTGCCAGCCACATGTCCTGCTCTGCAAGTGCAGAATTCCAGTCTCTTCTGCCTGGTCCATAACCCCTTTTAGGAACAGAAAAAGCTGAGTTTGCATAGCAGCACCATGAGAGGAATGTGCATTGCATGCCCACCTGTAAACTCATTCCCTGTAATGATGAGTGCCTTTAATGCCATTCTAATGAGCCAGTTCTGATAGAATGTTTTCTTTATACTGTACTTCCAAAGAAGGGAAAAGCTCTTACCTATTGTTCTTCGGAGTTCTTCACACTGGCTTATGTGAGGGAATTTCAGGATTTCCTTCCACTTTTTGCTTTTGCCTTTGCGTTTCCCTCCACCCCCTGCAGAGAGAGAAATATCAGGATTAATTGCTTTGAGGACACAGTTCCACCTAGAGTTGACCTGCCCAGTCACAATTCTTATGGATACCATTAATAATTAAAGCTGAGACACTGTGGGTTGATGTACAAGCAGATCTCTGGAAGTATTCAAGAAAAGGCTGAATGGGGCTCTGAGCAATCTGGTCTAGCAAAAGATATCCTTGCCCATGGTAGGGAGTTGCAACTAGATGACCTTCAAGGTTCCCTCTAAGCCAAACCATTCTATGATTCTATGATAGATCAAATCTCAACTTGTTTGAACTTAAAACAGGCCGAGGAGGTGGCATCTGGCAGAAGATCAGCTCACTCAGTTGGGAGTCCAGGCTTGCTGCCCACCAGGTCCAGCTGAGGTGACAGAGCTACCTCCAGCATCACCTCTTCCCCAGCCAGGAGCCACTTCATACAAGGCAAACAATCTTGTAAAATTATACTTCACACCTTTTCAATGCAGATATCCCCCTTCTGGTTTTGGGATAGGCCCTGATTCTATCCCAAAAAAGTGCTGAAGATCCAAATTCACTTCCCCCCATCCCCTCACACCCTCACATTACACATCCTGCCAACATGGCACTACTGCTGCTGTCACACACTCTGGTCACTGCTGCTTCCACAGGAGAACTGAAGGAGAAAAATAATAGCTTCATGAGGAAAAAAATCACTTACTGGTTCTTCTTTCTGTTCTGCTTGGAGAGGCTGTGCAGCCAAGCAGGAGGAGTATTCCTCTGGACATGAGAGCCCAGATGCAGACTGGGATTCTCCAAGTCCCTGTATTTACTTCAATTCAGTCCCTGCACACAAAACCTGATTCACTTGAGTCTATTTTATATGCACTAGCATGCTGAATGACTAATTTAGATCTGAGTTAATTCTGTAGAGGGGTTGGTAGAGTCACAATTGCAGATTGAGAGTGTCTTGGGTCCTGCATGACATTACAGGCTAAATTAGGAGAGCCCTGACTCAAAAGGTGGCAGACCACCAGAGAGAAAACAGGAACCTTGGAAAAAAATTACAAGTATTGCTCTCTGTGGGGCATTTCTGATCACAGAATGTCACCTTTGGCACTGGAGAGCTTCTTTTGAATCTCACCTTTTATTCCTTTGCTTTTAATGGCCAATGGTTTTGCCACCATAGAGTTTGCCTTGAATTATTTTAAACTTATTATTGATAGGAACTGATTGTATTTCTACAGTATGCAGTGTAGAGCTGAGATATCTGCACTGGCCATGCAGGAACCAGCTTGTTTGGACTTTCAGGAGCACAGCCCTGCTATCCTTTCCAGGAATCAGAGTGCAGCAAAGCACAGAGAGCTGTGGCTGCCTCCCCACCACACAGTACTCTGCAACACAGACATACCCCTTGGGTCTGTAATGAATTCTGTTTCAACCCCCACCTCTTCAGGGCATCCCAGCCACTGCTGCTGAAGTAATTTCCTTCCCCATCCCTCTGCCCACAGCATCAGAGAGCTTGTCTTGCTCTCTTGGTCTTGCATGCTGAGGGCCTTAGGTGAACTACAAATTGCTGTTAAACATTTTGTGGGCTGGGTTGAGCACTGTGATCATCTGTTCACCAACTTCTGGAGCACATCTGCTCCCATATAGCTCTGCTCTGGCTGCCAGTGGCCACAAGGAGTTGGATTCAGCAACCCTGAGGGTCTTCATTGGTTTTTATGTCCCCAGAAGCCCACTCCTGTAATCCTGCACAGCAGCTCCTGCCTGCCAGGCTGCCACCTCCACTTCCTCCTTTTTCCTTCTCTTCCAGGGGCATTTTCCTCTGTGCTCCTGCCCCTTATGCCTCATCACACTGTACTTACACTTCCCTCCCTGCACCCTCCCTTCATATACTCCTCTGGGAAAATGATCCTTCACCAGGAATTCCTGCTTATTTCTCTCTTCCAGTCATCCTCTATGGCTGCATTTTCTTCTCTGAACCATTTGTCCCTGAACTTTTCTTCTCCGTGTGTTTTTCCTCACACTCATTTATCTTAGAACCACAGAATCCTACAATATACAGAGTTGGAAAGGACTCTGCTCAAGGGATGTGCAGCTGCCTGGGCAGCAGTGCCTGCTCCAACAGTATTTCCAAAGACTTCTGGACACAGGAGGCAGTGGGGGTCAGCCAGATGAAAACATCTTTTAGGCTGGTGCATCTTCACCCCCTGAAGGTCTACCCTGCAGGCACAAGCACCAGAGATTCCAGAGCACACCTGCTTCTCCAGCCACCTTTACAGAAGTCCTCCAAAAAAGGCTCCATCTTTAGCAGCATAAAGCAACACAGAATATTGCAGAATAGCCCTTTGCTCTAAATGACAGCTCTGAGATTTGTGCAGAGGTGATATGATTCTGCTAAGCTGGGCCAGAACATCTTTAAAATCCATTCAATGTAACATATGTATTGATGTATTTACATTGGATGATGTATTCCTGACATTAAATTTCCATCAAAACTAAGGAAGGGCTCTGCGGTCCCCAGTTAAAACCGTGATCAATACAGCCAGCATGTTCCCTTCTCTTTTGTGGCTATCCTCCAAAAACAAGCAGCCTTGCCTGATGAATCATTTGCTCTTAGCTGAGCGTGAAGCAGCGTTCCTGCTTTGCTTGTGACGTCTTTATGTTAAAGATTCTGATCAAGTGCTTTAATCGACCTGACCTTTCCGCTCCCAGCTTTTCTTGTGGAGCCAGCAGTGTTTGCTGGCTCCAAACGTTAATTCTGGGGGGGTTTGAAGGACATAATGCAGCGAGACAGCTGAGACACAGTAAATTGTCTAGCAGAGCTAAAAGCTAAAAAGGGGAGGTTTCTCTGAATAGGTCATGGTGCAGGTTGCAGAGGGAAGCTTTTCACACGTTGCCTTGATTGCTGCCTTTGCACCCTCTATTCCATACAGGAGGATTTGCATTCTTCAAGGCACTTCTCAGGGCAGGACTTGACAGATGTGCCATGTTTTAGATGTAAGTTCCATCATGCAGTGTAGGAGGGTCTGACTGCTTTAAAATTTTGCTTTGCTGATGACAACAAAAGGTGAGCTGCCAGCAACAGCAGGAAAGCACAGCCCCACTTCCTTGCCTGCACTCAACAACTCAGCATTTGCAAACTGAGGGTTGAAGCTAATTCTCTAATATGTCAACCAGTCCTGCAGGAAACAAAAGCATTTGCTCTACATCTTGCCTACTGAAAAATACATGGCATTTTTCACATCATCTTGTGATGCTGCATAGCAAATCTAGCTCTGATCTCTGCCTGTGAGGAGAGATATAACCAGAGGCACACATGTAAAACATCTGCCAGCAGGAGTTACCCTTAGCCTAAAGTGCCTACCTTTTTTTTCCCTCCACTATTCAGTATATACTTACTCTCCTAACACCAAGAGGAGACAGGAAAACACCTGCATATTATTCAGCCAATGAGCTATTAAGTGGCTTGTCCAAAATGAAATTAAATGAGAAATCATAGCTGAAGATGAAGCTGAAGAAGCCAAGGCTTTGCAGCTCTTAATTCTGCCAAAGACAGCATCAAGCCATGCTCCTGCTTAGGTAATTGAAGATTATTTACAACACAGAGTATTGTTGGATGAATTTATTCCAGCATCAAGCCTGTAGCATATTCCATTTGTGCCTCATGCCACCAGGCAAGGTGGATTTTAAGGATGGCTAATCTGGCTTCCTACTGCTGCTCTGTTATTGCCCAAGCTGATAAGACAGCAGCACATCCCATGCTGCCAGGCCTGGCTAATCCAAATATTTCAAATATTTCATGCAACTGTATTAACTGCAATCTAGCTAATCCCCAGATCACTGGAGGATGACTACAGCTTCTATTTTCCACTTCACAACAGTACCCGGGTTGCCACCCAAAGCCTTCCCAACAAAATTAGAGAGCTCTGTAGCCTCAGAATGCAAGGCCTTGATTACACAGTGAAAGCAGTGAAACAAACTGCAAAAATACTAAAAGTCAGAGAAATCATGGTTAGTGTCCTATTTCCACTCACAAGGTGTTTACATTTCTTCTCTTCCTGCTCTTGCCACTCTTTCTCTCCTCTGTCCCATGGAAGTGTTTGAAGCTATGTGTTATATATGGAATTGCCATATTAGAGTAGGGTCTGTCCACTACAGGATGAACTGCAGGCTGCTTCAGAGGAAGATCTTGGAAAGCTGTTTCTGAAGTATTTGAAAAACATTAAATTTGGCCCATATTCTGTTAATTAGATATGGCTAACAAAACATAAAGGTGTATGGCTTCCAAACAATTTCTTCTCCTTTTTTGACATCTGTGCTACTTAGAATCAGGCTGTTCTTATGATCCTGGTAAACACCTTGCACTGTTGAATGCCCCCATGTCTCATGTTGGTGTGAATACCAAAGATTAACTGTGTATTTGTGGAGGAAAAGAATACTAATTTTAATCTGGTTTTCCTAGAGCGCCTTGTCCTAATGAGACAACATTAATAAAACTTACCAGCCCATCATTTTCCCCTAGGAATTTTTCATGTCTAATACATTCAGCCTCTAAGGCAAACAGTTTCACCCTTATTAGACCTGTTTCACGTGGAAGTTCTCCCAGGTTCACTATTCTTCTTTCCTATTAGTTCCACCTACACTCAGCTGTACTAGCAAATAAAACTGGCTTGTTTTTTAAGAAGGAAAGACTGCTTGCTCTCTGCCCTTCATCATGCCTCTCTCCTCTGGGAAAGCAGAAAAAAACCCAGGAACCCTGTTTTATTCTGAAAATATCTTGGATGATACTCCTGATTTAACTTGTGCTTAAAACAAGCACTTACAAGACCATAGGGAACTTCTTCAGGAATCCCCTCCTGCCAGGCAAGGAAAATGGGATGAATGTGAGAGCTGGATTTCCAAGAGCAGGTGGGTGTCCACCCTGGGGTGCAGAGCCTCTGCAAACCTGTCTCTAGAGGCTCTCTTTTGTCAGATACAATAAAAAGTCCACTGCAAGCCCTCAGAAGAGAATCATGTTACACAGCTCCTCTTATCGGCGCTAATCTGTTTTTATCTTCTGCAGCCTTTTTTAAGGAGCAGCTCAGGAGAGTCACAGACCTTGATAGGAGTTTTGTGCCCATCGCCCCTGCTGCTACAGCACATTTGCTCCTAATGCTGCTGCAAATACCTAAGCCTGACAACCACTGTGTAAAACACCTCACTGCTTTTTGGGAATGAAGAGCAGATGTGCTTCATGTGTAAGCCTCCAGAACCACATTGATGGGAATTTCACAAGCAAAAGCACAAGCAGAGTCAGGCAGGCTTTGCAATCTGAGAGTAAAATATTTTGTATACAGCTGGCATCTAAAGTACTATTAACCTTGGCTTATGGAAGTCAGTGTTGATAAACACTTACTGCAGGAATATCTTCCTATGATTTAAAGAAGAGGTCAGGTAATAATGCAAATACTGATAAGAGGCTGAAACATGACTTTAACCACATATTTTTTATGTTAATAATAATAATAATAATATGCTTTAGTAACATCCACTATCCTGAAAGGACAGAGAAAGCCAAAGGATTAGTCTTTGAAGACTGATCCTCAGGGCTTAACCATCATATGTCAAGGCCATTTTGTTACCACCCTAGGAATATAAAGGAGTCTTTGCACAAGCTACCTTCATGCCTGGTTAGAGCACATTGAAAAGACTTAACTAAACTTAAAAATCAAGCCTTTAATTTCTTCTCTAAGTCTTAAGTAGGCGTAAGAATCCCAGTTTGTGGCATTCTCCACACAACTCTGCCTACATCCTCCACTGGATATTTTTAATGCATCTTTGAGATTATTTGAACAAGTTTTCCTTGGGTTTTGTGGGTCAGTTCACATATACTGGGTTTACATGTTGCTGCCATGCTAACAGAGAGTTGCTTGGTCACAAATTTCCCTGGATGCAGTTTTATTTCCCCAAACATAAACACCTATAGTTTGTCTATTACGGTGTGTCTCTATTTTTTATACCTTGTATTTAACTGCATTGTGTTTATCTGCAGCTGATAAATGAGCAAAAAGAGATTGTTGGCTTTTATGCCATGAACAAAAATAATCCAAAAGATATGAAGTCTATGGAAGATTTACAATCTATTAAAAAACAAACAAACAGTAAATCCTACAAAAATAAAGCCAGCTATAATCTAAAACAGCAAAATTGAGAAGAGCCCAAAATTTCAATTTCCTATTCTTGACCTCAAAGTAAACAAGGCTACTGGCACAAACCCAGGCATTTTTGTTGGGTTTAGAATGCACTACCATGTACTGGCTGATTCAACATATCTGGGGGACTGTCTGGGGGCTGTTGAGAGATTTTCTTCATCAATAATGTGGATAGCAGAAAAAAAATTGTAATACCTCCATATCAGTGATTACTATGGGAGACCAAGCTTTTGAACAGTTGTTGAGATTCAAGGTTATCACCCTGCTGAAAATATTAAATCTCTCAGTGGACCTTACCTCCAAACTGCAGCTGAGACCATATTTCAAAGTTCTACAAAATTCTGATGTAAAGACATTAAACCATTTAACTGAGATAACATTTGAGTCATCTCAGTTCTCTAACGTCAAAACATTATCATAGAACATATCAAATACAGTGCTAAGATATCACTGGAACAAAATGGGTATGGTAAATTGACATTCCTTACTTTGTTAAGGTGATGTTTCTATATTGTCAATAAGAAGGTAGAAAAAGCAAATCATCCTTTCTTTTAAGCAGACACTTTCCTGCAAACCCTTTAATTTTTGACAAAACTTCATTCTCTGAAAGGAAGATTCTTTTGTCAGAAATGTTCTCAACTGTCACATGCTCTGAAGTACACAAGAATTAAACGAGGAACGTGGTCTCTCCATAGCTGAATGTTTGAGTGACTCTGAATTCCCTAAATTCTAATTTCTTACCAATTCCCTTGAGATAATTTGCACAGCTGTGAGTTACTCTGACTGTAAGAGACCTGCTTCCCATTCTTCCAAAGGAAGAATGCAAATCCCTGCTCCAGAAATCCTGCTTGAATAGGCCTTGATAACATCTTTCCAGGAAGGAACTCCTCTTTAAGCAATGGCTTTTAAACTTATGACCTGTTCTATGTATTTATTACCCTGTTTAGCAACATGCATGCAAGCTACCAACTGATGCCTCTAAATCCAAACCTACAAATGCAGCTTGGGGTGGTCCTGTGGATGCTCAGGGTGATGATCTCATGAGACAGGCAGGAGGAGTGCAAGGAAACCTGGCCCTGGTAGAGGCAAATACATGGGGCTCAGCTCTCCTAAAAAATAATGCCAGTTCCAAAGGAAGAACGTGCAAAAACCCAGGCCTGAGCAGGAAACCATGTGGGTTCTGTCTGTCCCTGTCAAAGAGCTGTGTGGGCTTTTTCTCCTGCAAATAGTTCTGCAGTATCTAAAAAAATATCTTAGCCCCTGTGTTCCTGACATTTGAGTCGTATAAGGAGTATTTCTGAACTGTGGGGAGGAGATCCAGCTGGAGGGGAGGTGAGAACTCAAGTGTTCCTATCAGCAGTCTATAGCCAAGCTCTAAGAATTATGTTCTATTCTGGTTTTTCACCCTCACCTACATAAATTTACCAACAAGACTAAGGAAAATAATAATGAAAAATTAATAGCTAGAGACTAAAACAATAGCTTGTTTTATCAGGCCTGGCTGATTTATTAGTTCCACCAAATTGGTAGAATTTGTAAAGTTTTGAGATGTTGTGACAAGAACCCAGAAATCAACATGTTAAAAATGGTAAAAATTAGGCTGAGAACCTCCTTAGTACATGTGTATGGGCTATACTGCTAGATTTTTTTAGGGGTATTTCCCTTCTGTGACACCTTTTGCTTCCAGAGTCAGCCAGGAAGAAAAGTACAGCATCACAACATGGCTCACACTAGGTCATGCCCTATTTGGGATCAGGATCAGACATGTTTTTCTTCACCACAAAAGCAGATAACTACTCTGCTCTCTGTGGTCAAGTAACACACTAGTTTCTCAGACATGTTCTTAAAACATAAATTAAACCCTAGATATATGAGGAGCCTTCAAACACACCATGGGGGCAACGTGCAGGGGGGTGAAATCCCCCTGAAATGCCTGGTTGCAACAAGCATTTGCCAGCTGCAGGGACTGACTGGCAGAGGAGAAGAGGTATGGGCACAAGCATTGATTTGGAGGAAGGAGATTCTGTGTGGACACCAGGGAAAGCTGTAAGAGGCTGCACAGGACTGATGCAAAAGGACACGGCCAGCTTTAGGGGAGACTTCCCCCTCACTTAGCTTCAAAGCCTGGCCTTAGCCCTATCATCTTGTCCAGCAGCAAGGAAGCTGCTTTCTGTGGGTTGTGCTGCAAGATCACCCCTGAAACCACAGAAAGCATCCTCTTTAAAAACCACTGACAGCCCAAGATGTGATGGTAGCAGTATTGTATGCGTCAGCTTTTGGGATCATTGTTGTAAAAGGTTACAGAAGGGATTTGGGTTAATGGAGGTAATCTGTGATTATCTGATGCAACAGATTGCTCTGCCAGTGACTCATTCCTTCTGCCACAATATACTGTGGGCTGCAGCTGCAAATAGCGAGCAGGATGGAGCTGGCTCCCAAGCTAAAACTGTCCCTGTTGTCTGCAGAAAACCCTACAAGAGGGGGTGCCAAGGCATTGCAGGTGTGTGACAGCCTGGCACAGCTTTCCTGAGGGGAGTGGGCTGCAGGAGTGTACTACAGTCACTCATTCATGGGTGTTACTATAGCTACCAGTTGAAGGACTCAACACAAAAAGCAGAACAAAAAAAAAATAAATTAGGAGGTAGAAGACGAAAAACAAGGAAACTTGCAGAGCAAAGGCAGAGGGTTCCTCTGATTAGCTAATGAAGTGCTTCCAAAGCAGTGACTGAAAAATGAGGCTTGAAGGTTGCATGGTGTAAGCGTCAGATGATGCAAGCAGCTGGCCCAGCTCGGCTGCCTCTCCCACCCACCCACCCGGCTGTCTTAATAAACACAAAACAGAGCTCTGTGCCAGGGATGGATTAACTATTTCCTCATGGCTCACACAGCCATGAGGAAGTCCTGCACAGTCCTGCACTTCCACTGGCTCTCACTGCAGCCCTGGGGCCAGAACTAAAACAAGGCATTGATTTGGGCCATCAGCGCCGCTGAGAGCAGCGTGGCAGCAGAGATCCTACCACCAGGGACTCCAGGAGAGAGCAAAAGCTAAGTACTGTCACAGCCTGGAAGATGAGGCAAGAAGAGCAAACGGCACCATGCAGCAATCCCACACCACCCACACCTCCTGGTGGAAAGCCCCTGCCTCTGGTCTGGATGCCCAAAGCACCAAAAGCAGCTGCAGCCAGGGATGGGCACTTCTAACATGTACATAAATCTAAATAAATGTATGATTCCCACTCACATGCTTTCCTGACAGCCAGCTGTTCCCTTTGCTTGCTGTTATCGTCACTCGGAGATTCATGTCACTGCCTCGGACAGCTTATTAGCAATTTTTATTACAAAGCATATATATTTGGCTGGTGGTGGGCAAGAGCTAAGCCTCAGAGTAAATAAAATACCAGGACAGCTCACAGGGAATGACAGAGAACAGATATCTGTGGGGTCTTTACCCTGGCTCTGAAAGCCAATAATGGCAGGAGGTCAGAGATCAGCAGCTTAATTGTCCAGTGAATTAATGGTGACGAACGTCTGTTTCCCCTCTTGTTAAAACTGACACCAGATATTTCAGAGAAAGCAGAGGCACACTTGGCTACAAAGGAATGTTTTGATGGCTGAGGCTGAGATTGTTGCCAGCCCCAGACTGTCAGAGCAGCGCAGGTCAAACGAAGTCACTGCTGCTGACTCCAGCACAAACCAGAACCTTCTGGGCCCAGTCGAGCAGACACAGATTACCCTGCTCACTTTGGAAAGAAATATTGCTTGCTTGTATTTAATAAAAATGTCAGATCTAGAGCAAGCATTAAAAAAAAAAAAAAAATTGGAGGAGTGTGAATTGCACCATAAAAATCAGCCTGTGCTTGTTTCTTCTCATTTTGAGGAAAAATAGAGAGCAACAGGGAAAAAAAACCCAGAATATATTAAATTTTTTTTTTTTAATTCTGTACATCTTCCCTCTCCAGTATATGTCCCTCTTTCATTGTCCTGCACAATCCTGGTTCAACAATGCATCTCCTAGTGGAAATTGTCATCATGGGAGGAGTAAGGAAACTGTGAAATACATGGGGACCACTTTCACCCAGTTACTGACATTTTCTGAAGCTGCCTAATACTTTTCTATTGGAACAACTTCCACAGGGAAGAATGAGGTCTGCTTACTTGTTTTCTTCCAGTTGCTCAATCTCATTGCAATTCAGATTTTCATGTGTAGCTGCAAGAAGGATGAAAGCTTCCCTTTGTTTGAAGGTGGTTATGTTAGTTTTGAGCTGTTGTGAAAGAGACTGTAGGGCACATCTTTCCCCTTCATCTGAATACATGTGAACCCCTCTGGTGTTTAATTTAAGCTTCACAAACAAGGAGCAAGCACTTTCTGAATATTAAAAAAACACAGTGTCAACCTACCAGTCAGTTTTTGAGAAGCATAATGTGACTTCTGACGTGGCAAGCAATCCCCCTCATTATGGGACATGCTGATACCTTTAATTAACAGGGTAATATATAACACTGTTAACAAGGATGCATAACCCTGAATTAGGTGACTAAAGTCTAAGTGCTCTTTCTGCACTGTTTTCTACAGGGGTCATGATGACTGCAGAACAGCCACACCAGTTTTCAAGTTAATCTATGTGCTCAGTCTTTGGCTGAGCTAATTATAAGGGTGCCTTTAGCATCACTGTCTTTAAGTGTCTGCCAGCATGTCCCTAACAAACCACCAGGTCCATGTTTTTCTAGTCCAGACAGAAGAGTCTGATTATCAGGTCAGAGTTCATTCATTTCCAAAGCCAGGCTTCCATCCCACATGAATCCAGCTTGCTGAACCTCAATTACCAATGGAGAAGTTCATGACAAGGCATCATTGAACAGTGTATCTGTTTGACTCATGCTGCTGCCTCTAAGCAATACCTGGGGGAGGAAGGCTGCTGGGTTCTCAAAGGCTAAAGAGATTTAACACGGTCCTCAAGGGCTAAGGGAGGCATCTGGCTCAGCGTTTCCAGTGTGAGGCTGGTCTGACCTTCACATGGGCACCAGACAGAGAGCTGTCCCTGCAGGCCCCATGGCCCACATCCTCCCAGCTGAGCAAAACTGAGAGAGGGGCTTTTGAAGCAAAGGCCTGTGAGCTGCAGATTTGGGAAGGGCAGTGGTCAGGGTGCAGCCCACACAACCTCTAGCAGTGCTGGTGGTACAGAGCACAGCACTGCAATGCCAGGGGCATGACTGGGTATGAAGTCAATTGCATGGAGTGTGATTCTGATAAATGAGGTCTGTGTACTGCTTGTGTGGCACTTGGAGTCACTCTAGAGCTGAACAGATCTACAAGGAAGTCACAATCTCTGCAGCAAGAAACACTTTCTGTTCAGGTGTTTTATGACACCCATTTTTCAGGCTTGCTATTATCGTTCCTTGTTGGGTGTCAGGGCAGAGAAAAGAAATTCAGCTATTGCTTTAGATAACATTCTGATCTTCAAACTCATGAGAGAAAAAACCCAAGCAGGCAGGCAGAGAATCCCAGCCTCCTTATCTCATCCAACTGCCCCAGTGACGCAACACGCTCTGCACTGTGCTCAGCAAACACTGATCTTCGTGTCTAAGCATCTCAGCCCAAGTGGCACATGTGCTATTTTAGCACCTCTTGGGACCATTCTGGGAGATAATGTAATTAATATTATCTTGGTGACGGCTATTAACCACATCCCACTGGGAAACAGCAATCTGTGCTCATGGAACTTGAACCCAATTAATACCACTTCCTACCAGTTTCAGGTGTCTCCTAATTTGAAGATACATTTACAGACAAAACAGGTCAGTAACTCTTCTCAGTGAGCCAAACAGCATCTTAATCACTCGTGTTTAATAGGAAACAAAGGACTGAGCACTGATAAAGTTCACCATTATGCTTTTGAGGAAAAGACAAGTGACTACAGAACAATCTGATAACAGGAGAATTTGCTTCCTGTGTAACTCGATATTTATAAACCCTCTCAGCAAGGGGGCAAAAAGGAAATCATTTCAGCTGGCTGAAGTTAACATTCCAAAATACGTTTTAAAATGACAACACAAACAGGACCCCAGCTGAAAACAGCTCTTCTGGGAAAAACATGCAGAAACAAGAGGAGGCAGGGAAGCTGCCAGGGCTCCTGGCATGTTCTCCATGTGCCTGGGGACATTCCTGCACCTTGCACAGCACAGAGCCACCCTCAGCCTCCCTAACAGCAACAGGGGACACGGCATGTCAGGGTAGCAGGTGGAAGCAGGATTGTCCTGGCTGTGCTTTCCACCTTCAGTGGAATGATTGACTGCATCTAACAATCTCTCTCTGTCGCCAGCAAATATACAAGCGCCTCTACAGGTGTGAAAACAAGGGATTTTTTTTCAAGGTAAAGGCTGGACTTTCAGTCTTACTAAGATCTTCAGTTATTTTCTATGCTTTTCTATAGTTAATCCTCTTGAAATGCAGTCTGTGGTTGCCCTAAAACTCGTCTCAAGAGCAGAACTAGTTCTCAACCCCAAAACCCTGAAGTCCAGCACCTACAACTCCAGCAGATTTTATCAGGAACCACAAATTCCAGAAAGCCCTTCAACAAGCCCCTTGTGAGAGGGAGAGATAAGGACCCAAACTGAGGAGTGCCCTCTGCACAAAATTGTAAGTGCAGAGTATTTCTAGAGTAAATGCTGTTTTCCAAGGCTTCCTGGTATGGAAGTTTTTCATGGGAGTATAATGTGGGAGATGTGGAAGAGTGCTTACAGTGATAGTAAAAATAAAAATAAATTATTTCTATTTTATGCCTAAAAAGGCAATGTACTAAATTATTAAAAAATAAATGTTTATCTTCCAGAGGCAGAAAAACAAATATGGGGGGTGGAGGGGAACCCAGCGGAAGGTGGACCTATTTTGTTTCACATTTTCTACATTAGTAGATGACAAAGCCAATTGCACTTTGATGCCTTGATTTCAGATTATCAAGTAGAAGATCTCTGAGTTGCTTTTAAAGTACATAAATAAAAATAATAAAACCAACACACTCCTTGGCTTTTCAGCAGTGCCCTCTACTTAAAGACATAAAAGCATTTTGCAACAAAAATAGCGAAAGCTTTTCCAGCTTAATTTTGCCCTCACATAAATTAGCATGACTTTTACAGTCGTGTTGAGACACTCCACATGTTCAACTGGGAAAAGAAATTATCATAGGCAGTTTAAATGCTCAGCTTTAATTAGGAAAAAGAAAACCAAAATAAAACCAGACCCATTCTTCTTGAAAAGTTTTCCAGTTGATATTGTCAGAAGACACAAGAAAACTAGGGCTGCTAGCAGGAAAAGCATTCATAAATTTGTTTTAATCTGCCCAGCTCTGGAGAAAGAACACACACAGGTGTGGATTCCCTCCATCAACTCCAAATGTCTGGTCACTTGTCCAGGGGGTTGCACATCACCTTCCTCCTGCTGGGAGAACAAGAAGCTGGAGAGGGCAAAAACATCTGTTGAGAAAAGCCTCTTTACCAGACACCCGAGGATCCAATGGCCCGGATGTTTAATTACTTCCACTGCTCACAGGACAACTTAGCCTTTGCTTTTCTGCAATGCCCAGAGCCAACAGATTCAGGACCTCTTTGTACGAGGCAACACATGAACACAGATCCCGTCCCCGAAGAGTTTCCAGCTCGGCACTGCAGCCAAAAGCACTCCCCGTGACATCCTGAACCCGCTGCTGTCACTGGGGATGCTGCCTTTGCCTTCAGCAAGGGTTAGGATTTCATCCCCCGTGGCTTCAGAGGGTCACAGTTTTCCCACTCATCAACACAATTGTTTTCTGAGGAAGGCCCATTTTTCAAAATGGGGTGGTATTACTGAAAAAACATTAAAAGTTGCCAGGAACAATCAAGGGCTGTAAATGCGCTGTTGTCCAGAGCTGACTGCATTTCAAACAGATTCAATAAAAACATGACTATGGGATGAACACTGAAAAATTAAGAGCAAGTCAGACCAGGTGTTTCCCCTCACTTCCTGACATTTCTTGTCTTTCTGTCTTCTGCCCTTCTCTAACATTTCTAGCATTAACTACATATTTTATTTTCCAGTTTTGTCCTCTTTTCACCTCTTGTTGACTATCAGCCTCTGATGACACTTTCTATCTCTGACCTGTTCCAAACTGGACTGCTACCCCTCCACATCCTTCCTACTCTTGAAAGGAAGCCCAGGAATAGGAGCTTGGAGTTTCTTGCTCTTTCCTTCCCTCGTTTCAGGGAAATGCCTCTAGGAATGCTCTGCAACAGGCATGCATCAGTCTCTGAAGAATAAAACACAAGGGATTTTCCATTTGAAATCACTTGCCACAGGTCTGTTCATCCTTGTCAGGAGCTGACACATTAAGACAACTGAACAGAAGGAATTCAGGAATTTATGGCAACTTGCCATACACCAAAAAAAAAAAAAAAGGCAAAAAAAAAAAAAAAAGCCAAGAATAGCACTTTGGTCTTGTCCTGAAATCCAAGAGAGATACAACAGCAGATGTCTTTCATCTATATGACCTTTTCCACTAAGACAAAGAGAGACAGGATATTAAATCACAGTTTAAGATTTTTATGACTCTTGGCAAGCATTTATTTATTATGGGTTTGTTTGTTTTGGGACTTTGTTTTTAGGCAAAGTGTTATTTTTTGTACTTTTCACGGAACTCCAACTGAAATACCATAAAAATGTCTGAGACAAATTTCTTTTGGGTGATTTGCACATTTTCAAAGTCACAGGCTGACTCCCCTTCCAACTCACACTGCTCAGACCAGCGTGCTTAAACCAGAACAACCATATGACATGAAGACTGCAATTATTTTTTCACAAAGTCATGGGAAACCTTGCTGGTATGTGCCATCATCATGTGAGGGGGACAGCAAATCCTTTAACCAGCAGATCTAGATCAGGAAATGTGCTCAAAAGCTGTACCACGTCCAATGAAAATCCCTCAGTGACTACAGCGGGGGACACATGGTGACAGCAGGACACAGCACAAGGAATGTGAGAGAAAACACAGATTAATTGCATTTGTCTTCTTAATTTGCTTACACCCTTGGCTGGAGAGGAGCTCTCCCTACCATGCTCAGCTTACCTTACAGATGACTAAGCAGACAGGAGGATAGGGATGGCACCAGGAAAGACAATCCAGAGGAAAGGACATTAACCTCAGACCCTGGGAGGATTAGCTTTAAGTCCTTCTTCTAGCACAGATTTCTCACGTTATTTTAGGCAAAGAGTTGGGCTGTGCAAACACCTTGTGAAAATAAGGGCTCTGTGATCACAGATGGACTCGGAGGTGCTGAAGCAGGCCCAGGTCTGTTCACCCAGCCCCTCCAAGGCTGTTACCCTTGGAGAACAGCAGGTTTAATGGGCTGTGCTCCTGATTCACAGCTGCTGAAACTCCCCTTATCCCAGTGGGCTCTGATCCCTGCCTGCAGGGTCATCCCACGTAAAGCTCCACAGCATCTCAACTCCGAGCCCTTCATCTTGCCCTCTGTCAGTTCCCGGCACATAACACAAACCCAGAGCATTTCCTAAGCTTCCCTTTGATATTGATGGGTGTAAATACATTAAAGACTGTGAAACCCTAAAGCCTCATAGAAATTTTCAGTGAAACATTTTTCCCTCAGAAAATACCCATCAGCCAAAAGCAAATGTTTCACAGATGTGTCACTTCTGATACCATTTTATTTTTAAATGTAGGAAATTTAAAAGGTCCTCAGTAAGATTCAAAACAGTGTTTCAACTTCTGATTCCAAACTATTTTATCCCCTTTAAAATACTATATTATATCATAAAGAATAAAATAAAGTTGTTGTCACCATTTATTCCCAAATAAAAAGTATAGGCTGAGCTCAACCATTTTTCTCCCTCGGATTTATTTCACAGCACATTAGAAATGTTTGCATTCCCTTTGTCTTAGAATAGAAATGTCTTCTTGAAATCTGGGAAGAAAAACAAACAAACAAGCAAAACCCCAAAACAGGACAACAGCAGAACCTTTGGCCCTCAAAACCTCCCCAAGGCCCTCAGCTCTTGCAGTCGTGAGGGCAGGTAAGGACAGGCTGGAACTCTGCGTGTTCTTTCTGAGTGACTAAAACACGACATGGGCCAAATGCAACCACATGATACTTCCAAAACGAGAACACATATGGCTGAGCATTTCTGAAAAGTCAAAATCTGCTCGCACCGAAATCAATGGGCGTTTTACTCTTGACTTCTTGGAAGCAGGGTTAAGTCAACACCGGGTAAGACGGGAAAATCCCAATCAGAGATCAAGCACAGCGTTCCCCCTAAAGATTATTCATAAAGTGTGTGTAGACGTCATGAGAAAACAGAAGGTGCTACAGTGCTGTTATTTTTAAGCTGAGGGTGAGAAAATAGGCAGTGAAGCGTAGAGCAGAACTTCGTACGTTGCTTTGTCACCAGTCTTGTTAAGGAGCTCGGGGAATTTATTTTAGGGAGAAAAAATTCCTAGTTATTTCTGCTTCTTCCATTCAGAACAGACTTAATTTCACATGAACTTTTACAGGCTTTTTGAATTATTCTGTATTTTCTGAAGATATTTCTTTTTGAATGCTGTTTTTCTGTGACCCATCCCATTTTCAGAACCACTTAAAATGTCCAAGAATACTTCTTTAAACTACCTAGAAGACGTCAGAAGTTATAGTCAGAATTTAAATCAGGTCCTAGCTGCCTGCAAAAGCTTTTGCAAAATTGTGTCTTTCTTTTGCAAAGAGCAATCAATTTGGAGAAGCTGAGGCAGTCACTGAAGTGGATCACAGGGAGCATCTGTGCACAAAAAAGGGAGACCAGTTCTAATCATCAGCATTGCAGGACTGTAATCCTTGAACTCAGGCATGAGCAATTATCAGTGTGAGAGCATAATTTATTCCTTGTAGTCAGACACAAGATGGATATCCCATTGGGCACCAGTTAGATTGTTATACTCATTTTAGAAAGCTTAGCAATACCACTTATCATGTATGAAACATCACTAATGGCAGGCAGCCTGAGCCATCAGATGAGTTTAATAAAGGGATTCACTAAGTTAGCCCTGCTCTCATCATGCAGGGGGGAGCAGAAATGATGGCATGAAAAAAGAAGTAGAGCAGCTTCTTGGACTTCCATACTGAAATCTTCCTTTGCTTGAAATCTCTCAACTGACATACACACCCTCATTCATGCAAACGTTTAGAGTATGCTACTCAATTCACCACCAGAAAGGAAATATAAGAGAAGTATAGGATTTCAACACCAGGACCTTAGATCCATACCTAACCTAACTGAAGGCACACAGGAGCAATCCTGTCTGCAATATGATTAATAACCCTCACACCCCACCTGTCTGACAATCAACAAGGGAAAAACCCAGAGACTTCTCTCTGTCTGCATCTCCCGGCCAGGATTACAGCCCCCATCTCAATAAATGCACTGGCAGCTCACAGTTTGTGAGCAGCAGAGCCTGATCCAGCAGCTGGACCTTCCCTCGCCATCCTCCCAGGATGATGTTCCCCAAGAGCCATCCCTTCCTTCCCTGTAGCTGCTTTTCCCATCCCAGAGCTGACCAGCCTCAGCCACCCGGCTTATGAAGCTGGACAAAAGCAGCCACTCAGTGTGGCTTGGCCAAGGTGTAAAATATCTCAGACAGGAATTTGGGTTTGCTCAGCCCAGCAGTCCCAGGCGCAACTGCGACACCCGCAATTAGGGCTTGCGGAGAACACACATCGTTACAGCTTCACCCTTGGGCATTCACCAAAAGAGAGATTTGCTTTTCTAATTGGCTCAATATTTTCAGAAGGTAAATGGTGAATAATAACAGCCTCGGCAGGAACATGAGACGGGATGAAAGCAACACAAACTGCCCGTTTACGCCGCCGGCTTCGTGGCGTGAGCCACACGTTGATTGACTTCCAGCCCCGGAGGAAGCTGTGCTGCAGAAGACGTCCCTCCTCCCTCCCAGGAGCACGGGGAGCGCCCAGGGACACCTCTCCTGGCTTGGTCACCTCAGCTGGCTTTTGGCCTCAGCGAACTATGCTGTATTTCTGCGCAGCTACAAACCTCATTTGCAGAGCGATAAGTTCCCCGCAGAGTTAGGAACTTGCTTCCCTTATTGCAGAGAAGAAATAAACAGTTCTTTGAGGGGAATGGCAGTGTTTAATTTGCATGGGTTGGATACTACTCCAAAGTTTAAGCTAGGTAAAATGTTAATTTCTGCAAAGCACTTCCTCAGCAAAAGCAGCTTTATAAATGGAATTTGATAAAAACAATAAATATAATATTTTCTTCAGAGATTGTTAAACCCATATGCTCAGTCCTCTCAAATAAAAGGAAAAAAATTAAAATAGCAACATCTATCATGAGGTTAACTACAACTGGTCACACTTAACCTCTGATAATTTAGCTATGAGGAGTACCTTTTGCTCATGAAATCTGCAGCAAATGTAATGCAATCTATAAATATCACTGAGGCCACCGGTGGCTGAGCTGTGGAGTTTAACCTCTGGGTTGCTGATTTAAATGTGCTGGGCTATGAGCACAGCATGCTGCAGCCTGACTGCTGCCTGGGTTCAGGGCTGACAGATGTCCCCTCCCAGAGCTGGAGGGGGGGGATGAATGAATGAAAATCCTGCACACCATTCATGGCTGCCAAACAGCTCATTTTTAAATGCAACCGAGAGTCGCATGCTTCCACTGCCTGCTGCTCCAGCTCCAAATGCTTCTCCTGCACTTGGTCTACCTTTTTATTTTTCTATGCATGCCATTGTTCCAAGTCTTTTTTGCTTTTGTGCAAAAGCCTAGAGCCTTCTCGCCTCAATGCCAGGGACATAATTCTGCTGTTTGCAGGGAGGAGCGTGACCTCAGTCTTCTGCTCTCCCCGAAAGAGCGAATCTTCCATTGACGTCAAGGGCTCTGCACACAGAGGGAGGGAGATAAGCACACTGGAGGCAGGATCTGCTTCGTGAATGAGAATTTTGCTGTAGGAATTTACAAGCCTCTCACAGTCTCCTCTCTTGATTAAAGCCGGCGGGATTATTTCACAAATTCAGCCGCTGAGCCCCGGCTATTGGGAATCTGTCTCACATGGGGCTCTCTGCTGTTAACCCAGCCCCGCTTCTCGGGCAAGCCAAAAACCACCATCATCTGAAAAAGCATGTCAGACATAGAGAGGGTCGTGTCAGAGGGGAGCTGCTGACGCCTCTCTGTATGGCATCTCACACCTGTGAGCTCTGAGGAGCTCAGCGGAGCTCTTACAGCACCGACATCCTGCTTGTGATGCAGATTTTAAGCAATACAGACCTGTGGGTTAAATCTAAGGGGGTTATACACAGACTTATACATTCCTTCCCTGAAGGAGAAGATGGGGCTGTCCATGGAGCTCAGCACAGGGCTGCAGACGAGCTCTCTGTGAGTCAGTGGCCAGGGCAGGCTGGGCAGCACACCGGGAAGGATCCCTGGGAGCGGGGCTATACCAGCTGAGAGTCCCTGCCCAGCAGCCTGGGCACAAGGCCAGCATGGCACTGCTGTTCCCGTGTCTGCAGCAAACCTGGGCTGCGGGGTCAGGGACCTTTGGCTCATGCTCTGCTCCACGGGCAGACGAGCTCGGGGTCAGCAAAGGGCCGAGAGCCTCCTCTGCCACCAGCTCCTCCTCTGCAGCGGAGCTTCCCAGCCTCACTTGGCTCCTGGGTCCTCTGGGACACCAGCACTGGGAAGCAACCTTGAGCTGCCCTGTTTGCACACACCACAGCACCCTGAGAAACATCCCCAGAGAGGACAGCACTCGGCACGAACACCAGGCTTTTGAGCAAAGCTGCTTATTACAAATACCATTAGAACAACACAAACCAACAGCACAATCTGATTACACCATGGTGTACATTTAACCAGGATTATCTGATCCTACATTTGTGTGCAAGCTTTCCCCTACTCTCACGCACAAGGCTGTTTCACATTTATTTTTATGCTGTTTTGCAGTGCATTGCTTGGTTATGCTTTACCTTCCTTTACCATGTGCCACCTCTGCAGGCATTGCAGCTGTAAAATGATAATGGCTGCACATCAACAGCAAGTTTTGGTCACAAGCAAGAGGAAACAGAGGTCTGAACAGATAAATTAATCATAACTAGATGCCAACTTTCTGCAGCAAAATCTGAAGGGAAAGGAATGCTGTCAGGTTGTCAACAACGCAGCCAGTGATCTTCATGTGTCATACCTGGTGGAACATTGTAGCAGGAACTTCTGTACATGAGGTCTAGCTAGACACCTGAAGAAAGTGATGCCTCTGTGCAGATGGTGTTATCACCTTACAGAATTTAAGAAATCCTAGTGACTGTGCATTTAAAGCTTGAGTGAATCCTTTGGGTGATCTCTCAGGCTTTCTGCTGTTACACCCCAGCACAGCTCGCCCTGCCCAAGCTGTCAAAGGCTGGAAGGACTGGGGAGAGGGGCTGGTGTCTGGGCTTATGGGTGAATCATGTTCCACAAAGCAAAAAACAAAACAAAAAACAAAACTTCCTTGTTTAAATGTAAGGTAAACAATGTGAATGAAATGTGAATGGACAGAAAGTGATGAATTTCCTTACCAGCTCAGCCTACTTCAGGGTCAAAGCTCATTCACAAATGTTTTGGTATCACAAAGGAAGAACAAGATACCCACTTACAGCCAAGACCCTCCTCCTTTCCTGTTTTCCTGCAGCCCCAACAGAGCAGGGCAGGTATGTTAGAACGATATAGGAAATGATCAGCTTTGATATACATAAGACAATGCTGATGTGGTTTGCAGATAACTCACACAGGCAGCTGCAAGTTACTGGTTAAGGTTTCCCAGCCTTGATCACAACACTCGGTCATTGTTTCTGCTTGATACTTCACACAGCAACCTTTGAAAATGCCTACTGAAGTGTTTAATATGGAGCTGGGGAAGAGACAAAGGATAGATCATATCCTGACGTACAAGATCTCATTTTCTTTTTCTTACTCTTCCTACGCAAAACCTCAAATTTTATAATCGTGATAGTACCAGGATTTTTCAAAATCTTCCTACAATAAATGGGACTCTGCCAAAAGGCTGAACCAGTGAGTTCCCCAGGTCGACTGCTTTTATACCCATTTTTTTTTCAGCCATTAGGTATCACTTTATACCTTCCCAGCATATTAGAATATAATTAGAAGTAAAAAAAAGAAACAACAAAAACAAACAAACAAACAAAAACCCAAGGAAAAAATAAGCTAAAGTTTCAGTATTATTTTCCACAGTATTTTTTTCTATTCTCTAGTTATCTCTTAAAAAAAAAACCCAAAAAACAGGGCACATGTGAACTTCCAAAATATTCCGATCAATTAAATTAAAGCATTTCCTCCAGTTCTCCTTCTTTTTCCTCTCCCTTTAGGATTTTAAATGAATTGCTGGTTGTCTAAATGCCAGGGGAAATCAAGAATTAAAATACAGAGCCATTCAAAACATCCTCAAGACCGTAGTCTGACACTGTGGTTTCTGTCAGCGACCACACTTTCATCTTATTGGGATGCCCTTGAAAAAAACTCCTGCTGTCGGAAGCAAAACCTGTGCCCAATTCATGGAATACATGAATGCAGCATAAACCCTCACAGGCCAAGAAATTCCAGAGACACCGCATGGATTAGTTGTGATAACATCTTTTCCCATAATATTGAACAGCAACAGAAATAAAAGACGAATGTTTTTAACATTTCAGAACCTGGGGCCAGCCCCTGAAGCAGGGCAGTGTGTGCACCACTGCAGGGGAAGAAGCAGCCCAAGAGCTGGCCTGTCTCAGATTGGAAAAGTCTGCCTCGCGTGTGGAGATCTCAGGAGGGCACAGAGCCTTCACAGCAGCACAGCATCATCGCTTTGACACTTGCCCTTCCTGCACCCCAGCCATCAGACCTGTGCTTCAGGCACACCTTGGCACAGCAGCCCTTGGAATGCTTAGTTCCTCAGGAAGGGATCAGCACAATGCAGATCCAGGGAGGGGAAGCTTTGAATCCATGTTGTAACCACCTCCACATTTTCCTTCTGCTTTAAAAACCGCTCAGTCATAAGTGAGATCCTGTTTATGCAGATGGTGACAGCTGGAGGGACAGGGTGTCAAATGGGTTTCTTGTTGATTTAAAGTACCTATAAGTACCTTGATTGGTTACACTTTTTGTATTTCAACCACAGCTCTTGGCAGGGTTTCCCCCAGCTTCTCTCCTCACACGTTGGCCAGTGCCATGAGATGTGCCTGCTGAGGAATGAAGGCCATGTTTGAACAGTCACTACACAGAATAAAACACTTCAGAAGGCAGAGCTGCCCCCTGGTCCTGCTCAGGGACTAGCAGGTATTGATCACGAAAATCCTCGCTGTGAATCACAGGAGTTTCTCAGGCCTCCAACAGCCAGATGTTGAAAGTCAGATTCATTCTCTCCTGTTGCCACAAACCAAAGCCCTGTGCAACCAAGAAATAAGTGCCTCAGGAAATAGGAGTTACAGCACTTCAGGATGGACCTGTGTACAGAATCAAGCATGCCTATATTGGATACTTCCAAGGATTCTCTTAACTTGACTAGGACACCCTGAGAAGGATGACCCTTCAAAAGCTACCAAGAAGCTGGGACACAGCCATTGGGATGGCCTGCAAAGCAGCAGTATGTCTGGGAGTGTGACGGTCAAAAGGAGAAAATAATATATTTGGGGTGGTGACTTTTCTGGCAAGCCCAACTCAAAGCAGCAGATGGTCTGTCACTTGCCCCTTGCCCAAGGGCTCATGTTCCTGGTGGCAGTGCCCCTTCCACATCCCTCCTGGACTTGCTCCAGAGGCCATGCCTGAGGGACAGTGCAGAGGTGTACATCCAAAACCCTCAGCTGAGATACCTTTCCCTAGTAACACCAGCATCCTTCTTATAGCATCTTTATGTGAAACCCAGCAGGCCAACATAACTTAGTCCTGTAACTTTCCTGTCCATCCTTTATTACATCATCTGGTGTCCCGTAGAGAGCTTTTTGTATCCTGCAGGCAGGATGTTGGTCAGCAAAGTGAGGAAGCTTCCAGGCTGCCATAATCTGTCCTTGGCTGCCATTCTCCTGGACGCCCTGACGCAAACCCAAGGAGAGCTATTTTGAGAACTTTTGTGGTCTTATTTGTTATTGAAAGTGAAGATGACACTGTGCATCATATCCATCTTGGTGCTGCTCCTACCTCAGCCAACGATGGTCAGAGTGGATTCATCCCCAGCCTGTCCTCTGAGACGTGGGCACCACACACAGACAAGAGAGAAGCTGAAAGCTCTGTGGGGTTCTAGCCACACATTATGTTAAACAGTGGTGTACCATCCCCTCCCAGAAGCTCTCAGTAGTTTTCCACACTCTGTTCATCTCCACACCACACTCACTGCAGCCAGATACAAGGGGGACTTCCCACAGCAAGCTCAAAGAGCCCAGTGAAGATTTTAAGACAGTTTTGCCCTGCAGCCCAGATAAAACATGAGGGAGAAGAAATGACTGGCACAGGCACTGCTGGACAGCAGCGAGTCCAGACAGACATGTGATGGGCCCTGGCCACAAAAGACTGGGAAGGAGAGCTGTGTTTCTAGCCCCAGGTGCGAGCTCCTTCCCCAGAAAACAGATTTCACACTCCTCAGTGGTTTTTTGGCAGCCTGTGCTGAGGCCTGCTGTCCAGAACAGCGAGGTGCCTGGTCAGGAGCTGGCTCCAGGCCTTTCCCTGGCCAGGCATGCCAAGACTGCTCCTCTCAGACAGCTCCTCACCCACAGCACAGCACAGTCATGGCTCTTCCTCCACACACGTGCAACAAACACGTGTCCCCTCATGGAGAGATGCGTCTTCAGACCTCCCAGGTGGTTTCCAAATACAGAGCCTAAACACACAACTCTCAGCAGCCATCTTGGGCAAGAAACATCACTTCTGGCAGTTTGGTGAGCCTAAGGAACAAAGCAGTGCTCCCACATGAAAAGTTAAAGTGTGACAAGCTATTCCTCGTGCCCCAGATCCCCCCAGCTCTGCTTCCATCCCTGGGACTGAGGGGAAAATGGAAGCTTTGTGCTGTGTTGAGACAGCTCAACCTCTGCTGATGGATTCAGCTCTCCAAGGAGATCATTTGGCTCCTCATTTTACTTATTTTTCTTCATTTTACTCCCCATGATCTCCTGTCTGAGTCCAGGAACAGGACCCAGACAACACGTGCTGAGATTTCAGCATGGCATTCCTGCACAAAAGGCACAGGTTTCAGGAGAGCCCTCACACCACAACAAACGTGAAGGGAAAGGGCAGCGAGCACTGCACACACCTCACGTGTGGAATGGTCACTGTTTGCGGTGACTCTGGCGCTCTGGAGCTCAAACCTTGATGACAAGGAGGGGATGTGGGATTCCTGCCTACCAAGATGCTTTGAAAATGTTGCCCAAAGTCTCAAAGTTTATTCTCAGGGGGACTGGATGAGTCAAGGCCATCCATGCTGACACACAACATCTTTACCAGTATAAA
>QUSF01000019.1:8263810-8302533 GCA_003676055.1 Chloebia gouldiae | reverse complement strand
AAGACAGGATCACCAATTGAAAGGGGTTAGATGGTACTTGTGGTGCTCCTGCTCTGTCACTCTTGGCCCTGCCCTGGTCCCACCATGAAGCAGAATGGTGCAGGTGAGGTTTTACCATTAAGCACCAAGTGAAGACTTACAAAGAATGCCTCAAACAAAGAGAAAATTCACACTCACCAACTGATCAAGCACTAAAAAGCAATAAACTGTGATGTGGCAGTGGTGGGAATTAAGGGTGGCTGAAGAAAAAACATCTGAAAGGCAGGGAACAGTGCTAGGGGAAGGGGACAGATCCTCTACAAAGACAGTGGCAGGCAAATTAGAGAAAGAACACAGAGGCGGATGTTAGAAAAATATAATGTTCCTGTGGGTGTATCACTTATCAGCCATTCTTGCACATAAAACACATTTTTTCAACATTTAGAAAAGAAAAAGAATGACTGATCTGTAATTAGCAGAAATAAAGGCCTGGCCCAGATCCTAGGATAGAATAACATTCTTGAAAAAGTGCATTTTGCTGAAATATTGGTATTAGACAGGGCAGGGCTGCTGCAGGAAAAGGGCAAATACAGAATAATTGGAACAGTCTGCCCACTAAGAGCCACCCAGCTGGGAACCCCACTTAATAAGCTATTTAAATCCTATTTAACAATCCATTTAACAACAATATGACCCCACTGAAGGGAAATCCTGGGGGAACAATTTTGCATATTTGATACGGGCACCTTTTGCACACCCTGCTGCCAAAGTTTCCCTCTACCTCTTCCTTGCTGGGGCTTGCTATGGAAATAAATCCCATGGCACAGCTGCCTGGTTTGGAGTTTAAATGCAAACTGCCTTGACAATCTCTCCTGTCCTCCTCTCTCACTGGCACAAACCCACACTCCAGAGGCAGAAGGTGTCTAATTTTACACTTCCTCTGCCTCTCTCAGCAACCTGCAGCCTCACAGGCCTACTTGTTTTGATGGTCATCAGCTCATGTCAAGCCCTGAAAATATCTTTCCCACCACCAATCCTGCCCAAATCCACCCTAACACTCACAGCTCTGGACAGCACCATCACTGGAGCAGCATCACTGTTCCAGCTTCACCTCTGCTACAGGGTCTGCAACCTCCTGTCGCAGTCTCCTGTTTTCCCTCCCAACCTGTGCCAGCTGATGGAAAGCCAGGAATGAGGGCATAGCTACCACCCCTTTGAGTGGGTTGATTCTTCAAAGCAGCTAGAACAACAAAGGGCAGCAATTTATCAGGAAAATATCAGCTGTCAAGAAAAGCAAATGCAAATAATTTCTCTGCTGACTGTTCTTTTCACAACTGCCACACAATTGTCTTGTTGATTCCCACAGCTGGATGCTGTAGCTTTTTCCTTGGCATATGTAATTGAAAGTGATGCTAGAACAACTTGAGTAAATTGAAATTGATTTCATCAACTGTGTACGTGTGTGTCAGTGACATGTGTCTTTTTTTCCTCCCCTCACATTGTCCACTAGCATGTTCTCCAGCCCAGCAGCTGTTGATATTTTGTTTAATGGCACATTTTCCCACTGGGAAATGATGCTTCCATTAAACTCAAGTGTTCCATGAGAAGATACACAATTTGTCAACATTTTCACTAAAAATGGTAATTCAGACTTGACTGGTGTGGAATACTACTATGTGATAAGGTCAAAATGCATCATAGCTTCATGATTTAGATTTCTACATTATGACAGAATCATATAACTTGACACCAGCTGATACAAGTGGAAAGCTAAATATTTCAGTGTCAGTGAACTATTTCACTGAAATACTAATATGTGAGAGAGGGGAAACGCTTTCTAAAAGGAAATTGCACATGGGAAATTCCACAGCTTTCTATACTTGTCCTAACTGGGATCTCATTTGCTTCAATGCTGCCCATGGAATAAGATTTCCATGTTCCAGCCAGATGACACCAGCCTGGAGTCCTGAGTGTGGGATTACCAGCCAGGGACGTTTGCAGAATGGATTGATGAAGAAACTTCTCTCTTGTTGCCCTCACAAACAAACATAAATCTTCATTGCCTCAAGGCTAAAGAGGAATTGACAGACTTATCAGTGGCTCTGGGCTTTGCTGCAGCCAACTTTCCTGATGCATGCTCTCATCCTTCTTCTGTCTCCTAATCTGTCTCCTCCTCCATCCTTCCCTCTCCTGTCCTAGAAGCATCTCTGTAGCTGTGGGGTTCTCAAATGGCAGTGTCCAGAGGTTAATTACCTGGGAGGTCCTCACAGAAATTTGTCAGGTATGAACATTTTCCTTGCACCTGATGTTTTACAGGTAATAGCTGTTTTTAAAACAGCAAGTAAACAAAACACCAATTGCTTTGGTGCATCTGGAAAAACAATTGAAGTGTAACCTAGATCACAAATTTTTAATTACAGTATTAAAACAAGGCATTATCAACTAAATACAGCAACTGGAGAAATTACCCATGAATATGCAAATTACCTGACAAAACCTTTCTGTAAATGCTTCAGTAATTTTTAGAGATAGATAAGCCTTGAACCAGCTGCCTCTTTTATTTGCAGTTTTATTTGTTGATAAATATCCAGTGCTCACTACCTTATTTTGAGAAAATATTTTTAATGCAGACATCCTTTAAAAGCACTTTTTATAGACTAAATGCATCAAATGTACCTGAGGTTCTCTTTCTGCACTAAAGGACATTTTAAAGCCTGAAGTACAAGAATTTTTATTTCCTTTTAACATTCAACATAGTAAGTGAACAAAAATCACTGTGAACCTCAGCATCTGGCAGCGCACAATGTAGCAAAAGTCCAAAAACCAAACACAAAATCAAACATCGAAATTTTACGGCCATCTAGGACAAGACTTGAGCCAAATTAAGACCTCAGGGAATTTTAAGAAGCTGCACTGATGTTGCTCTGTGGACTGCAGCAGGAGTTTCACTCTTCTGCTCAGCTGGAAGCATGAGAGAAGTGGGAGACAGGGAATATCCACTGTCAAAAATTTGCTTGAGCGCTTTGCTAAGGCACTTCAGACTGCCCTGGAGGGCAGCATCAGGCTGCCCTCAGTGAGGAGGTCTGCTCAGAAATGTGTATCCTGAAGCCAAAGGGAACCCTCCACTTGCTTTGGAAGGAGCCTGGTTCCAGCCTGACCTGCGCTACCAGGGAAGCTCAGCACCGTGGCCAGTGCCAGCTGTCCCATCCTGCTGCCTAAGGGGATGCAGACATTCTCCCCAAGCTCAGATGTGTGTGAGATGCCACCTCCACCTCTCACTGTGACTGTCATCATCTCCACAACCTTGGAGAAGGAATTACAAAGTGTGACCAGCTCATACATGTTCCAAAGCGAGCTGGCTCTGCAGTCACACTCTGTGCTTGAAGAAGGCCCTGAGCAGGTCCCCAGCTGCCATGGAAAGCCAGCCCTGCTGGAGAAGAACCATCTCTGGCCTCTCAGCCTGTGCCACTTTCTGTTCAGATGTGGGAGACGTGATGGGAAAGTGAGAGCAGCCAGAGTCTGACACACAGCAGCAGCCACAGGCAGAGAAGTGTGGATGGATCCCCACTCCCATGGGGAGATTTCCATGGCTCTGCCTGTTCCCACAGCACTGGCCAAGCTCCCTCTCCTCCCATGCTGCCTGCCCTCGTGCAAACCAGCCCTTAGGGTGGGGAATATTTAACCCATCTGCCATGAAAGCACAAGCAGATTGCCGAGCTCACACCCACCAGCAGAACACGCCGGGGTTTGCTCTGATCACTCAAAGCAGGGAATTGAACACATCACCTCGATCTCACGTGGGGAAAAGCACCCTTAGGAGACCTGGTCTGTGGAGGAGCACAGACACTTCTCCAGCGTGGTCTCAGGGCCTCCTTGGAAGCCATTCAAGGCTGTTTTGTTTTCACACTGCCCCCCTGCACCCAGCAGCCGTCACACACATAATTACCCCAGCCTGAGACCAACATGTGCATTCACGGCCAGGGGTCCTGAGGGCAGCCAAGGCCAGCCTGAAGGGCGTGTGAATAATTTAGGTTGGATGTGTGTGACACTGAACTGTGGACCTTTATCATCTCTAGGCTGTAATCCTACAGCTCAAACCTTCATTTAAAAGGTGATGTCACATGATTAATTATTCTGTTATCAGTAAAGAGGAACCACATATATATATATATATATATATATATATATATGTATATGTATATATGTATATATATATATGTATATGTATGTGTATATATTCATATGTATACAAAAGACCAAGTATTTATTGCTACAATAACTGAGGTCTTAAGACCCTAAACAGTATTAGTCAAGATTTATTTTTTCATATTTTTTTTAATTACAGAAAAAAAATTAGCATAGTGAGAACTGATATATACACAGACTTAGTTTCTACCCCATTTCCCGGTGTTGTCCTCTCCCTTTCCCTGTCTCTCTGAGTCCCAAGGCCACAGGTTTCATCCTAGCATTTGGGATGTTTCAGTGAACCCCCATCACCCACATCCCTCTCCCAGCAGCAACATACTGCTCTTGTTGATGTTTTTTTCTTCCTCACACTCAGATTCCCTTGGGTCATTTTTATATGTTTGCTGACATGCTTTTACACCTTTGCTCTTTCTTCACTGGCCTGCAGCTCCATCTGCATTTGCTATATATTATGGGTTTTATGTGTGCTAGATACCATTTCATTGTTTCCCATAAAACAGTTCTGAATGTCCCCAGCTCTGCCTTTCTTTAACTTCCCACGGGGGACTTATTTTCATGGGGTTAGGCTGCTGAGGACTTGAGCTACATAGGAAAGGATCCCAGGTAAATCACCCTGAATTTTGCAAGCCTGTGTCTTCCTTAGGTGTGTTTCTATAGGCAACTATTTTGCACATCAAAAACTTCAAACATGTTTGTTCAAGCTGTTTTACAACTTGACCACAACCTCACTCTTTACAAGAGGAAGTGAAGCTTTAGGAGGTGGCAATTAGCTCTGCAGCCCCCAGACACACGTGGGTTTGTTAATTCTGCGGGAGCAATCCAGGATCTGGAAGTGCCTGTAGCCTGAACTGGGGAAATGCAATTCAATCTGGTCTAAAACAAGAATGATAAGGATTGCTTTGGGATTTGAAGACAGAACAGTGTCACACCTTGCTCTGCCATGGTTTCAAGCCATTGGATGATGAGAACATGAAAAAAGGGTAAGAAACAGCAAAAAGCTATATTTCCAATGCCTTTGTACAAACAAAGCATGTCCATATGCACATAGAGCACACACATATGGATGCTTGAACAGATCCTATCTCCCTCCTCTACCTGTTATTTTTTTTTATTGTCTCAGACTTCAAACTATTTGGTGATAAACAGTTTATTCCTGTGATGCCGCAACAGCAGGATGGCAAGGCTCCCGTGTTGTTTAGGTCTTGGAGAGACAGCTATGATGAACACAGCACACAAAAAAAAAACCAAACCAAAACAAAAACCTCCATAATTTCCTACCACAGCACTTATGTAAACATACACAAGAGATCTGGAGGAGACTCGGGCAGAGCCTGTGATGCTCCTGTCACTGGAAACCAGGAATACCCTGACTATGGGCTGTTCCTCCAGAAAAGAATTTGTGTGACTGTCATGCTGCCCTGTAGAGCTGTTTATTCCTTTTCTATCTCTGCAGTAGGATGTGCATTTCCCACCTCACAGAGATGGAAAAAAAGCTCAGTGACTTGCTTTTCCTGCTCTGACTGCCAGGCGACTGTCAAATCAAGGGATTAAGATACATTTTCCTCAAAATCCAGCCAGTCTCATCTGTCTTTGCAGACAGTTATTTGTAATTACTTTTCTTTTCCCTTAAAGCCAGTATAATTGTCCTCTGGACTCAAGAGCAAGTTGTACTTTTTAATGTAGAAAGTAAATGCTTTTTAACATACAGTTCATTCTGTTCTTAAAAGTAATTAATTTTTAGCACTGAACAGAGAAGATAGTAATCTTATCAGAACAATATCATAACAAAAAGGACTACATGAGGAAAAGATCCTGAGCAACTAATAAAACAGGGGTTTATTTTTTTCATTCAATTTTAATATTTAGCATCTTGAGGCAGCGCTTGGTATACATATTTTAAGACCTGTGTTAAACTGAATGGGACTTAAATATCTGGCTGTAAGTGGCACTGGCATGAAGCAGAATATCCTGAGCCCTGCCAGGGAAGAGAAATCACCTTTTAGCCATCTTTCCCGTAAAGCCATCCCAGCCTGGCCCACACACGTGACTTTCTATCAGTGCAGTGAGTATGTGACAGCTGAAATGCAGAGATATTGATGGATAATTTCATGAGTGCTTCTGCCAACAGATGCCTCTGTGATGTACTTGAGGGAGTGCTGAGCAATGCTGACCGTCAGTGACACCCCCTCCATTTACGGGGATGAAAAAGCACTCAGGACCTCTCAGGACATCTGCTCGCTGACAAAGAGTGAAGTGTCCTTTTCAGTGTGCTGGGAAGAAGAATAATAAAAGGCCAAAGCCACACCTGAAACAGGCTGAGTGAGGTTCAGAGAAGGCTGTAAGACTGTGCAGTTTAAAGTCATTATTAGCAGACAAGTCCTTGGCATCCACAAGCTGTGACTCCCTCTGATTGGAGACACTGTTGTCATTTACTCGTGACTCATTTCCTAATAGGGAAAAATAAATAACATCGGAATCCCCAAACAACTATTTTCAGCCCTCTGATTAAACTGAGCATGTGGAAGAAGAAATATCTCCTCTCTTGAAATAAAGCAACAAAGAAATTAAATGCTCAAATATCTAATAAAGATAAGTTCTTAAAAAGTTCTTAAAAAAAAGGGGGGGAGGAGAAAGCTGAACATTAAAGAGGTCCAGTTGGCCCTGTCCCAAGCATGGGGAATATATTCAGACTAGCATGAAGATCTATATCTGCAAGCAGAGGATTATTCTTTTTACAGCTTTCCCATAAAAACCAAAACCACTCCTGGATGGAAAGGAGAGTGTAAGTGCTACTAATGTTACTGTGCTTGTGGGGATGGAGGGGAAAATATCAACAGAGAGCGAAACTGGGGCTCTGAACCCACCAGTTTGTAGAAGAGGTGTCTGCCACAGTGACTGCACTGTGGTTCCTCCACAAAGGAACAGAGAACACCTCACGAGCCAGCTGATGAGGATGTGGGAAATGGCAGATCTTTCCCTATACAAACACCCCAGTTTTGGAGGAGAGATGCTGGGAAGAGGTAGGGTAAATTTCTTTATAGACTTGGCAAACTGAGATTATCCAAGCACCATTTGGAATCTGATTCTGAGCACAGCATTTCAGCACTAACCTCAATAAAAGTCAGCCAAGCCCTTAAATTCACCTATTGCTGGATACAACATTGCCTCCAGGTCTTTTAAGAAAGGTACTACCACAAAGCAGGCAAAATGGAACACACCAAAAAAAAAAAAAGTAATAATAAAATGTCTGCAGATGTTCTAAATTTCCAACTACCAACACCCACAGCCCTCCCCACTCGATCTGTGGGCAGCAGAATTTTCATCCCACTTCTCCCCTCGGGTTATGTAACGTTTTGCGCATTTACTTTCGCCAAAGTCTGGTGGCAATAGAATTAACCCTGGCCCAGATGACCTTTACATAACGTGGGGCTGGTGGTGGCCAAGCCACTCACACCCAGCAGCTGAACCACAGCAGAGCCACCACAGCAGAGCCACCAGGGCAGAGCCAGGCCGCGCCTGTCCCTCCAGCTGCCCGGCACAGAGGCGGTGCCGCTGAACAACGCTGCGCTCTCCTCCACCCTCACATTCTCATTTTCCAGTGCTAACGCACAAGAAAGCACAAATAAGCATTTAAAACTGTCAGTGCGGCCTCGCTGCAGAACTTGAGTGTTTTACTCCCACTCTTTTTTTTCTTTTTTTTTTTTTTCCTTGAAATGTCCCTACCAGCCACAGCTGGAAGGGAGAGTCCATGAAGTGCTACCAAACCCAGTGCAGCAACAGAAACCAGGCAAGTGGCTCAAAAAACAGTTGGGAATTTTGCTTTCAGTCTAGAGAAAGAATATGAGCCTGGATTTCCAGGGAGTTTTATGTAAGGGAACTCTGGCCACTGAGACCTGGGCAGAGACGTAGGGACATGGAAAAACAGAGATGAACCTCGGTTCTTAAAATGTACAAATGCATAAAGCACTTCTTTCTGTAGGTACAGCCTGAATCCCACTGGCAATGCTGGCCACAGAATAAACATGACAACTAGGACGTGACATTACACACAAGCAGACATTTCTACTGTCATAAAGCAGTATCAGAGAGCAGCGTGCCAGGCTCAACCAGCACATACCACAAAGTACACACACACACCATGCATGCACTGGGTACAGCACAGCCTGCACCTCTAACAGGCACCATTCAGCTGAAAGGAGGGTTTCGAGGGGCTGCAGGCAAGGAGAGAGGAGTTTAAGGGGACAGATGCTAATTTGGGCCCCTGAATAGCAGTAAGTGACAAGATACTCATGGGGATCAGCTGGAGAACACAGGATGGGAACACAACTTCGTGTGAGGGATTAGGCAGTGTACGTGGAAAAGCAGCTCAGGACCACCAATGGGGAGAGTGGAGGAGCAGAGGAGCTGGTGGCTGGGAAGTTGAGCTGGCTGGGACTCCAGCAAGCAAGGTGAATCAACAGCTTTAAAATGCCAAGCTCTCCATAACAGGAGTGGTGAGGGGGGAGGATTTATTGCAGCTGGCATTTTCTAGAGGAAAATAATTTACCTTAGCCTTTTAATGTATGATAAATGCATACAGATCTTGCTAGGGAAAAAAAAAAAAACCAAACCAACAGAAAAACAAAATAGTGTGAAATATCATGGTATTATCTTTAGAAGATTAGTTGAGTAAGCCTTCGCTGTTTTGCTCAGGCTGCAAGGTCTGGATGATGCATTAGGAAGCACACTTTTACCATAATTTTCTCCTCAGGCATGACATATAAATGTATGTCTAAAATGTATGCCTATGGATATCTACCACGCTCACATTACCAACACAATGCACCAAACTCTGGGTTGAGCTTAATTTTCCTTTTTTTCTTTTTTATTTCAGCACTGATAATGTCAAGAAGTTGGAACACCTGGATTCAGCATCACATGAAGCACCAACCACACTCCTTTGGAGCTTATCCACCTTCCTCCTGACAGCCCTCTGGAGTTAATACAAATACAAACCTCACAAACACTGGAATAAAGAATATGGAGAGGCTCCTAAATCCCAGACTGAGCTGTGAAACCCCTCCAGGCTCAGGAATGTTTTGTGTTCCTTCCAGTCACCCAGGCCAGGTCTCCAGCTGCTGCAGAGGAGCAGCAGTGGGGCTGCTGTGCCCGTTCCCCACGCTCTCCAGGGAACGGGCTCAGAGCCAGGCCACGCTGCGGGCCAGCTCCAGCCAACAGGCCACCAGCTGCAGCCCCACGGTCTCTGCCAGCCACAGAGCACCCACAAGACTCTGCTCAGCAGAGGGAAGGGGAACCACGAGCAGACCCAGCAGGAGAAAGGAGAACCAACTCCCCATTAATTTCTTTGTTGTGCCAGCCTCGCACGTCCCTGAGGTATGTGAGCACACATCACCTCCCCATCGGGCAAATCCAGTCTCTGAGATCCTTACAGGATTTAAACATCAACTTCCCAGGGAGGTCTCCTTAATCTTTGTTTATAAAGGGAGTAAACAGAAAGGTTAAGAGAAATGTTTGCCATCTGACTTTTCGGGAAGGCAGAAGTGAGTCGCTGAGAGAAGCACTGAAGATGCTCATGTTCTTCCCGAAAATAAACATTCAGGAAAATCAGGCTGTCATCTGTCAAGTAAGAAACCAGTGTCAAAACAAAAAAGTTCAGCCCAGGGTCCTCAAGTCCTTCTCTAGAGATCTGGTAGCATTCAAAGCTTTCCCTAAGCATTATATGTAATCCAAGGATTTCTCTGTAACGTTCAGAGTTTGGCACTCGGTGGACTTTGTGTATCAAAGACTCAATAGCACACAAGTCTCTAAAGGGAAAGCATTACATGGACACAGGGAAAGCATTAGATGGACAATGAAGATGTTTAGCTTCAGATGTCAGACCAATTTCAAATTAAAACCATATCACCAGTACATTTTCCAAGTATGGCATATAAAAGTGTACATTTATCTACAAAAAAGCTTGAAGCCTAAAAAGATCAAGGCTACAACTGTAAATTCTTCCTCTCTCAACAGAGATGAAAACATAGGCAAAAATCAGGGGAAAAATAATATTAAAAGTCTATGAAAATAATCCACAAATATGAAAGGTTTTGGGGGTGAAAAAAAACCCTATAGAGAAACATGACTTGCCTTTGCAAAGTCTTAAGAAACACTTCAAACAACAGAGATCAAACTCTTTCAAAATAAAGTAAGGCTTCTGACTCTAAAGGAGTTTTAATCCTAGGGATGCTTGGTTTCATTTAATTCAGAGTTTGTGCCAAGCCACAAAATTTGGGTCTGACCATTTCCCGAATTTAGAGCATTTAGAATATGAAGATTTTGGTTTGGACCCACCACTAATGCCGTTATTGTATGGGTCAAATATCTTATTATAATGATAGTAAACAGCAAGGGAAAGCTGTGAGGCCAGCCAGGGCTCCCTCTGCCAGTTAATCACCAAAAATGTTCACACACTGGAATGAGGGATGCTGCTGTGGATACCAGAGCTGGCCACAAACACTGCAGCACTTACACAGCAGATCAGGCAAGTAGTCTCTGCACCCTAGGTTATACAAATTCAAAGGCTGGAGCAAAAATGCCTATTATCTACTGTTACTGAGGTGTCACAAAGAACCTTCAAGCTATGGCTGTATTCAAACCTGCTCCTGACCCTGTCCCTTTTGGCCACCTGCTTTCAGAAGTTTCCATTCATAATCTATGCAAACATCTCCCATTCATCTTCCACTGCCTTGCCAATACAGAGTGGAAGGGAGAAAAGATCATGCAAAATTGAACTGAATTTGAATTAAACTGAATATAAAGGTGGAAGGGAATGACTGTCAAATGTGGAATGACCCTGTTTCCTGCAAGGACATCAAGAGGAGAAACAGCTACAAGCAGGTATTGCTAGGAAAAGCACAAGAGAGGTAGACAAAGCTGCAGAATGTATCACAGCAACAACCCCATGTGGAAATAAATATATTTTATTCCTCTGTAGAACAAAGCTTGCCTATGAAGATCTTAAAGCACTTCTTAAATGCCTGATGATGCATTCATCCTGGTGAGAAACTGGGTTCATTGTCATTTATCAACAGAAAGAGAGGCCCAGGTGACAAGAGGCTTTGCTACAGGCTCAGCAGGAAACTGATGGAGTTTGGGAACAAAACAGAACCAGGACTCTCCCCAGCCCTTTCCCTACACACCAATATTACTGCCCTAGATGAGACCTCACCATAACAAAAATCAACCACAGAAGTGCCACTTGCCTGAAAACTTCTCATCAATAAGCACAAACTGTGACTTGTACAGCCTAATTATTTGTGACATTCCATTTTGGTGCATTAGCAGGACTGCAGTTTTTAACCTTGCTTTAACTTGGGAAGCTCTCCCTGCAATAAGCTGATTCACTGGAGGGTCTCTGCCCTCGTGCAAGCAGAGAGCTTGACCTGGCAAGTACAAATGAGTACCAGGCTTTGTGTGCAGGAACAAGTTGTTATGGCTCATTTTAAAACCCTGAAGGAGGCACAGGATGTCTAAGGAAAACATACTGTAGGACTGAATGAATGGGACATCAATTTCCTTGACAGAGATGTCCTGCCTGGCTGCTTTGCTCTTCTTGTATTTTTGATACACAGTTTGGTGCCTTCATTCTGTAATAGTGGGACTTCTGCCAGGTGTTGCTAGAGGCATTCATAGTGAATGGCTTCAACTGTGAAATCAACCCAGTTTTCTCCCTTTACAGAGTAGGGAACTCTCTTTGTGATCCAAATAAACCTTGAAGAAGGCTTCAAGCCAACTTCGTCACTGTTTGCTCTTACGTAACTGGACAAGGAACACTCAGTACCCAGAGGTAACAATAATTCTCCTATATACCTAAAAACTACATTTACTTTGAACTTATCAGCAGCAAAAGCCTGTCATCTTTGGACATCATCCACTAGAACTGCCCAAGACAACTTATCTGTTATTTTTGGGTGCCAACAACAATGGACTTGATATTGTCTGCATTTATCAGAACGGATTTGTAACCCAACATGCAGATAATAAAAAAAACAATTCCTTGCCTCATGGGCAATATTTTTTCTGCTGAACTGAAGTGACTTTTTATATTATATTCACACACAAAATTCATGGCTTTAGGAATCCAAAGCAATGCGTTCTTCAGGGCACAGATGAGCACAGCTGAAACCTGTCCACAGGGATCAGCTTCCACCTCTGCTTGTGGTTAGAGCAAACAATGAAGAAGCCACAGTCCCTCTTGTGTCCACACTGATGTTCTCTCAGAGGGCACCACAACCTAAATAGCTGTGTCACCCCTGGAATCCCAACCAGTTTGCAGCAGGAGCACCTGAAGATTTCCAGCTTGAGCACTGAGGGACTGCAGGAGCAGATCCTGCCAGGGTTAGTCCCAGCCCAGACAGTGCTAAGGGACTCCCCAAAGGCAAATCCTCTCCAGTGCCCACCAAAGTCATCCTGACCACTACAGCCTTAGCCTAAACTCTGCCTGGCCTTCACTGCTAATAAACAGAGGAGAAAAAGTATCCCAGCCATGCTGTGGGGCTGTCACTGACCCCAGAGAAGCAGAGGAGGCTCTGGCACCCTGACAGAGGGAAGTGGGCAGAAATGGGCTCAGGACCTCAGGGGAGGCTTCCTGCTTTGAACACCTGACTTTGGGGTGGTTGGAAGCACACAAAGCAAACAAGATTTCCCAAGATCAGGGAGTGCTGGTGCAGGACCCAGCAGTGTGGGGTGGGTGCCTGCACATGGTGCTCCAAAGCACCTCTCGGGATGCCTGGCAGAGCCTGTGGCAGACTGAATACCCTCACTTCAGACATCAGAGAGCAATTGTCTGCCAGCTACTGCCACTGCTCTTGAACTGCTGGTTTGGTTTTGATCCTTTGGTGGCTTCCAACGATCTGATGGGCATCTGTAAACATCTGCCACCCTGAGCCTGCACAGGCACTGCAGGGAGACCCCCAAGACCAGGCTGCTTCTGCGCAGCCAGGCTGTGCTGCTGGAGCTGTGAACAAATTTATAACTGCTGCAGAGCAGGCACAGAGGGAGGACTGTAACACGTACTCACCGCCGGGTTACGCACACACAGCCCAAACTGCTGGGTGACACTCAAGCACAAGTCCCAGAATGTTTAACCTGCATAAAGGGCTTTAAGTTTAAAATGAAATGAAATAAAAACAGCATTTAACTGCGCATACAGCTTGCTGCCACCTCTGGTGGCCAAGCCAAAAGTATTAGGTAGAGTTAACTTTGGCTGACACCGCAGCATTTACTGTTTAATTTCCTGATACTTAAAAAATAATTTTTTAAAAATATCTGTATCTTGAATATATCTGTGTTGGTGGGAACAGCTTCTCATTTTCTTTAACAACAGCTGTGTTTTTGAGTTCACATTTCACAGATTTTTCTCCTCCTAAACTCAACTCCATTCAGCAGCACCCACAGCATCTTGGCACAGGCCTCCCTCCCTTGGACAAATATGTCACCAGACATTTCTGGCAGGCTGTCCTCTTACAGATAACCAGCATGCCGAGCTAAGAATAGGATTAGCTGCTTCTCTAGCTACTTTGTCCAGGTGCCTGCAGAAGATCACTTGGTGTGGTTGTTCAGCTTCTCAGAGGGGTAATGCAGGACAGGGCTGTGAGTCCAGCAAGTTATTAGGAAGCTTGTGGAATCATGCGTGGGTGCTTGAATCAAAACACATCAAAAATCAGTGCTAAGCATCAGATTTCAGCTGTCCGGTGATCCCTGGCTAGCAACAAAAAAAACCTTTCCCAAATATTTTATTATGGGACAGTCAAAGCATTACGCCTTCCTCAGTCATCTGGCTCTAGTTACTGTCACAGAAAAAAATCCAGATTACAGAGGCCAGTAGTACAGTCCAAGGTGTGACTCTGGTTTAGGCAGAATTGCCTACAGTGCCTAATATAATATATAAATAGTCCAAATTATGTATGTAATTAAAAAGTAAAATAACTCAGGAAAACAAGTTTAGCCTTCACTGGAGACCCAGATGTAGTGCAGGTGTGCTCAAAGTTTTGCTGAGTAGTATTTATCATAAAACATTTTCAAGAGGTCCTAAAGCTTTCCAGCCCTTTGTAGCTGTAGCATTCTGCAAGAAAACACTTTTTTTTTTTAATTGTGAATGTATTAAGTGGCAGAAGATTAAAAAATACACCCTGATGAGACTCCTGTGGGGAAATAAGGAAAGAGGGTTTTTTTAATGGAATTGAGTGCTACAAGTGGCATAAAACAAGGATGATGGCCATGTACATGTCAGACTCTGCCATGAGGCAAACATGGAGTGATGACACTGGCAGGAGAGCTTGTGGACCTTGAGGTAAAAATGCAAGAACCAGAGTTTATCACAGCAAAGCCATCTGAGAGCCCCAGGAAAGGCTGTGGCAAAAGGAGAGAAATCACAGCCAGGAAGAAAGTGTTGGCATCTCCTGCACAAATTCTGAGTGGTTTCAGCCATTAGTGCAAAAGGACTAATTCTCTGGAATTGTCACTCAGCCAACTGCATACCCCTGTGTCTGTATGTAAGAGGAACATGTGTCATACAAAGACAGGATGGAAAAGCAGATATTCATGATTAACCATTTTGAATCTTTTCTGTAACATCACTTCCTCTGGCTGCTTTGAGAGAGATCTGCAGCCTGTTTGCTCATGCAGAGCAGCAAAACTGGGGAAAGTAACTGCAGTTAAAATATCCACTTTGTCAAGTGGAGGCTTCCTCCCTCTGTTGCGTGCGAGGACGTAGTTCCCCTCCCATTGTGTTCCTGGGGACACCGATTGTCCCCCTGAACAGTGCCTGGCCAGTCTCTGATTAGGCTCAGCCACCTTATCAGCTTGCCAAGCACGCACAATTCAGATCTCATCACCAGCCTACGTCCCCTTCTTATCCCCGCTCCAGCATTTCCCTGATGTTTTTTCTTACGTGATTGCCCGCTGCACTTGAGGGCCACAGTTTTGGTGGGGACAGGAGCCCTGTGAGGAGAGAAAACAAAGCCAGAGCTCGGTGCAGCCTGGCCCAGGTCCTGGCCAGATAAGGCTCCATGAGCTGTGCAGGGACCGACTCAGCCACGATCTGCCCCCATCTGCTGCGGCCAGCGAGGCTCCCCTGGCTGCTGCTCACCGGGGCTGCTCATGGCTCCATGATAAAGATGTGGCAACAGCTGTTTCCACACACACACAGGAGCCAAGGGCCCTGATAAGAGACTGAAACTCTCCGCATCAAAAGGGAGGTACAGGCAGAGAAGCTTGAGGGGGCACCACTTCACACGGCCAAACACACACAGTTAAATAACTCTTTTCAGCAGGTAGGAGGAAGGGATAGAAAAGTGACCTTTCCCATTAAGAATTACATATTTGTTTTGTTCCCCTACAAGCCGATTTTTCTGGCATCGTGACATGCAAAACATTTTGAACTTTCTAAGGAAACTGTTATTAAAGCACTGAACATTACTGCAAGGGTGCGTTCGAAAAACAGAACAATTAGGAATTACAAAGTTTATCTAACTTAGTCACTGGTACCTTTCAAAATTGTCACCATGAAACACAAACAGTTGGCAGGGGGGGAGTTAAATTATTCCTATGTACAATACCTCTGCCTATAGGAAGAACAAACCCCTTGAAAATTTATCTCTGTCTATAAGCCACCCTCTACCTTACTGCAGTCTACAAGTGCACATACTGGAAAAGGAAGGTTTTCTGAGACAAAGGTGGGGGTTTTTAATACACAAAAGCCCTTAGGGAAACACTGAGAGCAGCTCTGTGGAGCTGAGGGTCCAGCAGCCCCAGGTTTGCACACAAGGCTGGCAAAGTGAGAGCAGAACCTGAATCTCCTGGGGAGTTATGTGATGTTATCTTCTTTACTCTCCTTATAATTCACCATTCCAGCTCAGCTTCTACCAAGCTACCCAGAAAAATTTTGCAGAGCCACTGCCAGTGTTTAAGGCTCTCCAAAAATTCAGGCAGACAGAAGAGGAAATTCCACACAACGTGCAGAAAGTCTGAATGAGGGGGTTCTGCTAGATAACAGGAAAGGTGGGGCTGAGCTAGGGCTAGAACTTCCTTAAATAATTGCATGAAATTCTCAAAGAGGAGGTTTAAGGTATTCAGAGGAGGCTTGCTTGTGATGTCAAGAGACTGCCTGAACAGAAAAGTAATTGTCAAAAAAAAAGCACAGAATTTGAAAGGAAATGCAAGTCACTAAAGGAGAAAACTATCTACTTCTCAGCTGCTCTATGAGAACAGTAATGGGGAATTCATTAGCTTGTTCCTGCTGGGAGAGTTTTGAAGGGCAGGATCCTGCCACATTTCATGAAGTCTAAGTGAATCCAACCTGTCTTATTTAAAGCTAAATCACCTTTCCCCCTCTTAAAACACAGAAGATATCTTTGAATTTCATTCAAAGTGCTGAAGAGCACAGAGTACCATGGTGCAGACCCTACTATTCCTGGAACGTGAAGCATCTCTGACCAGAAACGTTAGGGAGGCCTAGAAATAAATGCCATGACTTCATTACATTGCTGCTGAGCTTCTCAAAACAATAATCTTGAGAGGAACTGTAGGTGAAGAAAGGACAGAGGACGTGATGGCATTTTGCTCAGAGAAGCAGGAGAGGACAGAACAGACGAGACAGCCAGTGGCTGAGACCTGGTGTTCAGCCAGGTCTGCAAGTGGGACTATTTTAGCTCGGGAAAGAGAGAGGTGCAGGGGCAACAGCTTGGTGTGAACAGCACCACTCAGAGCTGCCAAGCCTCTTGCACAGCACTGCTTCTAGGAGCTGAGGCAAGAAGTTAAAATGGGGGCAGGTAACAGTAAAAGAAGCTGGGGCCTGGCTGTTGTTTTAGGGGTGAATGTCATTGAACACAGCTGGAGGCTCCATGGCTGTTGCAAAGAAGAGGAGTTTTGATTCTGGATGAGGAGGTCATTGCTGGAAGCAGCAAATAAAGTGGTTACAGAAATCCAGAAAAAGGATCCCATCTCCCAACAGGTTTAAACAAACACATAAAGCAAAAAAAAAAAAAAAAAAAAGAACCCCCAGGAAACCCAGTAAGACTTCATACTATGTGTGGAACCACAGAGGGCTTTAGAGCCTAACACCCAAACTGGGAACCCAAAAAACTGGGTTTTCCAAAGAATCCCATTGCTTTCATTCCCTTTCAATGCTAAAAGTCTTTTCCATACAGGAAAAGGATCTATTTATGTTTCATTAGTGCCAGTTTTGTGTATACCAATAAACTGCGTGTATATAGGAGAGAGGGGAGTGTGCTATGCAGCTGTGAGCTTTCTGGCTAATTACTTGTTTTCTCTTTCCGAGCAAAATAAATACAACAACAAAATTCAACAGGGCATACCAGCACATCTATTAAGGCTGTGCATTTTCCATCAGATTCCACTGGTATTTGTCTTAGGCTGAGGAGCCCAGTCCATGGTATCCTTCATAAACAGGAGCTGCACAAACACATTTCCTAAACCAAATAAAATAATACCCTGACTTGACACAGAGCAATGTAAGGCAGTGATGCCAAAATGCCAGTTACACTCATGTTAAAGTATTTAAGAAAGAATTCCCTCTGCAGCATCAGCAGCATCAAAACATTTTGTCTTAAGTCTGGGAGCCTGTTCCTTTACATATGCACTCCATCCCCCAAGTTGAAAGTTGTTATAGGACACCACAGACTGAGCTGGGTTACTCACTTTTCTAAAAAAAAAAAAAAAAATTTCAGCATCAGTTTTGGAAATGAGAAATGTTCCATGTTCTGAGAATGCTTTTGGAGTTTGAAACTCCTAAAATGCTTTAAAACTGTGATTTTAAAGCAGAAACATTGCAACACTTAATACCCTGAAGCTTAACAACACCCTGGGCAGCAGCTGAATTATAAAGTTTTACAAGGTGAAACAAAAGAAAGTTTTCATAAATGATTTGCAAACACCAGCCTTCTAAATCACAGTCTGTAGCATGGTGTACTTCCACTAAGTAATAACAGATATTTCAGGTCCCAGGCTGCCAACTGGCAAAACCTACTGGTGTTCATATACTTTGGAAAGGTCCCAGACTAGACCTTAAAGCAGACTTGGGGATGACTGCCCAATGATACAAAGATTTAAGAAGAATTTTTGAAATTCTTACAGGTTTTGCTCCTAAGTCACCTTCCAGAGGTGGACTCTGAAGCCAGATGTGTTCTACTTTGAAACAAGATGAACTACTCATACGCATACATTTCCCCACACATAAGGGTTTGGGGAATAAAGTCATATTCAAAGGTGAAAATCAAATATCTTTAATAACCTGTCCAAACACCAGTTATTTTCCTTTGCAGGAAAGAACATTGTCCCGAAGTGTTTAAAGTAAGTTATAAATCAGAAAACAAAAATGGAAATATTTTCCATATGCTTAATTTTACACTGTAATTATTCATTAACAAAGTCTACAGCTACATGTTGTTACACTTATGGGAGTTCAAACACTAGTCTTACTATTTTAAATATGTTATTCTGTTTGCTGCTAACTGCAGACATTTATTAGCTCCATATTTCACTGGCAGCAATTATTGCTGGGAGCTATTCCCTCACAACCTCTGCAGATCACAGGGAGGCACCTGTGTGGACGTAAAGCTTCGCCAAGCCCTAACTCTCCTAAACTGCCTGAAAACTTTCACTCCCTTTAAAAGAGCAGGTTGCAAATAAAACTTGCCATCACCACTATTTTTTTGACGCATGCTGGTATTTGACACGGCCTCAGGGAAGGCAGTGTGGCAGTGACACACAGGTGGCATCAAGCTGCAGCTGGTTTAGCCAGAGGGAGCCCCACTCTCTGCTCTGAGCACTGGCACCACGCACCCGACACCCCTGAACCTCCCCGCAGCGAGCACGTGGAGTCTTGGCTTTTATCATTTGGGAGCAAAGGCCCCAGGATTTTCTCTTCCTTCTTTCTACTCCTTCCCCTGAGAAGCTGTGGGTTCCCACATAGCAGTTATTTCTTCAGTGCTTTCCAGAGCAGTTCTTTTGTTTTTCTTGTAAATGAGTTTGTTGATGCAAACCAAGATTTGAATCCCCGCTGCTGTCAGATGGGGTGGGCAGCATGTTCTGTCTCAATTCCCCTGTGACTTCAGCAGGGAGGCACAGTGCAAGAGCTCTTGTTTCCCACTGTATTTTATTGCACTTGTACTTTGGAAAATCTCAGATCTTAATCTGCTTGGGTAAATTGTTTGGAGGAAACCAGCAGCCCTACAACCGACACACACTTTCCCCTCATGGCAGCTATGGCGAAATGCTCTCCCAGCTGCAGAATTATTTGCAGTTTCAGATTCTTAGCTGCAAGAATTTGAAGCTGCATGAGAGGAGGACTTTCTCAACTGGTTATAATCAAGAAGTGAGGTGAAATAACATGAATGAACCTCGTGGGCTGCAAATGCCTGCTTACAGTGGGGAGCTGAGGTTTGTGAGTGATCAACAATCTCCAGGGGCCTTCTGCTGCTTCTTGCTCAGAAGCTCTGTGGGACCACAGGCAAGGGGCTGCTCCTCACTCTGCACTCTGCCCACCTGGGCCTATGGATTAGCAAAGCTTTCTTCTGCTCAGGGAAGAGGCTGCATCATCTTCCCTTGCCAGTACTGAGCAGCACTAAAGGATTCTGCATCGGGAGCGCTGCTATCATCAGAGGTAAACACTGAATATTTTTAAAGTTCATAAGGAGGGCAGGAAACACTAATGGTCACTTCTGTAAAATTACTGAGCTGTCCACAAAGCAGCCAGCTTTGTGAGGAAAGGTTAAGTGCCTACATAAGGCTTTCCATGCCTACATGCTTTTAACTGTTGCTGAATTCAATATATGTGAGCTTACTGTAAGCTCATAAACTTTGCAGGAGTAATGCTATCACCCTTAAGGTATGTGTATATTCCCTTTCACATGTCAGCACAGAGCTGCCCAAAACTGAGAAAGCAAATCAGGATTTTCAAAAGCTTTCAGAAAATTTCATTAAGCCACTCCTATAAAAAAAAAATTAAAAATATTGGTGGTCAAATACGGATACTTAAGAAAATGTGAAGTATACTTGGTTTCAGTGTCTCAGGAAGAACATGATAAGCAGTCATCTCAAAAAAAAAAGTCATGAAGAAGCAGAAAAAATTCACCTGGTTTCACTTCAGAAGAAAGATTAACCTGGACATAGTCCTGGGGTTTTCAATCAGCCAAAGTTTACAGTGACTTCAAAGGGAAAGTTCCCAGGGTGTCAGCTACAGGAATGTTCCTTGATCTGCTCAGACATCAGAGTAGCATTAGTCATGACTCCTCTATAAGATAATTAATGATGACATGCATTTTTAAATGTTTCTTTATATGGCACAGCTAATGGAAGAACCAGGCTGAAAAATTAGTCCTAACAATTAAATAGGGGATCATTCCTGAACAATTAGTGTAAGTTCCAAGTTCCTGTAGAATACTGATCCATGTATTACAAATTACTACAAAACAAATAAAATATGCTGATTTATATACAGAAAATAAGAACCACATGCTGCTCCACAGCAGAAGGGAACGTCATTGCATACTCTGTTTTCCATGTAACAGAGACACCTGCATTAATATTCCTTTATTAGATCCTTAAGTTCAGCTGCTTTACAGAACACAGGTCGGTTGCAGAAGAGATTTTGACCATGAAAGATTAAACAGTTGACTCAGATGCACCAAGCTAACTGGTGGTAGAGGCCATTCTCCTGTTCTCCAGCCTCATCCATCACAACTTAAAAGGCAGGGAAAAAAATCTTCTATGCCACTGCTGGGATACACAACTGTGAATGGTGCTTGGTGGCCTGCTCTGCTCCAGTTTCAGTCTCCTGAGTCCTTTCCTCTTTCCAGGTGCAGGATTTACTCACAGTTAGAAAAATTGCTCACTTTCTAACTGATCCCAGACCCCTCTTAAACAGCTGTGAGTTTCTGATATGTCTCTTAGGTCTGGAATTTTCTTGCTCCCAGGGGCTGGATGAAGGGGCCATACCCTGAGCCCTGTCCCCCTGCCCCTTCCCAGGCAGAGAGGGAAGGGGGCTGAGCCCATGGCACTGCACAGCTGGGATGCAGCAGAGCAAAAGTAATTCCCACCACTCAAAAGGCCAGCTACAGCATCCCCTAAGGGACCTGTACTTTACCCAAAAAGTACTATTTTGTCTTCATCAACAGCGTGTACAGTGAGGGAACCGGCAGAGGCAGATAGCCACAGAGAGGAACATTTACAAATTTAGAGTATTCACCAGCACAGGTCACGTCCCATCACTTCTCACCACGTTGTAGTGGTTGGTATGTGGGTTACCCTGGCCAGAAAAGGAGCTGCTTGTCAAATAACACTCCTTCACTGCCAAAAACAAGGTGGAGTCAGAGCATGAACTACACTTAGGTCTGTGCCAGTTGTTACAGACTGACATGAAAGCCTAAGCATTTGATTATGTTTTAAATATCCAGATAGAAGTCTGGTCAACTGGACTGATTCTTCCTATAGGCAGGTTACTGTATGCAGATGAATTACTGGATTCTTATTTTAGTCTAAAAATAGAGGTTCAGGACCCTGCAAAAATGGTAAAAATCACAAGGGTGAGGAAAAAACTTTAAAACCCTACAGAATTCACGTAGTTCAGTAAATTTTGTGATCTCTGTGCTTACCTCATTGATATAGAGTGATTATTAATATTCCTGCATAAGCAGTAAGCTGAGCCTTTGGCTTATTTCTCAAAAGTCAAAGCAATTTGGTGCCAAGGAATTGGCACCAAATATGCTTTCTTGTGCTTTTTAGCTTAGAAGAAAAAAAGACACCCATGGCCAGTGGGTTCAATGGAAAATGATGGTGACTTTGCCATGTTCCATTAAAAAAGAAATAATATCATTGAGCTTGAATTGAGCCTTTGCTTCCTGCCCAAATTTTGAGGCTTCCTTCTTTTGAAAGAAAACAAATACACACCTCGTATGGAAGATCAAGACAGTGGCACAAGACAGGAGCTGTTGGAAAGATCAACACTAAGCTGTGTCAAGCTAAAGAAAGCTTCTCTCTCATACTGAAAAGAATGAATAAAAATTATAAGACCTGAGGAAGAGAAGAGGGAAGGGATTCCCCTTCCCTCAAATCAAACATGAACTATGGCATCAAATTAAGCATTAAGCACAATCAAAAATGTAGGGGGAGGGGGGAAACTTAGTGCCTCACACCAGGGAGTACTTTCTAGACTGCTAAATCCTGAAATAAGTAGGTAGAAAATCAGGGACATGTCAGTTGTGGCTCCTTTTGTATTGTTATTACTGTCTGCAGCAAGAGTATCAAGCAGGATTTGTGGCGTGGGTGATGGCTTAAGAGGGAAGAGATTAATATTTTATACAGCAGAAGTATCATGAAGCTGCTCCAAAGCATGGACAAAGCATGCAAACAAAAATGCAACTGTGGCCACTGTCAGAATCTACTTTAAAAACTATTTAAGAGCTGAATGTGTACCCACTGAATAGTGTCAGGGAATGCTGTGGCATTATTCTCAGACTAAGACAAAGAATGTAAGATTCTAGTAGTAAAATTAATAGCTGTGTTTACAAGGTCTTTAAGATGCTGCCTATTTTTACTCAGTGAATTATTGCCCTTCTTTACAAAGTATATTTCATTAATCTTAGCAATGCACTCAAATCTCAGTGGAGTTGCTCTGCTTACATTCCAAATCTGACGTTCTAAGTCTAAACTATTTGTCACAGTATTCAACTTTAATAAAATCTGTATTTATTGGAAGATACTGTTTCCTCATATTATCTTAAATCAAAACAACTGATTCTTGTCAAGCTATTCCTCTCCCTCTTTCCCCTCCCTAGAGGAAAACAGTGAGATTGATTAAAAGCAAAATTCACTCCTGTGCAAAATTTTGCCATCCTAAAACTTAGCTTTATCCTCCAGCTGAACATCATCTACTAAGATCAAATGAAACTTCATCTGCAGTGAGATATTAGAGGAGTTAATACATCACTTGATTGTGGTTTTTTAAACACAGTCATTGTGATTTGCAATCAGTCCAGATGAAAAGATAACAGTAATAGTGCATATCTATGTTAGCAAAGCACCTGGAAATCTCATCACCTTTTTAATGAAACAAGCAAAATCTCCTTAAAAAACAGTCTTCCCACAATTATGTGCTGGAATTAGGCATCAGGCCCTCTAAGGACTTACACAAAATGTGGGGTTTTTTATACAACAAGAGCCAGGAATCTCAAGAATTTCACTGATGAGCAACTGCTCAGATTGCCTCTGTCAACAAATTGTTCACCTTATGGGACTATTCACATCTGAAACTTATTACCTGCTTCAGTGTTTATAAAATGGCATCTTCAGCTGGCACCTGCACTGGCAGGTTCACACAGGCAGCATTTCTACATTCCCCCTTTAGGATGTGATGCTGCATCCCAAGATTTGAGAGACAACAGCGAGCACAGAGAGGAACGAAGGGCAGAGGTCAAAGCTTTGCTGCCTGCTCTCTTTGGTATCTGGCCCTAGAAACATGCCAGACCCCTCACATTTACCTCTGCCCTGCACAGAATGCACATTTTAACAGAGTTTAATATCCAGTAGTTAATTCCCTAGTTTAATTTCTTCTCAGCTCATTGTATCTAAAAGCTGAATTTTTTTTTTAATCCCTAAGTATTTTTTAAAATTTAGGCCAGGGACTCTGAACAAAAGCATGCTCTATCCTCACCTTGTAAAATATTTCTGGGCTTCTAAACAAGCTTCATGCCTTCACACAGCTGGTAAACGTTTGCTTAAAAATATATTCCAACAATCCCTTTGAAAAAGATTTGTAACATATAGACTTGAGCTTCATCTTGGAAGCATCATTTATATAGCACACCCATGAGTTTTTAAAAGCTGCCTTCTACTTACTTCACTCTTTGCAATTACCAGTTTGCTTATATCAACCACCACACAAAGGCCTTGGAGAGGTCACTCAATAAATAATAAATTTCCCTATCTGCTTTCCCAACTACGCTGACGAGCCAGAGTTTACTTCCTTCACTTTCCTCCATGAACAATCCCAGTGTCGTGGTATTATTCAAGCCATAACCTGCTATATAAGCCAGGATAAATTATTAGCAACCTGAAATGCTGCCAAGGTTAATCATTAACTTGTTGTGCAGTCAGATTACAGCATTACTTTTAGACAAAGCTCAGTGCAGTGCAGGCTCCTACCTGTGCCACCTCCACAGCCCTTGGTGGCCTCTGGTATTTATGACACACGGAAAAGAGAGATGTGTTCCCCAGGAGAGCAGAGAGGCAAGCAGCATCCCAAAAAAGGAAGAGAAAACAATATGCTGAATCCATCAAAGATTGTTACTTCATAGACTTTTCACAGCCAAATAAACATTCTGCAGCTGGAGGTCTGCATGAGCCAGAATAACAAATGTCCCAAGACCTGCTGGAGATTTTGGATTAGGCTGTCTGATGGAAGAGGTTGATCCTGTGCATGCATGCATGGACAGAGGCAAGTATTTAGTGTACAGGTCCTGAAGATTAATTACCTGAAAACACCCTTTTTTTTTTTTTTTTGTTCCCATGACAGGGGACGGACATGGGGGTTCATTTTTCAGTGTGTTGTGGCCAGTGGCCCACTGGCAGGTATCACACTCCTCGGGGGGATTAGGAGTGAGCACTGACCTTACAACAGCCTCAGAGATTTGATGGGTACATTTTACAGTGCCCATTTTAAGAGTCTTCACCTGGGACCTTGTCCCTCAGCCCTTGGTGCAACCCTCATTTCTTTGCCAATCTTCAGTTGTCTCAGGAATGGCTCCTTCAAACACTGCCATCAGCTGGCAAATTCCTACATTTCTCATTCCCTTTTCCTCCCCACCTCTGGAAGAAGCTGGCTGTACTCACAGCTGCCCGGGCAGGTGGATTTTGACACTTTTGAACAGTGATTTTCTTGGCAGGGACCTTCCCCAACAATTCTTAAGAAACTAAACTGTTTTTGGAGAGGGGGCCCTGCTGTGAGTCAGTAGCAGCTGACAAGATGGAAAATCAGGGATAAGAATTTGACAGAGGAGCAGGGCTGCTCACAGGGTGCCACAGAGATCTGCAACAGGACTCAGACTATTCAGTGTATTCATAAATGGTCTGGAAAAGAGATAAATAACAATATGGCACCTGCTGCCAAGATGAATTTCTTCAGGACAGTTGTAACAAAAACAGCCTGCAAAGAGTTGCAGGAGCATTTTGCAGTACTAAATCACTTAAAAAATTAGGAGGGAAAAAAAGTTATATTCTGTGTCAGCACAGTATTGCTCATGAAAGGAAACAACTCTTGCTATATCCACCAAACAACAGGCTCCAAATTAAACATTGCAGCTCAGGAGACAAATTTCTGAGGTCACCATCAATAGGCCTGGTAATGAATACTTGTGGCAGTGGGGAAAAAACAAAAACAAACACCAAGTGAAAATGGTGACAAGAAGAAAGTGCGAAGTGGTCAGCATCACTGTGCCACTGCCCACAGTGCACTCCAGTGCCAGGTAGTTTTGGTCACCCAATTCAAAAAAGGACACAGAATTAGAAGATGCAGAGGGATAGAGATGACAGACTTGGACCTTTCAGCCTGGAGATATACTGTTTATTAGAGGACACGATAAAAGGTTATAAAATCACTGATGGTCTAATATAAATCACAGAAGCAATGAAATCAACATGTTAAAAAAAAAAAGTTAAAATCAAACCAACACAGCAACAACCCAGAAATACTTGATTGATTTGTGGATAATTCCCTTTCTTCCCCCTCCAAGACACTTCCACGTCTTCACAACGACTGCTTTCTGAGGCTGCCAAACATAAGTCAAACATTGACCAAGTGCCTCACAAAGGACACATGTGGGGAAGCTTGAATTTCTTACATGATGGAACTCATCACCACAGAAAGCTGCTCAGGCCAAAAGCAGAAATGTGATCCAAAAAAATTTATTAAATACATTAACAAAGGATAGATCCCTCTGTTAAGTCCCACAGGGTCCCTTCTGCTCAGCAAGTCCCTCAAATGGGAGGTTGAAAAAATCAGCCTGAGGAGGGATTTTGATATCCACGCCTTTCCACAGGCACCTGCTTCTATTCAATGTCCATCAGTGACATGTGACAAGAAGAAGATTTACCTCAAATGCTTTTCTGTTCTATCACCAGCTCTCCAAACCAGAGTGCTAAAGTTTTGCGGGTTTTTTTTCATTCCTGAACCATTCCTGTCTCTCACCCAGCAAAGACTGAAAGGAGATGCACACTAAACACACAAGGCTCGCAGGACAGGTGTATGGTAACCCTGAGAGAATCTTACATAACATGTAAATCATCTGGATAGCTCTTCCCAAAACTCTGCTCCTGCTGAAATAAACAAAGCACAAACTTTCCCAGATGTGTGCTTCATGAGGAATTCTCACTCAACGTATGATTTTTAATTTGGCATTCTCAGAAAACACAAAAGCGTGATTCAAGGATGGAATGTAGCTGTGGAATTGCTACAGAGGGAGACAGAAAGGGTTTATTCATAGATTAGTCCAAACTCCTGTGTTTGTAAGCTTTTTCACAGTTTCCAAATGTTGCACTGGGCAACTATCCTTCCTCTCATAGTAAGATTAAGGATGAGTGTCTAGATTCCCCTAATTTTCCATAACTGATAGCCAAGTAAAATCTTCTCTGCACAACTTGCATGGTGAGCAGTTGCATTTTTGTGCAACAAAAGAATAAAAATAGGTTGTTCCACTGATTGCTGCAGGAGAAAGGTTTGCTGTGCAAGCAGCAAGATCACCCCTACAAAAAAAACCCTATTGATTTCCAGAGTTCTTTTCACTAAAGCTCCTCCTCCTTCATAGAGACCCAGAGCACTAGGAAAATAAAAAAAAAAAAAAACCAAAAAAACAAAAACACTTCTGTAACAACCAAAACTGATGAAGATGGAAGAGAGAACATTGGCTGAAAGAGATTACCAATATAACCTTCATCCCCAGGAAGAAATAAAATCTAACCTAAGAGGGAAGAGGAGGATGAAATTAGCAGCAGGATTAAAGGACAAGGATTAAACAACACCAGTATGAATGAATATGTATCTACATATATCTATATCTTCCACAGAGATTCTGGCAGCCTTGGCTAAATGATGATTTAGTCTGGCATCCATTCTTTCCAACTCATCAGCTTCTTAAAGGTGTCAGTTCCCTTGCACTGCCTACAGGAACATTTTGATGGAAGTGTCACGGAGGACTCACTGGTGCTGTTTTCACTTGGCACCATTGACATCTTCCCTTTGTTTCTCAATCTCCTCTTCTTCCAGCTGCATTTCTCTCCTTTTTTAGCCTTTTTTTTTTTTCCCCAGAAGAGGAGATCTTCCATCAGTGCCTTCTGCAGATGCTGCTAAGTGAACACCACTGTAATGTTACAGCATTTCTCCATTCTCCTGGCAGGTAGGCCCTTTCCTGGGACACACAAGATAAAATTGAGGGAGAACTCTGAGGCAGGCAGAGTCTAAAGCTTTCACTGTAAATAAAGACTTCCTATATAGCCATGAAGGTCTCTCCTAACACATTCTGGAGAAGAAAAAAAAATAACAGTTTCAGTAATTTTAGACAGGAGCCTTGTCACACAGACTAAACACTGACCAAAGAGCAACCAAGGATAATAGGAGTGTGTAAATACATAAAGTCTTACATGTGGCCAGGAAACTGACATTTAATCCAAACTAATTAAATGTGTTTTAAACAGTACATCAAAGGCTTCTCAAATTCAAAGGTGGTGTCAGAAACAGAAGACGGGGAAAATAAACTAGACAGAGACGTGGGAAGAACAAAATATGGGAATTTTGGTCTAGAAGAGTTTAGACTACTCCAACAGGGAGAGGAAATAAAATCATCCAAATTTATTCACAGGGAAATGATGCTAGGAAAAAGGGATGGGTTCAGGAGCACTGGGAACCAACAAACAGCATCCAAAAAAGTCATCATTCTCCACACCCACACAAGGTAAAGATTGGCCCTTTGAGTAGCGAAGCAAAAGAGGTATTGTATGAAAAATACGGTAACTTCTAGAACTTGCAACATAACCTCAGCCTACCAGGAAAAGCCAGGCTCACAGTGAAATCATGCATTCAATGGGACCCAAGAGAATACTCAACCAAGGCAAAAAATAGCTGCTCCAGCTTATTCACCGCCTCTCCGGCATCCTGGGGACAACAGGGAGCTCCTCCAGCAACCTCAGCAGGAGAAACAGCTCCGAAATGCCCTGATGAAATACCCTGGGGGTCCTGCCCCTTCCCCAGGGCCTGTCCCCACCACAGAAGCTGTTCTGGCTGGTTGGGAGGTGGGGCAGGCTGAGGAGCAGGTCCAGCCTCGCTGCGTGGCCGGGGAACCCAGCACCAGGAGGGAGCTCCAATGCTGAACACACAGAATCTCAGCTGGGCCATCCAAGCTGACAGGCTGGAAGAAGGAAAGGACAAATCCTGCTCAACTTGGCAAGACCGTAACTGGTGAGGCACAGAAAGTACCTGGAAAAATGAAAACTGTACCAAAGGGATTGCATGAGTAAAGGAGATGGGAGTAAGAAAAAAAAAACAAAACAAAAAAACAAACCAAGATTGCTTGGGCTCATTAAAAAAAATCTAGAGAGACAGACCCATAAATGGAGTCATTTTTACACCAAAATGTTTTGTACCTTAAAAAGTACATGGCAGACCAGGGACAAGATGACGTAGTAGGTTTCCCAATGGCTTCCAGTATTTTCCCTTTAGCTCTCTCCATGTGGTTTTACTGCTGGAACAGCTCTGCTGCAGTGAGAGCTGCCTCCTCCCTGAGCACAAACAAGCTGCATTTCCAACCAGCAAGCAGTGCCCATGAAGTCCATGGGACTACTCATGCATAGCAAACACGTCCCTAGGTGCTGGGAATGATGGATATAGACATTTTTCAGCCTTGGCTGTACCACTAAAATCTTCTCTGTGAATAACTATTCTCATCCTGGAACACAGACAACCTTCACTATTTGCATTATTTGCTCCCAGGTCTGAATTGAGGCTCGAGTACCTGTGTGTAATTTTTCTCCTTTCAGCCTCCCCTACTTCCCTGAATAACTGCTTTTGACAGTTTTTTAACCATATCTGAAAGGACATTATATGAGCTAGAAGCAGCTGAGCCAGTTGAACAGCCTCATCCATCTTCCTCCTCACCTGTGTTTTGTTCCATCCTTTCATTTTAACAGGCAACTTGGTGTATTTTTTTTATTAAGTAAAATACCCATCATCTTTGCAATATTTTCTTTAGATTGTTTACTTTAATTTTGGTTTCCCTACTTAATCTTTCTCACAAAGCTCTACGCATTTTTAAATCTTCCAAGGAAAATAATTACAAAGATAATCCAGCTGAGTGTAATCAAACTGCAGGGTTCTTTATTTCCCTGGCCTTTTAATTTAATTTCACATCCTGTGGTCTTAAAGAAATATTAGGATTATATCATCTTCTTATTGTTTAGATTACATGCCAGTAAAAATAGGGGGTAACCAATTCTTTTCTTCCCCACTGCCATACAAAAAACACAGCACACAGAATATTTTCAAAATAAAGATGCAGGGGAAGATCTCAGATGAGCATGAGTTAGATCCCTAACTCCCAATTTTCTGTCCTGCGTTTATTTGGATGAATTTTTACATGAGAACAGCAACTGCTTTGATAAAGTAATCTGCTTTTAAAGTTTTTCAGTACAATAATATGGATCCTGATGTGATATTGTAGCTTTCCCTGGATGAATACAAACCAGAAGTCACCCACAGAGTAACACTGGCCGAAAACCAGTGTGGGAGAAGAATCAGTCAGCTGAACAACAAAACCACAGCTGGTGTCTCCATCCCTGCAGGAGCACCCTGCCCCATCCTAGCAGTCAGTTTTGAGCTTTGTGGGGATCAGAACACATCTGCAATAAGTCTGGGGCTTCAGAGCCTTCCCTGCAAACATCAAAGTCCTCAGCATCCAGGTCTTCATCCTCTGAGCTGGGCAGAGATCCCTGGCAGCTCTCAGCTAGCACAGCACTACCTGGACAGGGAGCTCATTTTCCAAGAAGTCAGCCAGGATGCAATTGTGGGGTCTTTGTTGTGTATTTTTTTTTTTCCAGGAGTAACATATTGTGCTGTCCACAGGTATAAAGGGAAAAGGAAGCACTATCAGCCACCAAGCAGGTGTAACATACCCACAGGGCCTAAAGCAGCAAAGTCAGAGCTGCTGAATTCCTCTTAAGCTGTTTCTCCTTCAGAATGGGGCAGCACATGCCAACCAAACTCACTGGGGACAAAGGCATGGACAGGTAGGGCTCATCTTGGGGCATGACTGTATTTAAAACTTTCATTCTGAAGCTGTTTATCACAAACACACGTGGGTTGGTTTGGTCCACATGCTGCTGCTCTGGCAACAATCAGCACAGCATCACTAAAACCACCTCTTTTGGGTATTTTTGACTAAGTTCTCAGAGTATTCTTAACTAAGACAAAAAAAGTGTCATAAAGTTATGTCAATGTCTCGTATAAGTACTGAAAATTCTTTTCTGAGTGGATAATTTCAGCAACACTAAGTTAAAGCCTTCTCAGAAAAAGAACATACTGATAACAGAGACAGGCAGTCTCTTAGATTTATTATTTTGCACTTGAGGAAAGCAATCCCATGAGATTAATGGAGCAGATGTAAGTAGTTCTACTCAAACCTCCACAGTTAACATTTGTACTAAAAGTTTTACTACATAATAGGTTCTCTGTGTTAATAACCTGGCTCACTACTAAATATTTTTTTAAATGCCTACAAACCCAACAAGACAGAAAGCAATCAGGCTATAACAGTTCCACACAACAACACAGGAAGGAGCATGGTCTTCTCTCCAGTGAAAAAGTCTAGATGCAAGAGTTCTTGATTTCTCCAGCATTTCCACATCCCCAGCCCTGCTGCCCATGTCTGCAGACTGCAGAACCTCAGAGTGTCCACCAGTGGCATAGCTACAGCTCTACCTTGCTCTGCATCAGCCCTGCTATCAAAAAATATTTAAAAAAAACAGCATAGGAAATATATTTCAAGCCAGTTCTACACACACATTTGCCCTAAGCCAGGTGTGGCTACAGAACTAATTGCCTTTTCTAGAAAGAAATTTTGAAGTGATTCTTACACATTCTTTTTAGAAAGTCCTGAAAAATCCTCTTTTCCGAATTTCCTTGATTAAAATATGAGATAGTCTTGACTCTTCTGGGTACTCTTTTTTTCCCCAGAAGGAACTGGTTCCAGGAAACTATTTTTTTAAAGCTACTGCTTGAAAACACCCTGTTGCATCTGAAGCAATGGCTGACTCCATTTGTGAAATACTTTTTTTGAAAGCTATTGCAGTGGTGAGCTTCTCTTGAACTCAAAAAAAGAAAACTAAACTGAGACACCACATGGAAGCTTCCTTTGCTTACAATCACAGAAGGCATTTTGGGTTTACTTCAAGGGATGGAGGATAGGACCTTATATTCTGCATTCAGTGCAGCCATATTCTCCATAGAGTTTTGGCTGTCACTACAGCCACCTTCTTTCCTTCAAAATATGCTTTTCATTGTTCTGCCCTTTTTCCAACTGCTCTGCAGCCAAGTTCTTGGAAAGCAATCACGCTTCATGTTTAGGATTTATTGCTAGTCTTCTGCCAGTACGGACACACACAAATCTCTCCTGTGATCATCCTGCAAAAGCAAGCTAAAAATACAGCAATTTATTAACATTTTGCATGTAATATGGTATCCGTGAGCACGCATCAAAACATTCTGAGCGTATCAAAGGTCAGCTCTTTTGTCTAGGCCAATAGAAGGGTCTACTTGGGTGCCATAAATAAGCTTATTTTAGAATTCCAGCCTACCTAAAAAGGGAAAAAAGCATTTGCATTGTGTTTCAGTGGTTGAAGATTTTTTTTTTACCCCTGTTACATGGTAAACTTTGCGCTTCAGAAACTCTGTGTTTGACAAAGTGGCTGCTTTAAAACTAATGACTAAATTAGACATCACAGTTATCATTAAAACTTCAAAGTGGTGAGAATTGTCTGTTTGTACAAATTTTTAAAGTATTTTTCAATTTAAGATTCAAGTTGTATTTCTGTTTTGAAATGTGTTTCGGGTCGTCTGAGGAAGCTCATACCCACAGAAGCATCAGGAAAGGCTGATTTTATGGCTAGGGAGAGCAGTTAATGAGGAAGAGTATTCAGGTGATCACCATGCCTTGGTCATGCTTTTCAGACCATATTGTTTATTTTTATGACAAACACTGTAGATTATTTTTATTACAAACACTGTCCTCTTTGAAAGGCTTGTCTTTTATCAGCTTATTGCTTTTGACAGGCAAGGGTAGATTCAAGACTCTGTGGATACAATTGAAATTCCAGATTAGGATTGTTAAAATTCCTCTGAGACCTTGGGAGACTCAGGTTTTGGTCTCTCCTGGCTCCTTGTTTCTGATGATGTCCTCTGTGAAACCAGCCCAGATTTGGAAGGTGACCTGGGACTGGCAGCTGGCAGCGTGGTGGATCTCCAGCGCTCAGGGCTGGCTGGTGCTGAGCCTCAGCCACCACTGCTGGGACTCAGGAACACCAAGGCTGGAGAAAAGAAAGGTTGGAGAAATGGCTTCAGACTGCCAGAGGGCAGCGTTAGGTGGGATGTTGGCAAGGAATTGCTCCCTCCCAGAGGGTGCCCAGAGCAGCTGTGGATCCCTGGCAGTGCCCAAGGCCAGGCTGGACAGGGCTGGGAGCAGCCTGGGATGGTGGAAGGTGTCCCTGCCAAGGGGTGGCACTGGATGATCTTTGAGTTCCCTTCCATCCCAACCATTCTCTGATGCAAGGAAGATCCAGATAAATGTTTTATCACCTCATAATCTGATGCTCTTACTCAACCCAAAATGAGTGAAATTGTTATTGTTTTGATTTTCTTTTTATGAGTCTCATCTTTCTTCCCTTTTTAGCTGATTCTTCTCCCCAGGCAATACTAGATAGTTCCCAAGTACCTATTTGGTTCCTATAATTAAACCAGATGTATTTTCTGTTCAGTCTGAAAAGGGATTAGCAATTTGTGAAATGGGACTTTGCACTCAAGAAATGAGAACTCACAGTTGAGGAAAAAGCATAAATTTACTCCTAATAAATAATGAATGGACTTTCAAATGCAATAAATCTTCGTTCTTACATGTTCAAACTGACAGACTTCTGAGTATAACAAGTAACTTATGTGTAATTTTGTGTCAAAACCTTCATACTCTGCAAAAAAAATATATTAAAATTTCCTAAAATTTATTCTCTGCTCAAAATTATTCATTGAAATGCATTTTTGTATGTGAACCACATTTACTCTTTTTGTTGCTCTAATAAGATTACTCATGTATCACATGGCATCAGTTAATTCTGGGTGTGCTTCTCATTGTGATCATCAGGATTTAAGTGCAAGTATTTGTGTAGCAGTTATAAAGCTTGGCCCCTGGTATTTCAGCTAAAAAGCTCACTTTACATAAGGGGTGAAGGAACTTAGACAAGGGACTACAGGAAAAAAAAAAAAAAAGCTACCAAGGCCAGAGCAAAAGAGTTGCAAAATTTAAACCAATATTTGCTATAAAACATTTGTGGTGGCCACTCAGCCCTACTTCTGACTCCCTCAAACGTCCTCACTGCTGGATTTCACACTGCAGCTCTACCTAAACCTCTCCTTGACATTCCCTTTGCTATTGAGAGTAGGTTTGTGTTCCCCTTGCAATTCTGACAAAACTTCTGCCTTTATTAACATTTGCAGAGTGGTTCCATCATTTTTTTCTCCTAACATTAAGGACCACATTGCAGGCACCAACCAGCATGTGACTGACCTAATACAGCTTTTAATTTTGACTTCACAAGTGGAAACACACAGGCACTTACTTGGCTTAGCCTACACATTCACCCAGCTAAATCTATTGCTGGAGTCTGCAGAACCTGGAACAAACTTGTTTTTATTTTTAGATACCATAATCTTCAATATATTAACTCTTGGTCTTACCTATGTTGTCTGCCTTCTTCATCTGCAATGAAAGCCACCCACATTACTTGCGGCAAATTTTAAAACAACTTTACTCACAGCAGCTTGCAACAATAACTAAAGTGTGGCAACCTATCTCACACAGCAATAGTACTCGTGGGTCGTTGCCAGGTGCATCATTTGCCCTTGTTCTTCCTTTAAAAAATTTCATATCCCTCAAAAAAATAAACTCTAAAATAAATTAGCACCAGGCCTCTGAAATTTGTTGATATCTTGTTGGATGCTCATACATGGTTTAAAGAACACTTGGAATGTAGTTTGGAGGAAATCTTGATAAATTTCTACCATTTGGATTATAGCTAACAGCTTCTTTAATGCAACTCTAACACAATAAAGCAACATGACTGTAACCATCTTCCTGAGAATGGTAGAAAAGGATCATAAAACTGAGCGGCACATTTAAAATTGCTTGCAAAATATCAGCTCTCTGTAAACAACACACAATAACTGTAATTAATACCAGTCCTTTAAAGTATTCCTAAAGTCTACTGAACTCTAAGCCGGCATTGTGTGACTGGTAGCAACAACTGCATCCTAAATATTAAAAATGACAACAGAATATAAGATCTCCATCAGAAGTCAAAAAGTTATAATTCACTGATCTGCTGAACTCCTTTGCCCTTATTATTTGTAGAGCTTTTTTGGGAGGATCTCAGGACTTTACTCTTTAGCTAAGCCTCAAAAGTTCAACAGCCTGTGAGTTATATAAACACTATTTTACAATTTGAGTTATTTTCCCAGCAAAAGGATCGCTCCGGGGGCAGACTATTTGAAAGATCTCTGTTACAAAATGAACGCTGCTTTACTCGTAGTTGCACAGCTTCAGAGCGGCCGAAGCTGAAGCCCACCCAAGCGGTGCCCAGCCTCGCCCGCAGGCAGCTCCAGCGCTCCGGCGGACAGCGGAGAACAGGCTGCAGGTTGTACCGCACCTAAGAACGCCTGGTCCAGCAAGTGCTTTCAGGGAAGAAACTCTGACCAAGGGCTTGGAAAAAATGCCTTATTTTAAGCAGCAAGCAAGTAAATAAACACAAACATAAAAATGGGCTGGAGCAGACAGAAGGCGATCGCGCCTTGGCAGCGATGCCGCAGCCGTAAGACGTGTTGCTTGTGCGAGGCGCTCCCGCTCCAGCCGGAGGGATGCTCCGGGGCGGACGGGGCTCCGCGGGGAGCCCCGCCGTGCCCAGCGCCCGGCTCCGCGCCCCGCAGCCGCGGGAGGATTTCCGCCCGCGCGGGGAGAGGAAACCGCGTCCGCTCCCGACGAAAGCCCCCGCAGCCCGATCCACCGGTGGCTGTCGGGGCTCGGTTCTGCGAGCCCTCGGGGTCGGGACGGGGATGCTGCCGGGAGCCGCAGCCGAGCGTCTTCGCAGGGCGCCCCGCGCCGAGCGGCGGCGGCTCCGCGCCGGCGGCTCCGGCATCGCCCGGAGCATCCCCGGTGGCCGAGCGCGGCGGCGGCCGCGGGGGACAGCCCCCGCTCGGAGACCCCCGCGCCGCCCCCGGGCCGGGGCTGAGCCCCCAGCCCCTCCGTCCGGCTCCGGCTGGGGACAAACGCGCTCTCAACAATGGGCATGTTTGCAGCAACATGATCTCACCTAATAACGCCGAATAAGGCAATGACTGTACGGGGAAGCGATACGATCCTGCCGGTCTCACCACACGGCGCGGAAAGCTATTTGCAGATTTGCTAAGCCCTTTTGAATGAATGCATCTGCAGCTGACCTTTAACAATAGACGCTGAAATAGCACAATCTGTGGGACCAGATTTGAGGGGGGGGAGGCGGGAAGGGGGAAGGAAGAGATGGGTGAATATTGTAATCTCTGCAATCTCATATTCACTTCCTTTCCCAAACCCCCGCGCACAGGGAAAAGCAGCGGTATTTTCCTTTTCACCGGGGCTCTGTCTCAAACAAGCCGTTTCCAACGCCGGCACAGCCACATGGCACCCCGACAGCCACCGCCGGCGGGACCGGCGCGCATCCCCACCGGTGCCCGCCCGCATCCCGCGGGCATCGCTCCGCGGAGAGGGGCGACTGCGACAAGGATGCTCCAGCCCCCTCTCCCCTCCCGCCGCTCTCTCACCTTCCCTGGCTTTCAGCAAAACGGTGTTGGCAACGATGTTTTCCAGCTCCATTGACGAGCTCGGGCAGCGCAGGCAGCGGCACTGCAGCAGGACGTCACTCCGAGGTGCGGAGTCTCCGGGCGACCACCCGCCTGCTGCCCCTAGCGCGCTGTCCCCCCGCGCATCATCCCCGCCCGCTCCCCCGCGCTCCCCGGGCGGAGGCGGCGCTCCCCGCGCTGCCTGCTCCGCCGCGCCCCGCTACTCCATCCTCCGCCCCGCCGGCTCCCCCGGTGGTTTGAGGGCTCGGGCGCTCCTGCCTCCCTCCCCCGGGGGTGTGGCACCGCGGAGCGGCCCCGCAGCCCCGCGCAGGCGCCGGCCCCGCCGGGCCGGGCACGCCGGGACGTGTAGTCCTGCGGCGGCCCCGCCGCACCTGGCGCCGGCTCCGCAGCCGCGCAGGGTCCCCAGGGAGGGACGGTCACTGTCCGCCTCGGGGAGGGGGAGAGCACACGGACAGGGGCTGGCCAGAGCGTCCCGGGCGGTGGGGATGGGTGTTCGCCGCCGGGGATGCTCGGGGCGATGCTCGGGACTCCCGCGGTCCTGGCCCCGGAGCACCCCGGTGCCGCGCTCCATCCCGCGGCGGCGGCCCGGGGCTCCGCTTGTCCTGCCCGCGGTTCTCAGGGCTCCCCGGCCCGGCTCTTCACCCCCCCTGTCCCCGCAGGTGCCCACACTCGTGGGAAGGGGTCGCCGACACCCGGCAGATGTCTGATGTCTTCCGCCCCCCCGCCCTTCTCCTCGGGCCGGGGCTTCTCGCCTTTCTCGGGATCTCAAAACCCCCTACAGAAGAACCCGAGGGAACCCCATCTCTTCCGCCACACCATTGTTTCCACCCTTGTAAGGAGCTGTGCGATGCATCAGCCACTTGTGGAAAGTTTGTGAATTTTAAGTGCTAGATTACAACATAAACTCTCTCCTGTCTACATAGGACAGATGCTCATGTCAGCATGATTCTGATTTTCCTAGCAACGGGGTAGATCGATTCATCAGGTCAAGCGATGAAAGAGAAATAAAAACGACCCATTACTCCCACTGACACTCTTCCTCCATCTATATTTGCATTGATTAAATCCACATGAAGCAAATCAAATTAACATGCACCTTCTTGTAAATGGAGCACAGACACTACTCTTCTTTTTTTTTATTGTGCCAATTTATTTCTTTCCACAGCCACACAGAAATGGCCTGCAATAGCAGAGCTTGCAGACTGCCTAGAACACATTTTCTGAACATAGGAAATATATGAGAAATGCATTTAATGAATAATACCTTGGGGGTAAAATTGCTACAATAAATGCCTTTTGTACCTGATTAAGTGTCAAAGGTTTGACCTTTGAAAGTTATTTTGCATAGCAGGTGGCACTGCTATGCACAATCCTCCACAGCCTTTCTCTCCTGTAGCTTCAGAAAAACATTCAGCTTTCAGACCCACTCCATGTTGTGGTTACTTTCTTTGTAATACAAGTTCTATACCGCAGCAGTTGTGCCTGTAAGTACCGGAAGATTTTTCTCTGATTAAATAATTCTTGAGGGAGAAATTGCTTCCTGGAAACCAGAGCCTTAGCACAGAGATGAGGTTCCTAAGGAGCATCAGCCCTGCTTGTTGTTTGAACTCTTCTGTGCAAGCACTGATGTAAACAGACCAGATTATGCTCAGTTCTAAGTGCACTTCACATCCCTGCCCAGCCTCCCACTAATGATCATCATAAGGACAATGCAAACATCTCAACAAGGCTGATGGTTGGTGGAAGACAGAATTTTTATTATACAGAATGTTTTTAATGCTACAAGCAACTCCTCTCTCCAGAGGACAAATGAAGGCATGTGTCTAAGTGCCCACTTTGTGAAGCACCACTCACTGCAGCAGCACTGGGATATTGCTGTTTCTGCTGCGCCTCAGAATGAGACTGATCTGTGGGATTTACCTTCATGGGAGACTCCACAGGGAGCACTGACTGTGTTTGGTGAGTTATTTTTATAGAGGTGCCTGAATGAAAAGGGCAGATCTTGAAGAGCTCCAGTATGTGTTGCACTGGAAATCAGCTCTACTGCTCCTCTTATCTAATATCTGTATGTACCTTGAGATATGTGGAGTCACCCACAGCGTTGCCCTGTGGGACAAAAGCATGACTCCAGCAGGCTGATATGGTCCTGTATAATTTCAAATATTTAATTCTTGCAAGGGCAAACCTATTTATCAAAAAAGTTACGACAGATCTGTCTGGATTTTGGAAATCCCACGCAGCTGCCCGGTGTCCATGAAAGGCACAGCTCCCGCAGGCTCCACGATCCTGGCAAGCAGAGGCTCCCTCCCTCAGGAGCAGGGACAGCCCGGCAGCAGCGGGT
>QUSF01000019.1:8227259-8258210 GCA_003676055.1 Chloebia gouldiae | reverse complement strand
CCGCTCCTCCGCGCTCTGCCCGCTCCGCCCCGCTCCTCCGCGCTCCGCCCCGCTCCTCCGCGCTCCGCCCGCTCCGTCCGCTCCTTCCAGCTCCGCCCCGCTCCCTCCGCGCTCTGCCCGCTCCGTCGGCTCCTTCCAGCTCCGCCCCGCTCCCTCTGCGCTCTGCCCGCTCCGTCCGCTCCTTCCAGCTCCTCCGCACTCCGCCCGCTCCTTCCAGCTCCGCCCCGCTCCTCCGCGCTCCGTCCCGCTCCTCCGCGCTCCGCCCACTCTGTCCACTCCTCCGCGCTCCGCCCCGCTCCGCCCCACTCGACATGGCCGCCGCGCTGGGCCGGCTGCTCCGCGCCGCGGTGAGTCCGGGGCCGCCCGCGGGCCCGCCCGCCCGCCCGGCCGGCGCTGACCCTCCCTGTCCCCGCAGGTGCCCGTGGCTGCCGCCGCCGGGAGGAGAGGGACGGCCCGGCCCCCGGCCTGCGCCCGCCGGCCCTTCAGCCTCGGTAAGTGCGGGAGGACGGGCGGGGAGGGCGCCCCGGGAGCGCCCCCGGGCCCGGCCCGCAGCTCCGCGTTCTCCCTCCGCAGGCTCCCCGCGGTTCGCCGCGGCCGTGACCCAGCACGCCCCGTCCTTCAAGGGAACGGCCGTCGTTAACGGGGAGTTCAAGGAGCTGAGCCTCGATGATTTCAAGGGGAAATACCTGGTTCTCTTCTTCTACCCCCTGGACTTGTGAGTGCGGGTTCTCCCCTTCCCCCGGGCCTTCTGTCCTGCTGAAGGTCATCAAAGCGCTGCCGGGCGCTCGGGTTTTGTGCGATTTGAGCCCGTCTGGCAGGGCAGCTGTGCCTGTTTCTGGAGCGTGAGCGATAAGGTTGGGGGCACAGGGGCGTTGTGTGTTAAGGCAGTGATGGGGTGGCCGGAGAGCATCTTCTGGCCCTGCATCTGGAGGTGGCTGTGGTTCCTGTTACAGCCAGAGCCCCGGGCTGAGCTCAGGCATTGCCTTGCAATTTGGGACTGCCTCGGAGACTCTGTCCTTGAAGAAGCAAGGCCAGCAGAACTGCAGCTAAACAGCTTCAGGGCAGAACATTTTAAGATGCTCAGTCTGCTCAGAAGACTTGAATTTCCAAAAGTATCTTGGTGCATGTGGGCACATGGAGAAGGGTTTAACCCTTCATACCTTTCTAAACTTTCTAACCTTCATACTTTACAAAAACTCTGTCCAAAGAGTCTCTAGCAGAGACAGTTTCACCATCCTTGTTAAGGAATCTGTCTAAAACTCAGAGATGGGAACTGGTGTACCAGCTGTGTGGCTGTGACTGTTGGTTTGAGACTGAAATTAACCTTGAGCAGGAAACATGGCTAAAATTATCAGTGGAAAGAAAATGTTCTGCTTCATTAGTGCCTAGAAATAGACATGAGAGTCTTCTCTAGAGAAGATGACAGAATTATTACAGCCTGATGTGTCTTCCCACCAGCACCTTTGTCTGCCCCACGGAAATTGTGGCTTTCAGCAACAAAGCAAAAGAATTTCGTGATGTGAACTGTGAAGTGGTGGCAGTTTCGGTGGACTCACATTTTACTCATCTGGCCTGGATAAACACACCACGAAAGGTAGGAATTGAGTATCTTTTTGGGGCTTTCTCTATTGGTTTGTTTTCTTTTCACAGGAGCTCCAGAGAAGAGAAGTTGAATAAATAATTGTGCCAATGTTGATTTTTAGTAGATTTCCTAAAGTTGTATGCAGTCGACTCTATATTTGATCAAATAATTCTGACCTCTGTCTTTTGTTTTCTTTTTCGTAATTATCTGGCTTGGGTTTTTAACTTGTTTTGCTGTAATGATAGCCTTGTTGATAACATTGTATCCTTGTACATTTATCTCAAAAGACAACTGCTCAGTTTACATGTTACTGTCCCAAAGTGGCTGTGACAGCTGATAATGCACAAAAACTAGCACAGAAAAGGAGCAGCAGCTGTTCAGTCACTACTGTTAACAATTACCCAATAATGGTGGCTTCAGGTTGGAAGCAGAGGAACCACCAGTTTATTGGAACACTTGTATCATTAATTCTCACTTGCTGAAAGGGTTCCACTCTTGCAGTACAAATGGAGGTTTTTGGCTTTCTTTAGGGAAAGGAAGTGATAAAGACAGCCTGTTACTGGAGAGGAGCCCCTTTCACATACATATAAAAATACCTGCTTTTGGTGGCATAAAGCATCTCCCTGGTTTAGGTGGCTGTAGAGAAGCACAAGTGTCCCAGGAAGGTGCAGAAGCACTTGTGCCATCAGTCCAGCCTGTGTGGACAGCAGTAGTGCTGCAGGCTGGGTGTCTTCTGGCACCACTGGAACATGCAGGGGAGGAATGAGTGTGCTGCATATAATGCACCTTGGCTGAGCCTGTCAAGAGTATTCCTTTTCTGCATGCTTTGTTCAAAGCTCAGCAATGTGACTGTGGCCTGACTTCCCAGCTTTATCCCAAAGGTGTTCAGGGTACGTCAGATGTGCACAGTATTTTACAGATGCACAGATGAGTCAGAAAGGACCCACAAGGATCATCAACTCAAAACACCCTGCACAGGGTGGAAAGAATTCCATGGTGGCACAGGCAGGAAGCTGACACCCAGAGAAGCAGAAGCCTTGGTTTGTCTGACATCTGTGCTCAAAGCTCTGTGTAGGGAACTCTGTTGCAGACAAGTGTTTGCAGGATCAGGGTCTGAGTGGCTGAGATTACACAGTGATTCACTGGTGATGCCAGGAATAGCAAAGCTAACAAACTCCAGCCTTGTTTCAAGGTTTGAGAGCTTATCTCTCTTGCAGTCTCAGTCTGTGGCAAAACTGAAAGAAATCTTGTTTCACTCTTCAAATAGTATTTAAATTGATTTGTGAGAGGCAAAACAAAAAAAAAATGTACACTGAACAGAGCAGCAGAACTGTGACATACTTAGTGTGTTGGTAAAAGCATTGTGTCTGGAATCACAGAATTGTTAAGGTTGCAAAAGACCTCTAGGATCATGAAGTCTCATGATGATTATGAGATGATGAACTCACCACCACCATGTCACCATGCTCACCACTAACCATGTCCTCAAGTGGCACATCCATGTGTTTTTTCCCCATACCCTGGGAAGCCTGTTCCAATGCCTGGCAATCCTTTATGTGAAGAAATTTTTGATAATATTTGATATAAACCTCCCCTGGTGCAATTTGACATAATTTCCTTTTGTCCTGTCCCTTGTTACCTTGGAGAAGAGCCTTACCCCACCTAGCTACACCACACTTTTAAGTAGTTGTAGGGAGTGATAAAGTCACCCCTGAACCTCCTTTTCTCCAGGCTAAATATCATCAGCTCCCTCAGCTGTTCCTCATCAGATGTGTGCTCCAAAGTTTGTTTGTTCACAGGTTTGTTTCCCTTCCTATTTAATTCTGAACACTTAAATATGCAGTAGAAATTTTTCCATTCAAAACTCCTGAATAGGATACAAAGGAAGTTTTTCTGGATATGTATGGCTGTTGCTGTTGGTAGCTTCTTACCACTGAAATCAGCAATTCTAAAATGCTCAGTGCAAAAGAAATTTCACTTTCTAAAGAAACAAACTGTTCCTGACTACTTTAAAACAAACAAACAAAGCAAACCCAAACAACAGCAGACACAGCTGGTTCCTTTCATGGAGCAGATGCCTTGGTTGTGTTTTGTTGTTACTTTGCCCTCAAGAAGATGGAATCCAGCAGCTCAGGAAGGATGATCCTATGGAGCATTTTGTAACCAAGTGAAATCTTTCTCTGTTCTCTAGAGCGGCGGTTTGGGCAAAATGAATATTCCAGTTCTGTCAGACCTCACAAAACAGATCTCCCGTGATTATGGGGTGCTGCTGGAAGGACCTGGCATAGCACTGAGGTGAGGCTTTGCTGTGCTGTGACACAGCCCTGTCTAACCAACATAAGGCACACTGTTCCCTCCTGTGGGGAAATGGCATCAGGTGAAGACTCTGAGATGTCTTCTGCTGCAGGGTGGCTGGATCCATGAGAAAGGGCACCTGGTCATTTTGGCCATGAAGCTGAGAATGGCTCCTAGCCTCTCTGAAAATGTGTGAGGGAAAAGCTCTTCTGCTCTGAGAGAGGGGGAGAACTCCATGTCCCTAAGGAAAAGAAGTGGCATAGAAGGCCAGTTTCTGATAATTTTTTCAGTAGTCCCTGAGAAACAGTGGATTGGGTAGGAATCTTCTGGAGACCTTCAGTTCCTGATCTCTCTGGATCAGGAACTTTTGGCATTTGTTTACTGAGAGATGAAGTTAGTTAGTATGGTAAGATTGGGACTTTGGTTTTCACAAATACTTGTATGCAATGGGATTTAATTCAGTAGCATAGCGCACAAGCAGCTCTTCACTCAGCACCTACAGCTTTGACCAGAAAGACATGGGCAGGATGCCATCTTTCAGTTTTGAAGTACAGGTGGAACACTGAGCCCTCCCTTCACTCTGTGCCTGGATTGAACAAGCTCCATACATACTTTGTAATTTCACAGTAGCACAGCAGCGGATCACTTTGCTAACAAACAAGATACCAAAAGCTGCAGTTCCCCTCCTAACTGATGCACGTCACTAGCAGTAGCTACCTTGCTGCAATGATGCACCCAGTTCCTTGTGTCTGGCCTTGGAAATGGATTTACCTTGTCTCTGCATTGCAGAGGTCTGTTCATCATTGACCCCAACGGGGTCATCAAACACCTGAGCGTCAACGACCTGCCCGTGGGGCGCAGCGTGGACGAGACGCTGCGCCTGGTCAAGGCCTTCCAGTTCGTGGAGACACACGGAGAGGTGTGCCCGGCCAACTGGACCCCCAACTCCCCAACGGTGAGTGCCTGCTCAGGGCTGAGTGTAATCCTGAGTGGAGAGCTGGGATCCACTCGGACGTGAGCTCTGGGCCAAAGCTGCTACCGGCTGGGCCAGTTCAGTCTGTTCGCCTGATAGGAAGGGTGGGATGCCCGTGAAGAGAGTTACTGGTTTCCTTTTAGGAGGTGCAAATTGTGTTCAGAATTCCAAATTTGACTTGGACTCTCCGTTAACTGAGTTCAGGTTTTTTACTTACTTAATGCATTGTGATTTAACAGGAAAAATCTGGTTTATACTTAAAATTTTCAAGTACAAGTTGTACATGATTTAGGCTTTTGCCTTTCAACCAAGTGCAGAAACAGATTACTATTTTTATAAAGTGTGCCTGGATTTGCTTGCATTAAGTGTCAAATCTATATTTTTTTATCATACATGTTCCAAGTAATAACTTAACTTTCTTTTCTTGACAGATCAAACCAAGCCCAGAAGGTTCCAAAGAATATTTTGAAAAAGTGAATAAATAAACACTCAAATATGTTTGAGTGAATATGTCACTACTGAAGATATTAGGAAAACAGCTCTAATTGTAAAAATTAATAATAATAAAAGCTCTCATTTTCTCATGTTTAAGAAGAAATTAAATGCTGAAATATTTACTGACTCTCTCGTCTTGCTTTAAAAAGGGTAAAACTAAGACTTTAACCCTGCCTTTTGCAACTTCAGTTTCATGGATTTCTGTGGCCATTAATCATCTTCCTGAATGTGATGAGTGCACAAGTTACAGTTGCCTTCCACTGGCTTTTCCCTTTTCCTTTAACTAGTTATGGACCAGAAGAATGTGCTGCATTTTGTTTTCTCACACAAAATAAGAGTCTGTCAAAAAACAAATTTGAAACAAGGATAGAATTCTGATACATGGTTTGTTTTTAATGAATTTTGCAGAGGAAGACAAGTAACAATAATTGAAAACTCATTGGTTTTGTGTGTAAATGCACTAAAACATGGAGTGAATGTAAATATGTGCCGTTAAAAAAAAAAAGAGTGCAGCTACTCAGGAGCACTACAAACATGAACTTTAATTTTGTCAGGGAGATGGTAAAAACTTGAACAGTCACAGTGCACTTGTTGGAGCTTAATGACAAGTTTTCCTTCACTTGAATTTGTTTGACTCTTGTACTGCTTGAAGCTGATGTAGCATCCCTCTAGATGTAATAAAATAATCTGAACGTGGCCTGGCAGCAGGTGTGGTGCTTTGCTTTTCTTTCTCTTTCTCCCAAGCCCTGTTTCTGTGTGTGGAAGGACCTGGATGTGTTCAGTGCCTCAGCAGCTCCGTCCTGCACCTTTGTTCCCAGCAGTTCACAGCTCGAGTGGGGAGCAGCCCGTGGACACAAAGTCCTGGGGGGCTGCACAGATCAGTGCAGCACCCTGGGTGTTTCTGTTCGTGAAAAACGCCAATCACTTGGTTTTTAACATTTTAAAAGTTTAATAATAATAAAATGGTTAAAAAAACAGAAATGCAATTAGAGTAATAAAATTTAGAGTTAGGACAATTACAAGACAATAAAAAACATGGAATTATGGATGGCTGGATGCTCTCGGACACTAAGTCACGAAAAGCATGCCTTGTGAACAAAGGAATAACCTTAAAAACAACGGCCTGTTGCATATTCATATATCCTTCATGGTTATGCATACATTCTATTTAAAACAAGAACTCTGTTATAGGTCAACTGCTTCCTTTAATCCCCAAGGCGTCTTCAAGTCTGAGCATGGCCTGAAGAAATTAGATTCTTCTGATAAGGAAACCGTGAATTTCTCTTAGAATTTAGGTATTCCTCGAAGCAAGTATCTCATTAAAAAAACACCCTTCACATAGCAGAGTTTCTATTTTAACATGTTGGAACCTGAAACTATATTTGACACACTACTTAAGAGAACTAATACAGCATAACTTTCTAACATTACACATATAATATTCATTGTAACATTTGCGAAAAGCCAATAATAAATTAGGCATTTTTCACACTTTATCTCTTCTGTCCCGCCGAGGTGGCCGAGTCCTGAGTTAGCTTTACAATGCGGATCAATGCTCCAATGTAACAAAGGATGAAAAAATGAGACTGAAGCGGTGCCGGTGCTGATGCTCCGGCTTCCACTACTTGCAAATCTTTTCAGCGCGCTGTTTGGTTGTTTTGTGACGCGTAACCGCGTGTTTTTCCCATTTAACCCGTTATTCGCCGCACCAAAGCGGCCGGACTGTGCCTGACCTTCAGCTGGCCTGGCCGCCTCCTTCTCCGCCGCCGTCCCGTGGAGGGCGCGGCGGCTCCTCCGCGGCCCGGCTCCTCCGCGGCCCGGCGCCTCCGCGCCCCGCCGCTCCTCCGCCGCCCGGCTCCTCGGTTCTGCCTGCCCGGGGCAAGCCACCGGGAAGGGAAAACCCCGCAGGGCTTCGCCTTCCGGGGAGAAGCCGCCGGGAAGGGCAAAGGCTCGGAGCTCCGGCGCGCCGGCGGGCGGAGCGTGCGGCACCGCGCCGGGCGGCGCTTCCGGCGCCGCGGCTCCATGGACGCCAACCTGCGCTTCTGGAGGGCCGAGGGGCAGGTGGGCAGCGCGGGGCTCGGGGCGTGCTTAGGGAAGGTCCGGAATAAATAACGCCTCCAACCTGTGTGCCTCAGTCTTTCTTGCAGAGGTTTCTCCTCTGGGCGGACGCCTTGGATCCGCTGCTGCTCCTCAAGTCCGCGGTGAGTTGCCGGGAGGGTCGCGGCGAGCGGCTGTGCCGGGCTGTGAGCGCGGCCGCTGCGGGGAAGGCGAGGTGCGGAGGGATGCAGCGATGGGCCGCGGCTCGGAGGGCTTTGGCCGAGGGCACGGAGCGAGGGGACGGCTGCAGACCGGCAGAGAGCAGGTTTAGGTTGTACGGCTGAAGGGAATTCCTCCCTGGGGGCACAGAGCAGCTGCGGCTGCCCCTGGATCTGCAGTGCCCGAGCCTGGACAGGGCAGCCGGACGGTGGAAGGTCCCTGCCCTGCGATTTACGGTCCCTTCCAGCCCAGAGCATCCCACAGGTCTACGATAAGCAGAAGCACACGTGTGTGCAATTCTAGATCCCATTACATAAACCAAGGGACATTTCTGGGCACAACCATCTCAGCAGCCCTGCCCGGACCGTGGCTGCTGTGCCTGCACCTGAGTTATCCCAGTAGTTTAAAAGTTTCTGTGATTGTGAATTCATTGTGTCTAGGACTGTTCTTGCTTTCACTGCAAGGAACGGATGCATCATTAGCTCTAGGTTTGTATTTGTGGTGTTTTATAGCTGATATATTGCACTTAAAATATTGAAATCTGAGCATTTTTTTTTCTCTCTCAAACACAGAATGAAATAAAAAGAACCAGGTTATTAATACAAACCAATGAGAAGACCTCAAGTGAGCCCATACAGAATAATCAGGTATTTTGGACTGCAGTTAAAGTCTTAACAAAAGTGTTTAGCCACATTTAATTGTTGTTTTATGGTTTAAAATACCTACTAGTTCTAACTTTTTTGAATTAGCCTTCTGTTCTGCCCAAGTATGTGCTTTGGTGCTGTTACACAGCTCATGGGATGTGAATTCTTTATATTCAACAGGGAGTATATGGAGAGAAATTTTAGGGGAAGAATATTATTAAAGGTATACATGTACACTTTGTATAAAGGAAGTGATTAGAAAAAGACATAGAATAAATTTAGAAAGAAGATTTTGCCCAGCCTCTTCTGAAATTTAATTACTAACCTAATTTTCCAACTTTTGTAGACCAAACAAGCCTTCTTGCTAAGCCTGGTAAGTTTACAAAATATTTAGATTATTTTTTTTCCATATTCAAGTATGGCAAAGATGTTCTAATTTGCTTTTTTTTTTTCCTTTTTAAGTCCAGCGTACATCCTGACACAGACAAGATAATCCCTGTTTTGTTTAGACCTCCAGGTAGGTTCCCTTAAGTGAAATTTTGTGTGTGACTGAAGCATCAGGGGAGGTTAGGGGGATTTTCTGCTCAAAACCATCCATCTACACTCACAGATGTTATTTTTACTGAAATGGAGTTTCCTTTCTTTTTAGCTTTCATGCCCATAACTCTTCCCTTGGTGAGTAATTGTTGGATGCCAGTGTGCATCCAGCAAAGCTTCCATTTTCCATAGCCAGGGGTTGGAGGGAGGGAATGGAAGTTTTGGGGCTTTATTGTAGCTTCAGCACAAGCTGTTGGAAAGACATCTGTTTTATGGGAAGTGCTGAGTAACCTGGCAATCAAGCCCTTAAAGAATCTCCCTGGAAGTCCAAAACTGTTAGTTACCCTTCTCCAGCAGCATTCCAAGAGATTGTTCATGTGTGAAGGACAGCTTTCTGATGCAAGGTGAGATCACTCAGCAATGAGAGCAAGGCCTGGGTTTGGTCTGTTCAGCCTGAAAAATCTGGAACTGCAGTGGGAAGGGGTTGGAGCCTTGTGTTCTCTGTCTCACACCCAGAATATTATTTTTTCCTATGTAGATGGTGCATTTACAGGTAGGAAAGGGTGTTGTCACTAAATTACCAAAGATATAAAAATAAACTCTTGTTACTGTGCTCAAAAATGGCACCATTTTTTTCATAAATTTGTAGCTGTAATCATGTTCTTATTTATTAATTTAGATTATTTGGGTTTGGGCTTGGCCTGTGAATGTACATCCTGAGATATATCATTCCATACAGACATTACAGCCTGAACTTACATGGCACTGATAGAAAGTACAGTGAAAGTCTTGATGGATGTTAAATTCATTAATAGCAGTAATAAAATTAATAGAAATACTTATTTTTGATATTTACAGTATAATGCACTCTCCTAGATGTGGTTAGAGTCAGTGCTAGCGTTAATAATAAATAGTTGATTCACTAATATTAAATGAATTACTGATCCTTCTCTGAGGCTTTGGAAATTCTCAGCCTTAATCTTATTCAATATTTTGTATATTTATCTTGATTGACTCAGTTTTTTGTAAGTTTTCCACACCTTGAGCTTAAAACTTCAAGAAAGGTTGTGGTTTATTAAAGCTCAAGTTCTTACTCACTGTCTGAATTTGAGAAGAAGCTGGGAATTAACTCCTAAAACCTTTGATCTTATATCAGTTAGATCTAAGTTAGTAGTCACATTCCCAGCAAAACCAATCTGATCATTTCTCAATCATTTCTTTAATTAGACTTTTGTTGCCTTAATTATTTTATTTGTCTATTTAAGTTTCACAGGCACAAATGCATTTTTGTTTTGGGTAAGAAAGCACCTTGCTGCAATATTCTTGGACACAATGTTTTACCACTATGTGTCTGTGTTTTATACGTCTGTGTGCTTTCTCTTGAACAGAAAAATGAGCATGCCACCTCTAACAAGAGAATGTGGCAGCCTGGAACCAAGGCTGATGGCCTTGGGCACTGGCTGGAGCCTTTGACACTGCTGCCAGTGGTACCTCAGCAGTTCTCCTGCTGCTCCTGCACCAAAAGCCTCTACACTCTTCAGACCTCATTTCCTTGTGTATTTTTCCTCTTAGGTCATCGTTTCATCTGTTCAGCGCCACGCAAGGCATTCTTTTTTTTGGCAGGTAATTGCCTCTTTCTTTCCACTTTTACAGGTCTTCTAGTCTCAATCCTGAATTCAATTTTTCTTACATACAATCTCTTGTTTCTGCAGTTTGTGTTTCACACATACACCACAGCATTCACTCTGATAAATGGAAATGGCACCCCAAAGGCTGAAGTGAGTGTTGATTTTTATTTTTGTAATCATCTTCAATGTGCAGATGCCATTTTGAACTTGATTTGCACATGTTTTACAATGTATTTATGCAGTGTGTTTTTTCTGTCCTTAGGAATATTCACTTCGGCAAAAGCAGCTCTTTCTTGGCTTGGGAGCCATTTCCTATTCAGCCTCTGTTGGTGTAAGTATTTGCTCAATGATTGCTTTCCTAACAAGCTCTCCTGAGAAGGAGTAGGCACCAAGTGCCAGATACCCTTCAGGATATCCACAGTGCCTTCAGGACTGTGCTCTGGTGTCTTGCCACAGAACTGTTCAGAGTAAGAATACTTTCTGATCATCTGTCAGACACGATTTTGCTTGGCTTCCCCTGATGCTTCCTCTTCTGTCAATATCTTCGTTACTGGCCAGTGTTTACAAACACACAGTGAGCCACTGGGGTGTTGTAGCTGACTTTTGATGTGGTGCTGGGGAAGAGATCTAACTCCAAACTAGTGGTGAGGTCTGCAAGCAGCAGTACTGGACAGTGTTTGCTCAAATCCCAGGAACAGCATAGCCGTGAATATACTGCACTGGATGCAGGGAAATTTTAGAAGGGAGCTGACCCTGTGCTCTCTGCTGGCATAGGAGTTTATGGTTTCTGGAGCTTGCTACATCAGAACGAGCTCAGGTATCAACATGACACTTGTCACAAGTTTAGATGTCTCTGCAATGCCTCTCCTCATCCCCCTACACAAAGCAGTGATTTTCATAAGTTTCTGGCAGAAAAATGTGATTGTTCTTGCTTCTGTTAGAAGGAGTTTCACCTCTGCCCACTGCAGGGCAAAACAGCTGGCCAGGATTGCTCAGGGCTTACAGAAGTCTGGGGAGGCAACCCTGCCTGTGGGGCATTGTGGGAGTGCTTCCCTTTGTCCCTTAAAGGGAGTCTCTGGGGGCAGCTGGCCATTTATTCCTAAATTAAACTTCCTGCAAGTGTATTATGGGAATATAGAATTAGGCTGAAACTGCAGAGAAGCAGGAAAAACACAGAAGTAAACCAGATTTCCTGTCTGGGGGAGAGAGGAGTGTGTGATATAATGCAGTTGAACAAATGTCCAAGGAATATTAGTCAGAGGTAATTATTTTATTTTTTCTGTCTTTGTATTCACAGTGCTGCTGTCCTCTACATAATAATGTTGAAAGCTTTTCTTATCATAATGTTTTGTATTATCTAAAAAAGTGATTACAAGCACCTTCATTAACTAGAGAAGGCGTGTATTTTGTTGGAATGTTAAACCAAGGCGTTTGTTTAATTTCATAAATGGTAACTAAGTCACAGGTTGATTTTCCTAACCTGTTACACTGAAATGCTGCCCATTTTTTCAATGGCCTGTTTCCTGTCCATGCCTTAGGCTCTCCCTCTTGCCTTTGTGAATCGTTTTGTGTTGAAGAGCTCATTAATGCAACTTGTTGTCAGAAAACTGCTGCCTGCTCCTCTGCTTGGTGAGTAGGAGCAAACTGTGCATGGTGCAGCTGGCCTGAGGGCCATTTGCCTGTCTGACTGTAGAGTTTTCTTGCCTTTGCACAGGTGTGGTCCCTGTTTCTTCTCTGGCTGCCTTTGCTGGCCCCTCCTCTCTGTGGTGGGAGACAGCTCTCACTGTGCAGTGTCCCTGACCTCACTGGATTCCTGCTGGTTTTAGTTTCAGAGCTGCAGAGCACTCTTTGAGCTTTGTACACCTACCTGGAAGCACCAGGACACGTCAGGAGGGCAGTAGCAGTGGCACTGACATGACCTGGTGTGGCACATCCGTGACACCAGAGTGCGACATCGCTCTGGGAGTGCAGAAAGGGAGATTTGTTCCAGCAGGGTGTTATTAATCCTGCAAGGAAACTGGCACTCAGTTCATTACTGCAACAGTTCTACTGCCATGGTGAAGTTGCACAAGGACAAGTTTTACTATTTAATGTCATTAATTGTATTTCTATTGCCATTATAGAAATTTTTGGCCTTTCTTAGGGGAAAATTGATGAAATTAAAATGCATCGCCTCCTCTGTTTTCAAGTTATGTGAGTTGCCTACTCAGATCTTTCTGAGGTCTTTCTTACTTTAGAGGTTTCTGACTTAGTTCCTTTCAAGCAGGTGTTAAATGTGCTTCCATTTTCTTAAATGTAGAGAAAAGCCTAAGGGTAATTGATTAATCTAAGTCCAGTATTTGCACACTGTCCTTTGGTACACTGGTGTCTTTATTGAATAGCCCTACCAAGAACTAATAAAAAGAACAATCTCTTCTTTCAAGCAAGGTCAGGTTGGCAATCTATGCCCCTCCTTTCAAAGCAGGATGCAACCTTTTCTGAAACTGTTCCTTTCAGAATTTTGTCTTCTGTGCTAGGTTTTACGCTGAGCAGGACAAAACCTAACCACAACAGAAATCCCTCTACTTTCTGTTAACAGAAAGTACTCATGGTTTGAGCTGGATGGAAATGATTTTAAAGCTCTGAATCCATAATGACAAAGCATCTTTTAGAACTGAAGCCTTGCGGTGTCTCTCAAGCTTCTGAAACAAAGATTCAGAGTAGATTTTCATGGGGGAGTGTTTTTTTTAAGCTGTCAGGTTATTCAGATGTGAACTGTTGAACTGGAAATGGAAAATGCACATCATTATGAATGTTACTGCTGAGGCAATCCTTTGGGATCTATTAAAGCAAAATCCCCTTTAACCCTGCAGGTTTGACAAGTGCATTTAATGTGGCGATGGTGAGAAGCCCGGAATTTGAGAATGGGATAGAAGTGATGGACAGGAATGGCAAGGTTATAGGAGTGTCTAAGAAGGCTGGTGAGAAGGTAGGTGAGGGGGTGGAGGCCTTTTTTTACTTGCCTTTCATTCCCTGCTAAGAGCAGAATGTGATGCTGAGAGTAGTCAGGGTTGGATATATTGAATAAGGAATCCCACACCAGTTGCAGAGTCTTTGGGCAGGCCTGGATTAAGTCTCTGGAACCAGGTTCCACATCTTCAGTGTCATCAGGGGTTGGCTGCCTCCCCAGACCAATATACCAAGGACCAGAGACACTGGCACAGACACTTCTGTTTTCTCTGGTCACCTCCAGAAGGAGATAAGACTCTTGGATCTTCTGATGGGACACCTCAGAGGAAAACCCTATATTGTGGAAACAACTGCACAAGCATAAGGATTTGGTGACAGCTGGAGAGAGAACTTCAGATTTAACACAGACTAATAAGGATGCCCAGAAGGTATAACCAATTGTATGAAGTTCAGCTTTAAAACTGACAACTTTAAAAAGGAAGTCTTAGCAGGAAATCTCATCAGTAGTTTCACCTGCCTTTTAGGAATTTCTCAGTCATAAGCAGAGTATTTGCCTGTTAACTTCCATTTAAGAAAGAATTCCTCTGATAGGTGTTGTTATTCCTCATTAACCTGTTGCTTTGAACTCCAGAGTGTAAGACAAAAAAGCACTTGGGGAAGCAGGCAGTGTTTGAAGCTGCCCAGAGCACTCTTTTGACACCTCTTGTTTTGCTCTCTCCCTGAAGGCCGTTATGGAAACAGCAATGTCCAGAGCAGTCTTGTTTGGGACAACGTTCTTCCTGCCAGAAGTGCTCATGTACTGTGTGCAGAGGTGAGAGGCACTGCAAGGGGCTGGGCGTGCCTGGGCAGTGGTGCTCTGGGTTTCAGTCTGCCTGGTACCATTTGCCAGGCTTTTCCTTGGGTTTGCAGTATTGCTTGCCTTGGTGGAAGTGATGATGTGGGAAGTTGCTGCTGTTCAGCTGCTGTGATTCTTTGAGATCATTAAGTGAATCTGGTTATGTCTGAACCCATGCTCCAAGGTTTGTAGGAATGAGGTTTTCCTCTCTGCTCCCATGCAGGAAATATGTTTGTGCTCTCCTGACAGGCCCTACCTCCAGTTCCCTAACTTAAGATTTGAGTTTCAATGTCTGTATCAAGGTTATTCACAGCACTTAGCTTGGGTTTGTATTTTTGAAGAGGTAATGTGGCACTTGAATTTGCAATTAAAGCTGGATCCCAACTCCCAAATAGTTTTTCACCTGTTGTAAAACATGTTCTTGCCTTTCAACATTTTAAATCCCTGTATCCTAAGAAGAATGCATTGTATGCTTTGTGAGAGGGTTCTTAACCTGCCCTGAACTTTTGGTCATGATCTTTTGTCATGTAAATAGTACAGGTAGGGATCATCTCTGTCAGATAATTTGATATTGCCTAAATTGATTCCCTATCAGCTTAAGGGACTCCCGTTACCAGGAGACAAATGCAGATGTAAAATAAAATTTTAAATATATATGTCAAGTAATACATTTTTGCACAAGGCAAAATAGGGGTGCCACAGGAATTAAATGTGTAAAGAAAGAGGGTAAGGCAGGAAAAATCTTAAAAGAAGGAACTGAGACACTTTAAAGCACTAATGTACTTTCTCTCATTTTGTCACTTTGATCTTGCTGCTTTTTTTCTTAATCTTGACAGTCTGAGCTTGGAAAATGCTGCAGGCAAGCACAAAACAAAGGGAAAGCACAGGAAGTTGAGAGTAAGAACATAGGAAATGAAGTAAGGAAACGTCTTTAGGAACCATAAGCCTAGGTTATTACTAATGTCAGTAAAATAGTAGCTAATGCTCTTTGTGTCACTGTCAGGTTATTTTTCAATATACTGACATACTTTTTTCAATGTCTTGGACAGAGCAAGATTTGTTAAAAACCCTCGTGCTTTGGGTCCCGTGAGGATGTTTGTGATTATGTCAGTCCTAGCAGGGATGCTGCCAGTCTCCTTTAGTATGTTCCCACAGTGTGGGGAGGTAAGTCCTTTCACAGGAATTGATTTAAGAGTATTGTGACATTAAATCAGCCTTTCAGAACTATGGCCAGCAGTCTGAAGGCCACATAGAAAAAAAAAATCTACAGGATTAACATGGTACATCTAAAATGAGGCAGCAGAGAGGCTTCTTGTGAAGGCCCATGTACCAAGGAGAGGCTCATGGGACTTTTGAGGTCTGAGTTGCATTGTGTGTTATTTATTTATATGTACCCTTTTCAATGTGGATTTAACAGATTTTCACAACAGTCTGAAGCAGGCAAAGTCAGGAGAACTAAATCTTGCAGTTTTCAGTGGTTTATTTTATTTGTCTAAACTTTCTGGCATTTTAGTTTGTTTTTTTTTTTAAGATTTCTTAATCTCTTATTACAACAAAGCAAACTGAACATAAATGAGGGGACTTTTGAGGAATTTTGTACTGAGATTAGGGTTGGTTGATGCCCTTTGGGCTTCCCAAAGGCTCATCCCAAAGCAGTTCTCCTATGTGTCACCCATATATATTTACAGCTGGATTTGGTGATCTTAAAAGGTCTCTTCACACCTAAATGATTCTGTGATTCTACAGTGAACAGAGATAATGTCACTATTTAAAAAAAAAAATTATTTCTTCCCATATGTGTGCACATGTAAAAAATGTTGGAGGAGAAATAAAAAAGTCCCAAAACAATAACAAAAAAAAAAATCCTTCAAATCCCAGATAAACAAAGAGCAAGTCCTAACTACTGAATGCAGTACTTGAATTTGTGCAAAGTGCAATGCAGTAAGCAGAATTTAACATCCACTTCCCAGGCTGTGGTGGTGCTGATTCCCTTTTCTCCTACATTGCAGATAAAGCGAGCAGACCTCGAACCAGAAATTCTGTCATCTACAGAAGAAACAGAGTTCTTCTACAACAGGGGAATTTAGAGCCTGGCTTTTATATAGAAATGTGTGCTCTGATCCAGGTGAATTCTGAATGCACCACTGGCATTTGTGACTGAATTGTGATTCTGTGGTGGCAAAGGTGCCAGATCTGGTGTACAATGGTGTGGTCTGTAAAGAGGCAGAACTTGGCAACGTGGCTTTGCCAGCCCCAGCCTGGAGGCACATAAACACACCTCACCTGATGCTGAGAAGTGCTAGAAAAGCACTGTAACACAGCCTTTGTCACAGCCTGTGTTCTGTGCTTCCTCAGATGATTGATTTCTTAATTAAATGACTGAGTACATAAGTTTGTTCTGCTGCTGCAACTTTTGGTGTGCTTCTTTCCAGGAACTCAGCTGGTGAAGGCTTTGACATCAGCACTCCTGTGGGTAGTTTAGCTGGTTCTTCTCAGAACACTTTGATGTTTTCAGTGATCTATCAATGCGCCTTTTGAGGATGAGACTTGAGTGAGGCAGCCCTTGAAGTGATATTAGACAAAGCAACCCTGATAGCAATAGAATATTAGTTTAATTTAGTTGTTTAAAAAGTGTTTAGGAAATGGGTGATAAACTTGACTACCAGTTAATTCCTGGTTTTTTAAACATCCTTGAAGAAGTTTTGGGGCTTGATGGCCCTTGAGCTTTAGAACTTGGTTTTTTTAGACTGAAGCCATAAGGAGATCCCATGTTTTCTGCCCTTGTGGTGGACAATGAGGAATTCCACTTTTGCAGGTTGGCTGTGTTTATCCAAAGAAATCTCTTTTGATATGTTCCATCATTTTTGTTGATGATCAGTGAGGTGGTATTGTTTTGCTGATCCTATGAAATTATTCAGGGACCCTCAGCTGTCTGTGAAGAGCTGCTGAAAGAGCTTACAGGAGACCCTGTGAGTGTGACATCTTCAGTGATTTTTGAGCCATCTCTTCTACAACCCCTGACTATAGTTATGTAAGGTGCTGCTAACGCTGTGTGACATGGATGGAAATGCACTAAGTAATACAAAATTATTTATGTGAAAGTGATTATCACAAGTGCAGCCTCCAAAGTGTGCCATAATATATCTTCCTTAGGGCACAATACGCAGGTCACTGCTCTCCTGTTGCTGGAGGATTGGATTTCTTTTCACAGTGTGAGGAAAACAATGGTTGCCCAATCCAATCCATCCTACAGGAAGAGAGCAGCATAGAGCAAAGCAAGGAAAAATAGCAGGCCTGGGCTCTTGCAAGAAGAGATTCCTGCTGTGCTTTTGGCACTGAACAAAAGCAGGAAGTTGGGGGTTGAGTTTAATTTCTTGTTTGAGTTCAGCCTTGTTTAAGCCTCCCTTTCTTACTAGAGGGGAAGGTCAGACAAGGGAAGAGGAGAGAGGAGCAGGAGGGCACCCTAAGGACCTGGAACTGGAGTGGAACATGCTGTAAAGCTGTTCCAGGAAGACCCTACAGATACTGTCTGTAATTGGCAGAGTTTGCACTACTCCACTGGAGGACTGTAGTGAATTTTTAAATGGAAAGGATTGTTTACACCTACTGAACTCTGCAGGCTCACTCAGCCTCTGTGGGTGATGTTCTCCAGTACATGGTAAAATCTCTTCAGGGTCAAGAAGATAATTATGTTGTGTTAGACCAAAGGGTCTGCTGAGCAAGTGTCATTGCTCATGGCAACAGCTTAGAACTAGATGATCTTTAGGGTCACTACCAACCCAAACCATTCCATGATTCTACTACAGAGTGAGGTGGAACAAGCTTAAACCTCAGCCTCTCTGGGTGAAGTGTTTGTCTTCTTCCAAACCTTTAATAGCAGAGGCACAGATAACATCCTGCAGTCAAATAATCTGGACCATGTTTCTCTATTCCTATTTCAGTCACATGCCAGGCAAATGCAGGAGGAGTCTGATTCCACTCTCAGTGAACAGTAACTGGCACTACAGTGAAGACCTACACCATCCCCACTCCTTTTTTAAACATAACTTAAGAATGGCTAAATTAAACACCAGTTACATGAACCACTGTGGGAACAAGCAAAAAACCCATAAACCTAAGAGTAGGGCAAAGCCAACAAATAGAAGAGAATATAGTGGTGAACTTTGGATCGTCATGGTAACTAGACAACTATAAATTCACTGGCAACACACATGGATGTTTTAAGCAAATTGATGTCATTACAACTCCATGAGTAAGGCTTCTGGAATAGGTCTGGTAATAGTGTCTGTTATTACAGCTGCCCCTTCTCAAACTCCACCAGCTCCTTGCTGAATACTTGAGCTGAAATTTGCCATATTAAACCCAGCTCCCTCAGGATTATTAAAATACCCCTTTCCCCCATTCTCATAAATGTTCCTATTGCCCTAACCAGAATTTTCCAGAAGAGGAGGGCAGGTGCCTGCCATTTAAATTGTCAGCCTGGCTGACTCAGCTGCTTCCCAAATCAGGGCAGGGAAAACATATTGCTGAAGAGGCCCTGGCATCCTCAGCCTTGAACCAGTCCCTGAGATGAGAACTGCCAGGAATAGACACCTGGTAGTCCAGAGATACAAGTCAGGAAACAAGACTGGGACAAGCAGCAAAGCAGCGTGTTTGAGGGACCTGGGAAGAGGAAACCTTCCCCTCTGTAATGTGGAATAGATTAACAACACACCAGCCCAAGACAGGTCTGTCTCCTGCCTTAGGTGGCCCTTGTGTTAAGTGACAGTGCATTAGTGGTGGAACCAGTTTAAGTTGTGGTGAATGACAACAGATGGAAGCATTCAGCTTCAAGGAAAACAGAAGTCTTAGTACAGCACAAGATGCTGTGCCTCACCCACTCAGCTTTTCATCTTGAAATGTAGGAAAATCCAGTGAGGCTTTCAGGCCCCTTTAATGTAGCTTAAAAAAAATCAGCCACTCCCATGTGAAGAAATACTGAGATCAAAGCCTTTCTCAGCTGGAGCTGTGTCCCTGCTTTACCCCCAGGCCTGAAGCACAGCCGTGCTGCTTTTCCTTTTTCCCCACATGCTGAGGGTGGAGGAAGGAAGGATGAAGGCAGGGAGGGAGTCCTGCACTGCAGCTCCTTCCCTGTCAGACAGCAAACACCATGTGCTGCAGTGTCACTCAGGAAGGAGCTGCTGCCCAGGCTTTGGAGTCTGCTCCTATCCCACATCACTCCAAGGAATGACTCAGACTCCAGCCAGCTGCCCAGGGAGGGGTGTAAGGCACTATGAGGCAGCTGGGAACTCCCTATGCTGAGCTTTATGGCTTGTTTTTTATCTAGAAATGAAGCTGCTTCAGCTGACATCTCACACCACACAATTAACAAACCCTCAGTAGCCATTTCAGGAGCAGTCAGGGACTAAAGGCAGAAGCAGCCAGGATGTTTAAGATGGATTCTGTAACACGTCCCATGTCAAGTTTTTCCACGTTGAACAGCATTACACTGCTCACCATTGAACATTCCCCCTTCACACATTTGCCTGCAGGGGAAATAGAGCAGGGCAGCTCTTACCAGGAATTAAAACCCCAGGGATGAAAGCAGTAAAGCAAGTAACCCAGTTTACTCAGCAAAATCTCAACTGCAGGGACTGAGTGCTCATCCTACTCCTCTTTCCAAGCCTCTGCCGTGCTCACTTTGCCTTCCAATTTCTGCAAATGTAGTGGAGATTTTACGATCTAGGAACCATTCACCATTTTGTATTTCTCCAAGAACAGAAAGGTAGTAAGATGAAAAGGTATTAATAAAAATTCCATTTGAAATGGCCTTTGTCTCTAGGAGGAAGAAAGGATGTCATCTGACTGCAAAAGAGCAACTGCACCCACAGTCTGCTTGTGTGCATCCTGGGCAAAGGGAAGCGAGAAATAAGTAGAAATATTTTCCTGTCCTGACCTTGCAAATTTTTATATTTTATTTTAAACATTTTTGAAAATAAACAGTGTCAAAAGTCACTAAGAAAATGCAAGAACTTTAAGACAATCTTTTGAACTCACAGAAGCTGAGGGAGGCAAATAAATCGTGTACAGTGCTAACAATAAAATCAGCAAGGGCAGAGGTGTTTGAACATTTCCAACCTAAAGCCCAAACCGTAGCTCAATCCTAGCATTGCAACATTAAGAGCTAAGGCCTGTGACTCCATGGTCACAACTATTGAAAAATAAATTTACATAAAGTAAAGGGCAGATTGTTCAGGTATTTTTTAATAGGCATATGCATGCTATGAGTCCAGTTCCTTAAGTGCAAAATCGTATTTCATCTGTGTTGCACAAACATCAGGAGATCTAATACAACACTGAGATTTTCAACTGAAACCTTTCCAGAACAGAAATCAAAACAGGCATTCAAAGTTTAGTTTGCAATTGAGCTCCTCTGCTCTGTGTGGTGTCTCTAGATATGCCTTAAGGCAGTTTGTTAATAAGAAACAATGGGAATTTCTTCTCAGTTACACTATGGCATTAAGACAGCTGGCTGAAGCAGATTCAGATTTTCCTTGGTGAAAGAATTCAATTTCAGTGGACTTTACAGTAGGTCCTGAATGGAATTTTCAGCATGTTTTGCAGTTCTTCTAATCCAACTGTTTTATAGGTCCCAAAACAGCAATACTAAAGAAGCAGCAATATTAAAGAACCATTAACAAAAACCATTAATGGGCAAATGGGGACAAAAGCTGTAAAGCACTTACAGGTAAACAAAGGCAGTTGCAGTATTTTTCTCAGAAGTTAAAATTACATGCTACTGTGTTCAGAATTTAAACTGCAGACTAAGTGTTTAAAGCAGAATTTTACACCCCTGAAAATAGGGGACTGTTCTGAAGCACTTTCATTTCCTGACTGTAACAATCACTCATTGTATACACATATGCCACATTCCTTAATCACATTCTAAAACAGATTTCCTTAAGATATCATACATAGCAGAAAGATAACCCTTTCTCCAACCAATATTGCTTGCACATAGTTATTCATGAGCTCTACCAGTTTCAGAATAGCAAACATCCAATTATTTAACAATATAAATATTGGTTACTAAAGTTTTAATTGTAAGTATAAAATCTCTATGTAAAACCCCATGCTACAGGCTATCTGTACAAAGGTCAGGAAAAAGGTTATTTTTTCTTGTAACAAAGTGCTACTGCAGAATTGACTGATTTGTTGTGGACATTTCTGAACAAATACAGACTGATTGGCTCAGAGCATTTCCTTACAGACTCTAAATTCTTCTCAGAAGATTGTAAAGCAGTTAGTTTCAGGCTGCTCAGTAAAAAAAAACCAAAAAACAAACAACAAAAAAACCCCACTTGAGTTATGGCTGTGCAACCAAACAAGTAGGCAAATTTTAATTTTCTCTAAACTCTTTCCCAGTTTTCACTATGACTGCAGACGTTTCCATCTAGATTTACACAGAGCACCATCAGACAGTACCTGTGTTACAGCTCCAGTCATTCCAGAAGCTGCTGCTCTCCCTGTGGCACGTGGCCATTTCAGCATTCCTGGTGGATAAGGCTTTGACTCATCTGACTTTGTCTCACGTGGATCAGGAACGGATGGCCAGCTCTCTTCTGAGCTGGGAGCCCCAACAACTCCTCAAATGACTCCAGCTGTAAGGCAGCACTTGTCCATGACCCCCCCAGGAAGCCCCACTCCAAGCACAGTATTCCTGTATCTTATCCCTCCACCAGAGGCATGGGACGGAGTGAAAGGGGGAAAACTTCTAAGGCAAGAGTCCAAAAGAGGTGCTCAACTCACACCTGAGCTTCGAAATATCCCTTCCTTACCACATCAGATTTGCCCAGATATCCTTTATTCACACCTAGACACTTTCAAGTAGAAAGAGAGAACTTGTCCATTTTATTTGGGATTTCCAGGTATCAGGCAGTCCAGAGCAAGAGCAGCATCTGACAGGCTGACATCCCTGGAAGCCCAGAAGGAGCACTCAGAGCAGCTGCATGTTCAGGGTGTCCCTGTGCAGAGATCAGCACATCCCAGCTGTGCTGCAGCCATGTTCCAGACCCCAGGCAGACAAGTCAGAGCTGTCCAGCCTCTGGAATGTGCAGGGCAAACAGCCATTACACTGATGTCTGCCACACCCTGGACACACTGGCCTGTGCTACTTGCATATCCACTCACTTTGTGGTGTGAAATACAGGAGCTCGAGGTACACAGTTAAGAGTTGCGGGGAGACAATGACACCAGGAATGTTCCCAAATGTGTCTCCATGTGTTCCCAGTCAAGCTCCAATATTCTGCATTACATTATGGTAACTAGGACATTGACTCATACCTTTAGTTTTTCATGTAAAATACCAGGTATACCTATCTGGATGGCACAGACAGCTTTTTCAGAATTGGTCCATAACACTGCAGTGCATCAAAATCAGATTTTGAGCATTTGTTCAGCAGCTGCTAAATGAAAAAGGAAGTTTTCTGTGGCTGGTGGAAATCGCTTTTGTTTCAGAGCCTCAGCATTAAGGGTTGGTTTTTCATTGCCATCAGAAACTTCAGTAAGTGAGGCTAAAGTAGCCAAAATTTCTTTTGTCTTCAGAGAAATGTCCTTAAGGAACAGAAAAACAAGCAACCATGAATATAGTATTAGGTATTAAAAGGTTTTCACATACACTTACAATAAAAAACAATCAATACAGAACAAAAAAGGAAACAATGGTAAAGAAATAGCTAATTTAAAATAAAGACCCCACGTGTAACAGTTCTTCAGCCTGCTCTTGTGCCATATTGGGTAAAGGAAGCACAACCACTCCTCTCCTGACCTTACTGAGCTCTGTGACAAAGTCATTCAATTATGAAATAATTCTCAATTATGAAATGTCTAATATTAAATGGGGGACAGAATGATAAAATGCCATTATCATAAAAATCAGGTTTTATAGCTAAGAAGCCATATTTAGCAGAACCTTTTCAAGGTATTGCCAATAATATTGACAAAGCATTGAGCAAAATCCATGCCTTGTGGAATAAAACTGGGAAAGCAGTCTTACAATCAATAGAATTTCTGAACTTTTTTCAGCAATGTAGTTAGCCAAGAGGTAGTATAAACTAAGTTATCCTTAAAAACCTGCATCATGAATAGAAATGCTCATTTTTAAAATAGCAGAAGGTAGAAGAGACTGACTGATTCTCAGTGCCTCTCTTCCTCCTACTGTCTCAATTAGATTTAAAAAGAAAATATTAACCTTAATGACTTGGCTGTCTGATTTATCTGGATCTTCTGCAGATTGAACAATTAGTTGTCCAATTTCTTTGTGAAGTTTTCCCATTGTCATTGCCTCTGTGTAAAAAAAAAGCAAAACATTACAAATAAAATCACCTTTTTTGTGATACCTAGAAATGCATATGAGTAACACACCAAACTGAGGAATCTTTTCATGACTGCCATTTGAAATGTGTTGGTAAAGGCAATAACCTTATATCAGCAGCCAGAACCTCTGAACTGGCCCCAAGCAGTGATAAGGAGCATCAAGATGATAAACAACATACAAGGTTTTCTTTCAAATAATCCCCAGTCTTCAGGTATTTAGTGCCACGTTTTTCTAAAAACTCATGCAATATCTCTCCGTTCAGCTGAAAGTCTCTTCCATGTCTAACATGGATGTTATGAGATCTTAGTTGTGCATCTGTTGGAAAACAAAGCACATCTTTCCAAATTCCAACTTTAACCAGTCTTCCAGGGTGGCAATAAAATGAAGACAGAAACTTACATATTGACTTTTCAAAACCTGGATGGAAGAAGGATCAAGATTGCTTGATCCACAGCAAGGTTGAGCAATTACAGTCAACTCTGGAATAAACTGCCTCTAAATCCAAAATATAAAGAGCAACCAACCTTTTACTACAGGTGAAACTGTAATCTCACTGTCTGCCAAATTCACATAGACATCATAGAGGTCTGATCTACTGCTCACTTCAGAGTCTGTAAATCCAGCGATGTAACCTAGAGCACAGAATTGAGCAAGATTAGGATCTTCAGAAATAAAATCAAAAATCACTGTCCTAAAGTCTGTTCTAAGAGTATCTGACACAATACCCTTTGGACCCAAGAGGCTGCTCTCTTGATATTATCGGTCATTCCACAAGTGTTCTGCAGATGCTTCATTTCCAAGGAGATTAAAAATCAACTTTTAAAACTGCCTTGAGCATGGATTAACTGCTAACACTACAGCAATATCACCAAGTTACCAATCTGAAATTTTAAACTCTCTTCCTCCCTTCCCATTAAAATTACTCATTTGTAACTCTCTCATTACAAAAATCTCCACTCTGGAGCTTCTTGTCACAAAGTCAGCATTAGACTGGAACAGAGGAATAAACCCAGCAGATTTACTTATTTATAGCATGTCAGATGAGCAAACTTGGAGCAGGTTTTTTTCCATACAAGATGCTTAGTGAGCTGTAGAAATGTTGAAGATGAGTAGTCTCCTTGCTCATACTTTGTATAAAGAAGCCTCTTAATGGCCACATGATGTGTCACAGCAACCTCTGCATAAAGCAAGGGCCTGTTCCTGGATTATGCATTAAGCACTGTGCACACACAGCACTGTGCCACACAGACCAAACTCCTACAGGTAAAGTTTACCTGTGCTTAGGAGCCTCAGACTTCACTGACATCAAAACAGAAGTCTGGGACTTCAGAGTTAGGAATTCAAAAAAACCCATTCCATTACTAGTGATGTGTAGAAGCTGGGAAAAAAGTGTAGCTTATCTAAGTGAGCTGGTTAGGAAGCCTTTCAACAACAGGAAGATTTTCAATCCCTCCAATCAAAGCACCAAAAAAGTCTCAAGGCTGCTTTGCATCTCTGATTAGGGATAGACTGATGTGGATCCACCCAAAGCCACCAGATAACTATCTTCAACTTGTTTAGTTGATTTACTTTTTCCAAGGAAAATTATGTTTAACTTTGATCAACAGCATTAATAGCAAAATAACCTTTTTTTCCCTCCAAAGTTCCTTGGTGCAAAACTTTGCAGCAACAGAAGCTGAAATTGAATTTTCCTGGTATTTTTGATGAATAAATTATCACTACCTGTGCAGGCTTTTAAGGCTTCCAGTTCCTCCTCATTTAGATGCACATATGAATGAAGAATTGACCAGTCTTGTCGATGCCACACTAAAGCAGGCAAAGTCCTAGGGAGATTAGGGTGCAACTTGAGACACAGTAGATTTTTACTGACACTAGCTAAAGCTTCACAGTAAAAACTGCATGCTATGAAAAAGAACAATAATCACTAGGTCCCATTTAGGGGGTTTATATATATATTTATTTAGATATGAATTGTAGAAATTTCTACTATCAGTGCAAGCAGAGTTTATCGCTCATTCTTCCATTAAATTTGTCTGAGTTGAGCAATGTACAGCTAAACCTTAAGAGGGATTTAGCAGAATTTCTATAAACAGGTTTAAGATGGATTTTTTTCCCCTCAAAATACAGGCTTTTTTCCTCAATAAAGGTTCAAAATTTATTTGACTTCTGGGGTGGGTGGGAAGGAAGGAATTGATAAAGTACCTGGTAAATTCCTGGATAGCTTCTATTCTTGGATGGTACACTACAATTCTCTTCTTTAACATCAGTGCAGTATATAAAATAACTGTTTCCATTCCAAACTGAGACACTATATCTAGAAAAAAGAGGGAATTATTTTATAGAAGATATATATGCTGATAGTATCATTTTTGGAAGAAGCCTAATAATAACAGCACAGGTAACAGTATCAGCACAGTTTACTTGAAGCATATAGGAAAACAAGATTGTATTTTAGGCTCTAAGAAGGAAATCAGAATAGAGACTCTGGCAGAGATTAACCTTTGATGGAGCCAGCTAGGTAAGCCTTCCGAGCATCAAAGTCCTTGCTGAGGAAGGATCCATTTTCTTCACTTTGGCAGATGCCCTTTGTGAGGACTGCAATGTAACTCTCCATCATTTTAACTGGACTTCCATGCTTCAGGTAGATTCTGTGTGAAAAGGAGGAAGCCTGGTATTTTAACTGCAATCATTGCACCTATATATATATATATGAAAAATAAAAAATTAAAAATAGCAATATTGTTGGCATTAATTCCTATTCTGGACACCTGGCTGAAGTTTTAAGTACTAAACTAGAAGTCTTCCAACATGCACATGAACATGTCTGTCTTTTAGAATTTAAAATAACCTTGTATTTTCATTTCAGCTTTCTATTTTATGAATGAACCAACAAGGACTAAGATAGAAACCAACCCCAAACATGTAGGTAGGTGTCCAAAGGATTCTTTGTAGACTTGGAAGGTGTCTGCTTAATGAAAAAGCAACTACCACAGTAACTCCAGTTATTACATGCAGACTATGACTAGGTAGCTTTTAATTTTTTTATCCAAGTATCTTTTGCCATTCTTCTGTACTCTTTGCTAAATGATGAAAGAAAAATATAAATAAGTCCTTGAGACTCAATGAAACCCCAAAATGACACAGAGGAAGCACACCTTGAGAGAACACATGCACTGTCAGCTGTCTTCCAGGAAGCAAAGAGACACTGTAACCTCTTTTACAGGTTAAGATATTTCAGGAATAGCCTGAAGCTGTCAACTACACATTTTCCATGGTAGCTATAGCACAAAACTACATCACATTTGAAACTCAATTATTATCATACTTAGAAGAATCCATTCTGGATTTGAAAGGAAGTATCAGCTGGTAAGTCAGCAGAAATGTGATCCACAGGGAATCTAAGTATTTAATGTATCACTAAAAAAGAACACATCACAGTTTTTCAGTACCCTGCAGAACTGGTAAGTCTGAAAACATTTCCAAGTCTGCATTATATATAGTAAGTCCCAGGAGCACAATAACCTCACAATTGCATCCAATTAGCCGCAAAATCCCAGGGAATCCTCTTGGTATCAAGAACTGGGACTGAACTAATTTGGAAACTGAAGGAAAAGCAAAGTAAGAAGCAGAGAGCATGAGAATGGGGAAATGAAGGAAAGTGAGTAAACAGGATAAGGAAATGAGTTGATGTTTTTTGGTTGGAAGAGGGCTCTCACTTCCCTACAGAAAAAGCAAAACCATCCCAGGTGCTGTACTTAGCTCAGAGGAGCTGCAAGCAGCATTTACAAAGATGCTGTGGAGGGATAAAAGTCATTCACCATACACATGATGATCTTTAAGTCCAGCACTGACATCTTCCCAAACATTTACACTTTTAAAAAATATATTCTCAGAGAGAATGAGTGTGAGGGTGGTGGTGGTGTGTGTTTGGAGAAGACACAGATTAAAACCCAATGAACATCTGACATTCACCCAACACTTTCTGTATACGACAAGCTCAAATTAAGGATTTTTATAATTTGATTTCCTTTGTCGGACTGAGTTTCCAGCAATTTGTTTGAACAAATGCAACACAATAAACTGAACCTTTTGCTTTGGCAAGATCTAAGCATGCACATGGCAGAACCTCAGGCCAGCTTTTATACAGACCTGCAGAGGATCCTGGTGAAGGCTGCATACTTCTCAGGGTTGAAGTCTTTGGCTGTCAGGACAATGGAGAAGTGGGTCACCTGCACATGACATAGACACAGGAGCACACAGAGCTCAGTTAATGACCTCACACAAACAGTCTTGGTCACTTCACTGTCAGGGCTCCAACCTCCCAGCTGCAGGAATGGCCTGGACAGAGGACTTCTGATGTGACTCAGCTCTAGTACAGACTATCTTTTGCTTAACCTACATGCAAGAGTTACTTTCCTCTTATCTCATGAGGTTATTAAAAAACAGAAAGGCATTTTCCTTCCCCATAGTAGAGAGGAAACTTCCAGTATTTGTTGCCAAAGGAGCTGTGAAGGCAAACAGCATCAACATATTTAGAAAGAGACTGGAAAAAATACACAGATAGCAGGCCCACAAACAGAACTAGTCTAACTTCCTCAATCAAATGATTGTGGGCTGGGACAGTACAAGACTGAAAGTCTGCAGGCTCACATGTCCTCCTGAAATAGCATCTCCCACTGCACCTACTGAAGACAGCCCTGTGACATTTAATTTTGTTTTACTTCATAGGAAATATAAACTTGGAGTGAGGAAAGGCAAGCAACATTCTGTTGTGGGCATACAGAATTATCACACTATCTTTATACTTAAAAACACAGCATGAAAAGTTGAACAGACTTAACCAGCAGTTTAATGATTTTCATAACAGGGAAAAGACAGAAGATGCAACTATATTTGCTGTCTTCCAGTAATCAACAGAGTGGAAAAGAAAGTATCTACATAACTCAATCCTTTGGGGAAAAAAGGCAGCAGGTTCTATAGGAACAAGATTCTGGACACTATGAAACAAACTTCACAGAGAGAAAAAACATGCTGAACTTGAAATGAAATGCATATTAACTAAAATCAGCAGCATGAAATAGCATTTGTATGTTAACACAAAGAACTGGGTAATGAATATCTCAATCATTCTGCAATTCCATGTCTTGGTGACAAATGAAATGCAGACTGGCTGAGCACCTGGACAGAGCTGTATCTGTGAGCACACAACACCTTGAATCCCTTTTCATTTCTCTCCATGGGAAAACACTGCTTAACCCACAGAGGAAGCTCTGCAGAAGCCCTCCCTGCATTCTACTGAAAAACCCCGCCAAGCCATACCTTTTTCAAGGCTGGAGAATCTTGAACTTCTACCGTTGTGATGTAGAACCAAGACCTTTTATACTGGCCAAACACAAACGTGTGGAGCAGTTTGTTTTCATCTGTAAGGCAGCACTTTCGCAGTAACAGTGTCCTCAGTTCCGCTGTTACGGACGGATAACACCAAACCCACAAAGCATCTCCGTTGGTGTCTTTTTCTATGGTGGAAAGATGTTCACTGTGAGAATGCCAAACAGCAGCAAGGAAGTAAATTGATGGGTTAATCAGGTTTGTTTCCTGGAATCAGATCAAAATTCCACCTTACCCTGACCCTAGACATCCAGTTCTGCCACTATGATTCAAGCTTTGGTTTCATTTTTAAAATATTGATATATCTCCATTCTTGACCTGCTTCACGAGGTCAGAGAAGCACCAAGTTTGAACGCACATTCAAAATGAGCACGGTGTGGAGGAACAAGCACCCGGACCAGCTCATTTATGGTTTTCCCTATTTCTGATTTCGCAACACAAACCTCGGAAGCCGCGAATTTCAGACGCTTCGGCCGAGTTGTGCGCGGCTTAGCTCTGCAACAGGCAGAGCCGACACCCCCGGGGCCCGCGGCCTCAGCGCGGTGGGCCCCGGTACGGCCCCGCCCCGGCCCGGCTCCCCGGCCCGGCTCCCCGGCCCTCACCGATCAGCCCTACGGCCCGCAGCAGCTGCGCCTCCGGCTCTGCCATCTTCGCTCCGCCGCCTTCCGCCCGCCCGGCCCCGCTCCCCCCTCCCGGCCCCGCCCCGCCCCCCCCCCCCCCGCCATTTACTGAGCGCTCCCGCTGCCTGCGCCTTCCTCCTCTGCGACCCGCCCGCCCGTTCTCCGGCGGGAACGGGGGGAAGATGGGACTGGGAAAAATGTGTCCTTTTTGTTGTCTACATCACGGAATCCCAGGATAGCCATGGAGCTCAGGCGGTGCTGAAGCAGGTCCCCAGAGCACGGCACTCGGGAGCGTGTCCAGACGGCTTCTGGACATCTCCAGTCAGGGAGGCTCCCGATCTTCCCTGGGCAGTGTCCCGGCGGGTGATCGCTGCACAATACAGGAGTTCTTCCTCGTATGCAGGTGTAATTCCGTGTGTTTCTGCCTGTTGCCTCTTGTCCTACTGCTGGACACCACGGAGCAGTCTGGTCCATCTGACAGCTCCCTTCAGAGAGTGACAGACATGGATGAGATCCGTGTCTCCTCTCCAGGCTCAACAGGACCAGTTCCCTCAGCCTTTCTCCAAAAGTGAAGAGCTCCAGTGCCATCATCATCTCTGCAGCTCTCACAGTTAATGTGAAATGTTACATAAAAAGAGGGTGGTCCTGCTGGCAACCACCTCCTGAAGTCATGGCCAGGAGCTGGACTCTTGTGTAACCCAAAACACAGACATCCCTGTTTCTACACAGCATGGATAAAGGCTGGCTTGTCCCCAAGTGGTGTGAGGAACCGTAATGGAAGCAGAACAACTATTCCGGAGTAACTCCATGCACCAGCAAGTTTATTGAGAATGTAAATATCTCATTTGCAAGTTTGGATGAATAGTGGTACCTGAACATTGGACTCCATGATCTTAAAGGTCTTTTCCAATGTAAATGATTCTAGGAATACCATGGTACTGATTAGAGAGAAGAAACTTCTGAAGTAACTGGGATAACCAGAGGAACATCAGAAGCTGCTAAAAACTCGTGAAATTCTGGGAGAAAACAAGGCCGGTCCAAACTTGGCTAGGCAACACACTAAAGGGCAGCTTGCCATATGATTCTCATGAAGTCCTCAAATACACACATTACTCAACTACCACGTAGGAAATGACAAGACAGATGATACAAAATTGTCATGATTCCAGCCTGGAGGGCTTTTAGAGATCCAGAAACATGGAGTGGGCTGCCCAATAGCAATAAATACCATCCTTTCCCGGTCCCCTCCCAGTCCCGATCCCAATGCTCCTCGATCCGGTCCCGGCCCCGGTCCCAATGCCCCGCCGATCCGATCCCGGTCCCAATACCCCGTCGATCTGCTCCCTTTCCCGGTCCCGATCCCAATGTCCCTCCGATCCGGTCCCGCCCCGGTC
>QUSF01000019.1:8038715-8227249 GCA_003676055.1 Chloebia gouldiae | reverse complement strand
GGTCCCGATCCCAATGTCCCTCCGATCCGGTCCCGCCCCGGTCCCGGCGCCCCTCGATCCGGTCCCGCTCCGGCCGGGCGGCCCCCGCGCGCCGGGCGGGGTTTCCGCTTCCGCCGCCGCCGTCGGGGCGCGCGCGGGCCGCCCTCCCTCCCCTTCCCGTGGCGCGCCCTCCCTTTCCGGCCGCGCGTGCCGCCTGGCTGGAGCTCGGAGCCGCCGCCGCCCCGTGAGGAGCCGCCGCCGCCGCCATCATGCCGGTGTACTTCCAGCGGCCCGAGAACGCCCTGAAGCGGGCGAACGGTCAGTGCGGGCCGCGCCCACACGCACGCAGCGCCGGGTCGCCTTCCGCGCCGCTCCCCGGCTCCCGGCCGCGCCCGCCCCGGGATCCCGCGGCCGGGCCCGCCCGGGAGAGCGCACTCGGAATGCCGCGGCGCGGAGCGCAGCCCGCCCGGGAGGCAGCGGGCGGCGCGGCGCCGTCGCGGGGAAAGGGCCGGGCCGGGCGGTGCGGCCGCGCCGCATGGCGGAGGGGAGGGAGGCTCGGGGAGCGGGCCCGGCCCCGCCTCCCGCTCCCCGGGGCCCCACGGCCGCCTCCGGGCGGAGGGGGAGCCGCGGCCGCCGCAGCCGAGCCCGCCGGGCCGGGCCGCGCTGCCCTGCCGGCGTGATGGCAAACCCGGGCCGATCCCGGCCCCTCCCGTCCCCCGTGGGCTTCCCGGGTTGTACCCCGTCCTTCTCGTGACTCCGGTGAGAGCGCAAATGGTAAAACTCGCTCACTGCTGATAACGTTGGTTTGCCTCTGGAACACCCACCGAGGGAGACAATTCAGCGCTGTAGCCGTTGCTTGCTGACGGCCACATAAAAGCTGGACTGGTTATATTTATCAGCTGGCTCATTTCGGGCCAAACATATGGCTTTGACGCTTCTGTTTTTTATAGTGTCCTATTTTAGGCCCTTAGCAAGACCCTTTAGACCGTTTATTGTCACAGAGCTGATGGAAAGATGACACTTCAAGACATCCACAACTTAGAGATGATGAATGGCTCTTTAAATGACAGCAGGAGAGGCTGTGTGGTCTGGGGACTGTGCATTATTGAAGTACTTAGTATATGAACAAGGAAATGTGAAAGTACTGCACGTCCTCAAGATTTTTAATCAAAAATTCATTGTAAAAGTCTTTCCCACAAAGATAAAAAGATGAATGATAAAATCAGCTTCAGTCAGTGTTCAAGGATGAAGATGTGTTGTGTCAGTCCTTTCAGTGGAAAAGATGCATGTACCGTAATATAGAAATTTTATTTATATTTGCAAATTCTTGGGTAGAGGAAGTGGTATTTGGTGTGCAAGTCATATTTCTGGAATATTGACTTTAAACTGCTCATTATTACTGATGCTTTCCTGGTGTGTAAGTTCACATTTCTTATGCTGCTACAAGTCTGTTAAGTTGTGTTGAAGTGAAGGAGTGGAGTTGAACTGAAGGGGGTGTTCTCCTGAGTTTCAGTGCACTGAATGGAAAACATGACCAGCCGTGTCAAGTCTTACAAACTGCAGGGGCTCAATCTTACCACAGCCAAACATATTAAAAAAAATCTTTTAGGTGGAAAGTTGTACCTAATGCAGATTGTGTGTTGCAGGGAGCAGTTTAATGTTAAACTGACATTTTTAATGGGGACATTCAGTGCAGTTTCCAGAGTTTCAGTGTTAGTTTTTTAAGTCAGGCTCAAGTGAGCATTAGAAGCACTTCATGTTCTCAGTGACTTCAACATACAGAGGTGATGGAAATATGAAGAGCATGAAGGATTTTAAATATATACAGATATGTAAGAAAAGTGTTTTTTTAATTGATAAATGTAGGTCAAGGCCAACCCTCAGCTGTTGTCAGTATTTGACATTGCTTTGTACTCAGGGATGTAATGCAAGTTTGAGGAGTGTTTTATTGTTGCAGATACTAAGCCTGCTCATTGTTAGAGATACTGTAAAGCACGTGACATCTTTGTCACCTCTTGTAGTGATATGTTTTCTCAGGCTGAAAATTGCGCTTAATTCAGGATTTTAGGTTAGCAGCAGTAGGTGAGTTGTTGACGTGTATCAGCTCTTGACCACTCAGCTTCAGTTGCTACTCTTGATACCTGTTAGCATTTTAAGTAGTATAAAAGAACAAAACTAGTAGAAGGTAACTCTTACAGCTACTTATGGACTCAGCTTTACAGTTTATATGTTACATGTCTGAGTTTCCATAACTTACAGTTCCTGCTGCAAAGCATGACGTTGTGTATTTGATTCTTCAGGTTCATTTTGTGCTTTTACTGAAGTGTCTCTTAAATTAGCCTTAATTATTTGACTTACTTGTAAGAACCTGCTTGGCCAGAGTTAATTAAAAGTTTCAAAACAACATAAATTAATTTTGTGCTTTGTCCAGTTGGTTATCGACCACTGAGAGCTGTGGTTGGAGTGTCCTGGCATTGTTGCAGTATTAAACTTGCTTTTCAAGTTTATTTTCATAAATAAAGTGTAAAGCTCAACAGTAATTGTCTCAAAAGCAGCTCTCAGATAGAATAGCAGTGTAAATTATGGGATGGAGGGTAGCTTTATTAACATTCTCATGGTGAGTAAAGTACTGCAGGGTACTGCCACACCGTAACTTTGATTATCTTTAGTTGTATCATGGTGCTTTCTCTAGAAAGGAGCTTGCTCATCTTCTGCCAGCTCATTATTTACATAAACTGATCCATGAATATGAGCTGTTGTGGTCCTTAAATTAAAACCATAAATGAAAGCTCTGCTGCTTTCAGTCTAAACCTTTTGCCGTGTTTAACTTCATATTTGAGATTGAAAACTTGGAAGCTCTGTCTGATGTCTGAGCCCCTGGAGCAGGCCCCTACTTTAATAATTTCTGCCGTTGTTTCTTTAGGAATGGAGTGCTTTCCAAGGTACTTCCTGGCAGTACTGGCTCTACCCCTCTGACTCTAGCCTTTAAGAATAGACATATTTCCCACTATCTGTACTTGACCTCCCTTATCTGTTAAACCTGTTTGCTTCCCATTCTGTGTGTTCATTTCTCCTGCTGTTCTGCAGTGCAGAGTACATTCAGAGGAGGGTCTGTGTGCATGTGGGTCGCTGCCTCAGTGTTTCAGTGGGTGGTTTGCTGTGTTTTTACAAGGCAGAATGTGTGGGGTATCAGAGGTGGGAGTTGCTATGATGCTGAGAACTCCTCTTAATAACAGCAGCTGCTTAGGGATGAATAAATGGGGACTGGTTTCAGCAGCAAGGCTGATTTAAAAAGTGTCTGACCCTTCAGCTGAACTTTTGATGTAACTTCTATAAACTGAAGTGCTAAACCATCAGGAGTTAAAAACAGCAAATGAACAACTTTGCTGAATTGAGGTTTTTCCCTTCCTTCCTCCCTCACCTGAGAGCAGGACTTTCAGTCACATTTGTGTTACGCTTTGCACCTTGTTGAATGCTCTTGGTAGGTGCTGTACCCACAAGCCCCCTGGTGGGTATTCCTTGTCCTTGATGAAACCAGGATGGTTAAAACTGGATGTGTGCATTCATACACATTTGTGTGTATGAAGTGCTCAGTCATGCCTGGATGGATGGAGAGACATCTCTGCTCTCCTGAAATTCCCATGTAAATTTACTGGTCAACATTAGTTTGCCAGTTATGTCATTGAACAACTGGCATTGAGTTGCCAACGTTTTTGATCTGGCCAACTAAATCAAGCCATCAATGCACTCTGGGTAGAGTTAATGAAATACTGAATGTTTTCTGTGTTAAGCATAAAAAATGCATATTCTCTGTGCAAGTTTTTGCTAACTTGGATTTTACTTTCAGAATTTCTTGAGGTTGGCAAAAAGCAGCCTGCCCTTGATGTTCTCTATGATGTTATGAAAAGTAAGAAACACCGAACATGGCAGAAAATCCACGAGCCAATTATGCTGAAGTACCTGGAGCTCTGCGTGGATCTGCGCAAGAGTCACCTGGCAAAAGAAGGATTGTACCAGTACAAGAATATTTGCCAGCAGGTGTGGCTTTTGAATTTTTATTGTATGTATTTATAGCAAGCGTGGTATCTGTCAGCTGATATAATCTAAAAGTAACTGATTTGTCCTGAATTAGGATTAATCTGCCTTTTAGATGTTCTTGGTTTTGTGGTAGTTACATTTTAAAAGATATGTTGCCTTTCGTGGGTGGAAACATCTTCCCATTTTTTTGCCTTTGGTGTAGGTTAACATCAAATCTTTGGAGGATGTTGTTCGAGCCTATTTAAAATTAGCTGAAGAAAAAACAGAAGCAGCTAAGGAAGAATCCCAGCAGATGGTACTGGACATAGAAGACTTGGATAACATTCAGACTCCAGAAAGGTGTGCAGCCTGTCTATAAAATGTAGCAATTCACAGAAAGTATCTTCAATTTCATTCACAGAGCTGAGATATAAATGTGGTAGACTTGAAATGGAATACTAGTGGTGTTCTAGAGGTTTTAAAGAGAGGGATAAAAGCAGGAATTTTACATTGAATGAAATTGTGAGTAAAGAAAGCAAGCAGTAAGGAGTAAAAAATCTAGGTGCAGTGGGAGTGGTTCTGGGAGTTGGGTCACCACTTTCCAGTGTCTGCTCAGATCTGCATCTGTAGTGGTTTTGGAGAGTTTATTGTGATAAACTGATCATTACTAGTTGATGTAGAAATGCTGTTAATTATATCAGACCAATGTAATTCTTGTGTGTGATAGCCTCCATTTCCTCTGACCACATGACCACATTGTGCATGTACAAACAAAAGGAAATGTTACTTTATAGTTGCTTGGTTAAGTGGTGAGATAATAAAAGAAAGGACATGAAAAGTATGGTCAAGAGAGAATTAATAGCATATGTAATGAGAATGTAGAATGGTGATAGAAAGTATAAAAAATTGGAAGAAATTACTGAATATTTGTCTTGTGTAAGAATAGAGCTGTGGTAGTGAAATAATACTCATAAAGACCTGGAGTAGAAAGCTCCATATTTACAAAGTTAACAGCAAAACTCTCTAATAGAAGTTGGATGTGAAAAAGAGAAGGTGAGAGATGTGTCTTCAATAGGGGGCAGTGCCATTCATGTTATTTCCAGTGCCTGAAATTGTTACAGAGGAATCCACTGATAGTTAAACAGTGGAGATTGACTGACCTCTCTTTTCCTTGTTCTCCTTTCTATAACGAGGACTAGAGAATGGATCTTTTCAATCACTCTTCTCCTCTAAACAAGCACACTTTCCTTAGTGTTTGTTAGCTCCTGTTTTCTAGACTTCTCATGCTTTTTTGCTGGATTCACCTCTTGATCTGTTAGAGAAAGCAGTGGTGACATGTTGTGTTTAATACTGTATGTAGTACCCAAGGATGCAAATTAGAACTGGAAATGGTATAGAGGAAAAGTTACAAGAGTTGAGACTTTATATTAAAAATAGTTCAAAAATAATTTTAAAAATCAAGGCTTAGGGACGATGGTTTTTTTTGCTAGTTTAACACGTTGAGTGGATTGTTTAGTAGAAAGGGATCATGTAGGACATAGCACTGAATTGGTCTCAGTGCCTTGGGAATGCTTTCCCCTGTCTTATATTCCTGTGATGAGGGAATGGAGTTCTAAATGCAAGATTATTGTATCTTACTTCTGATATATTTAAGCATCTTTTTCATGTCAGAATTTGTAAAGGATTTGAAATGCTAATGTGAGTATTCTGGTTTCTGATGTGTGCAGATCATAACACAATGTTTGTGTCACATGTCATCTGAAGTGAACTCTGGCAGCAGTGCTGGTGACTAAAAGGGAAGTGTCAGCAAGTACTAAAGTGTCTGCATTGACACTGATACTTGACTCTTAACAGAGGTACAGGACACTGCTCCCTGCTGGGAAAGGGAAGGTGAAAATCCTGGAGTTAGTTTCCTTTCAAGGATACAAGTTTCCAATGTCTTACCTCTGGAGCTTGGACATGTCAGTCCAAAGTTTAAAACTTAAAACTTTGAAATAATTATCTACGTCCTTTAAGGGAACAGGGAGCAGTCTGAGGGACCAGTTTTAAAATAAGCAATAGACCATTCAGCAACCATTAGCTGTTCAGATTTGTTCAGACTCATCTAAGAACCAGGTAAGAAAAATTGATGAGAAAGAATTGTAGGGAATAAACCACTTCTCTTTTTTCTCTTTCCTCACCCCGCTGCCCTGACTGAAGTGTTCTTTTGAGTGCTGTAAGTGGAGAAGACACTCAGGATCGTACTGACCGCCTCCTTTTGACACCGTGGGTTAAATTTCTGTGGGAATCCTATAGACAGTGTTTGGATCTTCTCCGGAATAATTCTCGAGTAGAACGCCTGTACCATGACATTGCACAGCAAGGTAGGTGCAAAAAATGGAAACTTGAACTATAATGATGTGGTGTCCCCCCCTTAAAGTGAGGGGAACATCAAGATTTGTAGATGCATGTTGTCAAAAGGAACAACAAGGATCAGAGGGTCCTCAAAAGCTTACAGACTTTTAGTAGTGAATGACACGCTTGGCATGAAAATCAGTGTGTTAGTCCCTGACCTCCCAGTATAAGGACATGCCAGTGGGTTTTGGATAAAGGGATAGGGTGGAAGAAGAGAGGGCTGAATTAAAGAGAGTGTTAGTGAGAAAGAATGGGAGAGTAAAAGAGAAATTACCAGTCCTCACTCCAGTGTTGATCCTGCTGATGGGGGTGTCCAGGTTCCTGGGGTGTACACACACCTGGGCTTGACCTTTTTGTAAATGAGTTTCTCACTTGTTATGCAAATCCATTCTCATGCTCCATCTGTTCTTCTGGACCTTTCTGGAAATGGATTGGAGGGCTTCCAGGATTTTGGGTGGTCTTGATCCCCCTCTACAGTCCATCCCCTCTTCTTGACCTCTTTCCTGCACTTGTGTTCTGCTGTGTTGTGCTTATCTCCGGAAGCCAGAACAAGGACTCGTGTTTGAGAACTATGGGATTAATGACAGGGTTTTTGTCTGTCATTTCCAGTAATTTCAAAGCTTAATTTGACTTTACCATCTTTAGATGACTTGAGAGTTTTTCTCCCACATTTTACAAAGCCAAAACTTGAATTCATACCATTCACAGGATTTTGTGTGCTCTTAGTTCAAACTAACAGCTGGAATCACTGCATAAATTAGAACATTTTTAAAGAGACTTAAAGTATTCCCTTTGCTCTTTAATCTTAATTATGTAGAAACATCTTCATCTTTTGAGGTCAAGATGAAAATGCGCTGCATTGTCACTTACTCATTATGTGTGACAGATTGTATCATGTTTGAGATATTGTTTGACTGCAAATTAAGATTCTTTAAGTGTACTGATTTACATACTTGAATCCCATTTAGAACTACCATGAAGTCACCATTGGTGAACATTTTACATTTACATTATTCCTTTTTGCAGCTTTCAAGTTCTGCCTGCAGTACACGCGGAAAGCGGAGTTCCGCAAGCTCTGCGACAACCTGCGGATGCACCTGGGGCAGATCCAGCGGCACCACAACCAAAGCACAGCCATCAACCTCAACAACCCTGACAGCCAGTCCATGCACCTGGAGACCAGGCTGGTGCAGCTGGACAGTGCTATCAGCATGGAGCTGTGGCAGGTAGGCAGCAGGGCTCCCCATCACGCTTGGTCTGCAGCCTTTCCAGAATTTTCTCCATGCTGTTCATGTCTCAGAGTACATGCAGCAAGGTAGAGAAAGGATAAGACTAAAGAACAAAGTTTTAATATCTAAAATACTGAATGCTTAGTCTGGTGTTCTTGTACAGCATTTTAAATCAAGCTTTGATGGAAGAACTTTGAGGGATTTTTTGTTTGGCTCCTCCTACCGCCTTGGTTTGTAGCTTCAAGATTGGAATGAAACAAATTTTCAAAAATACCAACTTCTAAGCAGACAGTTAATAGAGTATGTCCAAATTATTTATTAGGAAAGAAGTATTTCATTTCATGTAGCTGTCAAAACTGATGACAGCTTTCAGTAGTATTAAATATTTTATAGTCTTACAACCTTTAATAAATTTTTCCTTTTTTTGGGATGTTGCAAACTTCCTAACAGTGGTATATTTGGTTGTTTTGGGTTTTTTTAGGAAGCTTTTAAAGCAGTGGAAGATATTCATGGACTATTTGCATTGTCTAAGAAGCCACCCAAACCACAACTGATGGCAAATTACTACCACAAAGTTTCAACTGTCTTCTGGAAATCAGGAAATGCTCTTTTTCACGCATCCACCCTTCACCGCCTTTATCACTTATCACGAGAAATGCGAAAGAATCTCACACAAGAGGAGATGCAGAGGTGGGGAAAGATACTGGCTGCGATCTTAGAATATGTTTTTAACCCCCTAGGTTCAAAAATAAACTAAATTGTATCCCAAAAGAAGCAGATGACATGTATGGCTATGAGCAGCTCTGCCTAAATTGGCCAGTGCTAATTGCCTCAAAAGAAATCTAGAGCAAGGAGGATGTTTTACAAAGCTCCAGTGTAAGTATTGTGAACATTAGCATCACCTTAGTTAAGCTTCTTTCTCTTTACTGAGAAGATATGCAAGTCAATAAATATCTGGGGGTTTGTTTTCTTTTTCTTGAGTGGTGGTATTTCCTTCACAAGATTTCACAATTTCCTCTCATGTTGTAGTTGGTGTCTCCTGTGTTATTTCTGGTGTTTTTACAGAGTTTTGCATTGCAGATGCTCCTTGTTCCTCTCTTGAGCTGGCACATACATGAACAGGAATTAGTAAGTGTTCTCTTGCACTTCTGTTTTGTCACCAGGATGTCCACTCGAGTCCTTTTGGCCACCCTGTCCATTCCAATAACTCCAGAGAGAACGGATATTGCTCGTCTCCTGGATATGGATGGAATCATTGTGGAGAAGCAGCGGCGCCTGGCCACCCTGCTGGGGCTGCAGGCCCCCCCTACACGGGCCAGCCTCATCAATGACATGGTAGGTCCTGGGGTTCAGTCCTGTTCCTTCTAGAGCATTCTGCTTAGCTGTGGGACAGCAACTTGAAAGCTAAAACAGCTGTATGGTTAATTGGAACTTAATTGCAGATTCATGAGGAATGGTTGGAAATGGCAGTGATAATGAATGCTTGTGTGCAATTCAGTGTAGTCTTTTATGTCACCCAAGCAACAAATACTGATTTGAAACACTGAGGGGTCTGAAACGTGACATGATCTAGAACTTTGGGGTTTTTTCTGACTCTGAAGTGTGTAATTAACTAAATCAAGTGCCTATTTTTCTGTTTTAAATGTGTTTGGGATAAGCATAGGCCAGATGTCAAATGTTGGACCATATGGATATAAGTGATTATGAAAACTTGTGTTTATTTGAAGGAATGTTAGATTTATCTATCTTCAGACCTCCCCCAGTGCTCGTAAACAAATTAGACATTAAGTAATGGGTATTTTCAGAGAATGTTTGAATTTCTTGCAGTCATTTGCACTCATATTTAACACTTGGGTTCAAAGCTCATTTTACAGTTTGAATTCATTCTTCTTGTACCACCTTTCCAGTCTGCCTCAAACCCACAATTTAAGGATTCAGAAATTTATTAATGACAGAGATGCATGGTTTTAGTTTGAATGTGGGCCTGTGTTTGTGTAGTAGGCTTGTGTCTTAGAAATGGCTGAGGATGGGACTCCAGTCTGTTTAGCTTGTTTGTTTTTTGTCTACTTTTCCATTTTTAACTATATTTAAGTGAAAAAGTGTAGAATTACTATCACTGCAGTTAAGAATGTAATGAAAAATACCTAGCCTCCTTTATTAAAAACCACATCTTGTTGAATGTAAAATTCTTTAAAGCATTAACTATTGATTAATACTGTGTTTATGTTGAGATCTTTGGATTTTTTCTGTTGACTGTAGGTCAGGTTCAACGTAGTGCAATATGTTGTCCCCGAAGTGAAAGAACTTTACAATTGGCTTGAAGTAGACTTTCACCCGCTCAAGTTGAGTGCCCGTGTCAGCAAGGTAAGTTTTTTGTAGCTCTGTGTGTGTAGTAATTGGTCTTGACTAATAGTCTGTTATTTCACTGTTGATTTGTGGTAAATATCAACCAGATTTTTCTATGGCCTGATTTTTCAATAGCAGCCTTGATTTGGTGAAGTTCCATCACCATGAAATGTCCATGACATCTGATAGAGTAAGCCAGGTTACTGAAATAGAATGAAAATTCACTCAAGTCTTTTGGGTGCTATTCAAAGGGCTCCATAAAGGTGCAGAGTTTTGGGAATGTGTCAGAAGGTTTTGTTGGTGGACATGATACTGAGTTAATTTTGTTTAAAGGTGCCAAATAAGAAGACTCTGTGCACACGTGGGCATATGCTGGCAAGTGGGTTGTGTGCCAAGTGGAAAGATGAGCCAATGACTGGTTTTACTATTAAAAGGTAGAGTGTTGGGAGGTAGAATAATGTGTGAGCTGTTGATTAGGTTAGTGTAAATTCTGCAGTTGATGAAGCACATCATGTTCTTTTTCTTTGATAGTAGGAACAAAGATATTTGAGGTGCTAAAAAGAACTTGAAGGTAAATTAGCAGTGTGGTAAATGTTGCCAGTACTGTCAGTCGCCTTCGTACAAAAACTGTCAGCTCTCCTTTTTAACTGTAAGTGTTCTGATCAAAGGATGCACTTCAGTAAAACAGTATCTGGACAGAAGTGCTCTTGTTTTAAGAGTGTAAACCAGAAATGTTACTTTAATGGTGAGGTTTGTACGGGTCAATGCAGATAGAGTAACTTTTCAGACTTTTGATAGGTTCTGAACTGGGTGAAGGACCAAGCTGAGAAGGAACCTGAACTGCAGCTGTACATTCCTCACCTGCAAAACAACACCATCCTTCGCCTTCTGCAGCAGGTATAAATAAAGATAATATATGTTCCTAAGGATGCATAAGTTAGAGTATGTTTTGGAGGAAGAATAAGTTGGAAACTATAATGCTGAAATAGTTTTACTTTCTATCAAATGGAAGACTGTTTGACTTTCAGACACATTTTTCTGATATATAACCCATATCTTCAGTTTATGCATTATTTAAATGTAGCTATAGTAGCTATACTTAATAGGGGGATACAGTGGTGTAGTCTCTTCTTTAGATTTTCTTTATTACATATCAAGTTTCTTAAAATTCCTATTTGGAGTAAGGTCAGGAGGAGAGCATTTCACTTTGATTTTTTTTTTTATTTGTATCAAAGTTTTTTATAAAATGCACATTTCATTGACCTGCTTTCCTTATCAGTGATGAGCAGTGTTATTTCTGGTGTGCTAAAGAAATAGTTGAAGGCTAATTAGCAGCATAGCTGGATGTAGTTACTGCTGCCAGTCTCCTTCATACAAAGCAGCCATTCAGGAATGAGGTTTCATCTGAATACAGTACAGAAATAGAATCCTCAAAACTGTATTTGCAACTGCATTCATATGTGTACATTAATTTGTTGAATTTAGTGAGTTAACTTTACAGCAACTTCTACTTCTGATTTCTTTTCATTGAGGAAAAATACCTAATGTTTCTGTTCACATTCAGGTGGCCCAGATTTATCAAAGCATTGAGTTTGCTCGTCTGTGCACCCTGGTTCCTTTTGTGGATGCTTTCCAGCTGGAGCGTTGTATCGTGGATGCAGCCAGGCATTGTGACTTACAGGTGAGGGCTGCAGAAAGACTTTGTGCCATGGCTGGGTTCATGTGTATTGCATGTGGTAAAAAGGAACTGGTTGGCAATATGGAGGAAGGGACAAGAATGATTTGTCTTTCATTGAATCATTGAAAGTTCAGTGATTTTGTTGTCGTTGTTGTTTGGGTTGGTTTTTTTCCTAAACCATAGAAATAAAACAAACCTTTATTGACAGTGCTGTTTTTCTCCTAGTAATTTGGCATTTCTCATAGAGTGGTACAGCAATATTTCTTTTCAAGTAATTTATGCATAGAGCCTCTGACTCATGGTAGTCATAGGCAGAGCAGCAAAGAAATTGTTCAATAAAAAATACAATCATTTTTCATCATTTTTTTCTATTTTTGGGAAGGTTCGCCTTGATCACACAACTCGGACACTGAGTTTTGGTTCAGATTTGAATTACTGTACTAGAGAGGATGCTCCACTGGGCCCTCAGCTGCAGAGCATGCCTTCTGAGCAGATCAGAAACCAGCTGACTGCCATGTCCTCAGCTCTGGCTAAGGCTCTTGCAGTCATTAAGCCTCCTCACTTAATGGTAAGTCATTTAAAGTCTTAGCAGACTGATGACAAAGCTTATAATTTAATAAATGTGTTTACTCAGATTAGATATACGTTTTACTTTCTTTTTTTTCAGCTTTGTGGTAGTCAATTTTTGTGCTTTTAAAGAAGTAATTTTGTTTCTTAACCAAAATATGGCAAAATGTACACAAGAGGCCTGAGTTTAAAATTTCCAATCTTGCAAATACCAGGTTTGGGATATAACAAATAACTATCCTATACATGAGCCTAGGACTTGTTTAAAGTTTTGCATGCATTTTTGAAAATCCAAGAGCCTGCTTCATTTATTCTTCCTGGAGAAACTTTTGTTGTGAAAAACCTGGAATGCAGCTTTATAGAACAAAACATCCCACAGATCAGGAACTGACCTGTCTTTGTCACTTCTTTTCCTCCTTCCTCCCTGAGGCACTTGGCTTCAAGGTCAGACTCACATTTCAGGTTTTCCAGAGCTCTGTAGCAACAAGGTGTCAATCAGTCTCAAATTTCCAGCATGCTTTGGTTTTATAGTGGTTTTATAGTGTTTAAGATAAAAATATTTCTATATAGGTTTTCCCTTAAAAATATTTGATTAGTGATTGACATTAGATTGTCATTTTGGAAGAAAAAACATGCTTTAACTATCCATTTGTGGATAGAAATGGGAGTTAGTCTTGCACTTGACATGTTAGTACAGTTAGTAGCTGAATAAGTTATAAATCCTCCTTATTTAACTTATTAGTGGTCATTACACTTCTGGAGAACAGTATCAAGGTTAATATCAGTCTGTGGTTAGAGAAGCTACAGAACAAATTTATACCCTTTTTTCCTTCACTATTGAGGTCAAAGCTTTCCACTTTTGTCAGGTGCTTAAAAGCTTTGAGTTTGTCACATTTCTAATAATTCAGAAAATCATTAAATTCATCTAAAGCTTTTTACTTTGGTATTTCTAGCACTTCCATTTAGCTTTAAATGTGTACAGATCTGCAGCAAAGTGTGGATGTTTCAGTGTTTTTGCTGAATGCCCTAGAAGTGACAGGTTTCTAAATATATCCCTGTGTGTGCTCACATTTCAGGAGTTGCATGGCTGGGGGAGTGTGGGGAGCTGATTTGGGCTACAGAGTTTGGCTGGACTCATGGAAATGGGCAGCTCCCTGAGCTGGCTCAGTGACACCTCCTCATGTGTACAGCATGAATGTCCACAAAGAACTGTGGGGGTGCTCTGGGGAATGCTGCAGGGTGGGAAGGCTGCTTAAAGAGCAGTCTGTGTTCTAGTGTCTAAAAGCTTAGTGTTTTTATAATGTAATGAAAACAGTTTAAAATACAATGTTTAAGTTGTTGTCTTATTTTTTAATCATCTCACAGATAGCGTTTTGTATCATTTAGGATACATTTTTCTTCTATTAGTGTGTTTGGAAAATAACAAAAATTTAAAAGAACAAAGCAGCTTTGGTGTGAAATACAGTACATGTGGTGATATGCTTGCAAACACATACAGAGACAAACAAGGTTGGCCTACACACCCATTACAGTTAAAGATTTCAATGTCAATAACATCTGGGTCTACAATATTTTTGGACAGAAAAAGTCAAACTGTCATACCCAAGCCATGTTGCAGAATATTATATTTTACAGATAACATTCTCCATGTGCACATGATTCTGGGCAGTTGGTACTGCCTGGGGTGCCACTTGGATGAATGATTAGATTTGCCACTCCAGCTGTATTTCCATTCAGTTAGCAAGTCTGGAGAATAGCATTAACTTTGCATTTTCCTTGAGAAGCATTTGCTTTGCTTACTGCCTTTTTAAAGAGGGACTGTTTACATCATTGTCTTATTCTCAATTTACATCCAGCAAGAGAAGGAAGAACAGCATCAGCTGGCAGTCACTGCCTTCCTAAAAAATTCCAGGAAGGAACATCAGCGTATCCTTGCACGCCGTCAAACCATAGAGGAGAGAAAGGAGCGCCTGGAAAGTTTGAACATCCAGCGGGAAAAGGAAGAGCTGGAACAACGGGAAGCAGAACTGCAGAAAGTCCGCAAAGCTGAGGAGGAGAGGCTGCGCCAGGAGGCAAAGGAGAGGGAGAAGGAGCGGATCCTGCAGGAGCATGAGCAGATCAAAAAGAAAACTGTTCGGGAGCGCTTGGAGCAGATTAAGAAGACTGAACTGGGAGCCAAAGCATTTAAAGATATTGATATTGAGGTAGGGAATTTATTGTTGCAGTGGGGAGTTATTTTGCTCTTTCAGTGTTACATTGCTGGGCTGCCTGAGTTTCATAGGTTTGTACAGCAACTGGTCTTACAGTCTCTCTTAAAAATGAGACAATTAAGTAAACTTAAGTTCTGGGTTTGGATGAGACCTTTTTTACCCAGGGGAGTAAAGACCACCTTTTGTGGGAGTTTTTTCTCCTTTTTATACTGATAACTTTACTTGGTTGTAGGATCTTGAGGAATTGGATCCTGACTTTATTATGGCTAAACAAGTGGAACAGCTGGAAAAAGAAAAGAAGGAACTTCAGGAACGACTGAAGAATCAGGAGAAAAAGGTACAAAGTAGGAAGGGTAGAAATGTCCATACAATTTTTTTACTGAATATGATCTGTGTATACACACCTATATATGTTACTGGTATTGGAAATGTTTGAAACTAAAGAAAGGTAATGTGTTGTATACCAGTTGGGTCTCTGATTTCTATGCAAAAATCTATTCTAATTAATGGAGTTGATTTGAAAAAGAGCTGGATGTGAACTGAGTCTTATTTGGGAAGACTTGTAATTAAAAAATGTTCAGAACAGGTTAAATGTTCAGAGAAGGAGAGACCGTGACGGAGAAGTGAAATTAATTAACGATGTTAATTCTCACTGAAAGAGAGCAAACTCCACTGCTAGAGCCCTCCTAGATGGCAGAAAAGGATCTGTCTGTAATGTGGGTAGCTATAAAAGTGTGAGAAATGTGTTGTAATATCATGACCTGGGCAAGGTGAAACTCAGCCAGGGCTTCCTGCTGTATTCAGGAATGAAACAGGGGTTCTATAGTACAGTTGGTGATTCAGGTCACTTAAACCTGACCATTTTTTTGAAGAAAGATGGCAAGTAGAAAGTGGCAGGTTAGTTAAAATGGTTCCAGTGAGGATCTTGGACACTGCAGGCCTGGAAAGCTGTTGCTTACACTGGACAGAAGAGCAGAAAATACATGAACGGTAAAATTAGTAGTCACTTGAGTGAATATGATCTACCTGCAAAAGTCAACACAGCTTCTATGAAAGGAATCTTAACAAGGGCTTCCTCTTAGAGTTCTCTGAAGCTGTCAAAGCAAATATATGACTAAGGTTGATCTGATGGGTGCAACTAAGTTGGATTTCAAAAAAAAGCTTTTTCCAAAGCTCTTCACAAAAAACCCCAACTTGGTAGTGTGACAAAAGAAAGTCTTTGAATTATGTTCTAGTTAGATAGATTTAAAAACATTATAGAGGGAAAGCTGGGAAAAGTATCCCTCAGTCTTTGGCTTTGCATATGAAATTATGGGCTTCAAACTTAACATTCTTTGTCAGCAGTGAGAACTTGGTTCTTCTGAATTTCGAGCACTGTCTGCAGTTCTGGTCTCTTTATGTCTAAAAGGATGCAACTGAACTGGAAGTTTGACAGGAGCCCATCAAGAATTATCAATGATGCAGATTGGCTTCTGTGGGAGAAATGTCTTTGTAAAATAGTACCCCTCTGACAGATTTCTAGAGAGAGGATGTGGTACCAGTTTCTAAGAGTGTACCTGTTGTAAGAGCTGATGGTGGGAGCAGTTGTTCTTGCACTGCCTGCAAGGGTAATGGAGTGAGAAGGATCAAATGAAGGCAGCAGGAGCCATGTTCAGAGCTGTTTGTAGGTAGGAGTTGGATCTTCATGCTGTGAGCCACGGACATGCAGGAGTTCTTTCCATTGTTGTATATGAAGAGCTTTGAGTTCAGAAGGACAAGAGAGGAAATCCACTGTTTAAAATATAAGAATACTTCCAACACAGAAAATGCTGGGAGCTGAAAATGAATGATGTTGAGAGAGAATTGTGATGTGCATATCTCCATTCCTGCATCCTTGACTGGGAGTGCACTTAGTTAGTTGCCAGTGGTAGGGGCAGATTCTTGGTTAGGTTGACCTTAGGTGGTCCAGTGTGGTTGTTGCTTGTTTGCCATAATATATCAGAAATATATATTTCTGGAGAAGTCTTAGGAAATGAGGGGTTTATGTGTGCATTATGTCACACTAAAGATATGTTATCTTTACTCAGATTGACTACTTTGAAAGAGCGAAGCGCTTGGAAGAAATTCCTTTAATAAAGACTGCCTATGAGGAACAAAGAGTGCATGATATGGAGCTGTGGGAGCAACAGGAAGAAGAAAGGGTAAGAATTTTTTGTTCAGTTGATAAGGTGCATTAGCAATGCATGAAAAATAGTGGGGTTTGCACTGGTTTTTTTTTTTTGATTGAAATCTTTCCACAAATTCACAAATGGTGGTTTCGCTGTTTCAGTGGACAGCAATTTCTTCTATATTTGCTCTTAAAGAGGAAGACAGATTTTTTCCTTCTAGTGGCTGGGGTAGATTGAATCCAAATGTATGGTGAAGTTACACTTTGTGTATTTTCTGTTTTCAGATCACCACCCTGCAGCTGGAGCGTGAGAAAGCCCTTGAGCACAAGAGCAGACTCTCCAGGATGTTGGAGGATAGAGATTTATTTGAAGCCAGGCTCAAGGCATCACGGCGAACAGTTTATGAGGTACATGAGATGTGGCATTGTTAACAAAGTACACCCCTAAAGTGAGGAACTAAAACTGACCAGGGATGTTTATGAAACTAGAAACAAATAAGTATTTTAAATGGTCCAGAACTGTGGAATTGCTTATTTTCTGCTTTGGCTTCTAAATGAAATTTTGTGCCCCATTCCTAGGTATTATCACTTAAAATTTTTGACTGTTTCTGGAATAGCGTATATGGAAAATAAAAGTGGGGTAAATTGTTTAATTTAGTACAGCTATTAGTAAGGGATCACTGGGTCTCATATAGGCAGGCAGCTGTATCTGCCTGTTTATAGCTTTGAGTATTTGGCTGTGTTGCAGTAAAAACTGGCTTTACCAAAACAAAGCAGAAGTGATGTTACATTAATACAACTTAGTAACTGCATATGATTCTTAGCAATAATAGGAATAATAGGAATAATTTTGGGTTATATGTTTTAGGTACAGATAAATTATTATTTAGGCAATTCCTTTTTGAAAAAGCAGATAAAGCACTAATACTGTACAAGATGATTTGATTGTATCTTTCTTCTACACTATATTCTTTTATACAAAATCAATGACAGAAGAGGTTGACATGGCAAACATGTAATTTTTCAGTGGAGCAGAATTAGGATGTTGCAGTTGTTTTGAGTTTCTGTGTAGCTTTATTTAACAATTGTGTAACTGCCTAGCTCTCAGACATTACAGTTGGTGTTCTGAGGTGTACTGTTGGTATTTCAGGATAAACTCAAGCAGTTCCAGGAGCGGTTGGCAGAGGAGAGGCGGAACCGTCTGGAGGAGCGCAAGAAGCAGCGCAAAGAGGAAAGGCGCATCACTTACTACAGGGAGAAGGAGGAGGAGGAGCAAAGGCTACGGGAGGAGCAGCTGCTTAAAGGTGTGATTGAATGTGACTATTTCATCCTTTGCATCCTTGAGCCTTCCCATTTTGTAACACAGCTAGTGTCTGTTTTCCTCTTTCATGAGTTTGGAGGAAGTCTTCAACTTCAGTTGTCTCACCTTCCTTGCTTACCTCTGTAGCATAGACAGGAAGGTAAATCTTGTAGCTCGTAGACATGAGTGAAGGAAGACATAAGGGAGGCTAATGAAAAAAATGGCTCTTTGATTTTAGCCTATAGTTGGAGTTCTGGCCACTTGTTTGTGGACATCTTAAAGAGAAAAGAAGCTTGGTGTCATATCAAGCGCTCCGAAATTGTAAACTATTCACACACCTTTCTTTGTGACCTGTTTTTTTGTGATAGCCCTAATAGCCTCTTTCAGGGCTTTAGAGGAGAAGAGGTGCTTGGCAAACTGCAGGATGAATTTCTGCCCTATTTGTCAATTGGAGGTTGAAGATTTTATGTATCAGAGTTCATCACAATGCCATATTTATAAACAACAACTGAAGCAGTCATGAATATTAAATTTCTGACACTGTTAGCTGATTTGTTTGACATTTTCTAAGGAAGAGATCCTCTACCATATTTGAAGTACTTGGTGATATTTTAGTTGCTACAGTTATGGTCTGTATACTGAATTAACATACAGGTATTGGAATTTTTTCTTTCTTGGTAGCTATTCAAGATGTCTCATTAATGGATGTATTAATGGGCTCCTTTTCCTATTGCTTCTGAGTTAGGCGACTTGCAGAAAACAAGTTGTGTGGTTAGCTAAACACATCATATGAAATGCTTGTATTTTTAAATGTTTATATTTTATAGAGTCTGAGGGGAAAGATTGTATTGTGTAACCCCTCTGTGGCTACAGCAAAGTAAAGGAATTTGTGTTGGTAATAAGTTCTCTGTGTGTTTCCAACTGTGCAGAACGTGAGGAGAAGGAGCGCATCGAGCGCGAGAAGCGCGAGCAGGAGCAGCGGGAGTACCAGGAGCGAGTCAAGAAACTGGAGGAGCTGGAGAAGAAAAAACGTCAGCGAGAAATGGAGATAGAGGAGAGGGAGCGCCGCCGAGAGGAAGAGAGGAGAGGTCTGGATGACCCATTTTCAAGAAAGGTGGGTAATTCCTGCAGGTTTGTTTCTTTCTAACTGCTCCTTCTTCAGTAGTTTATTTGAAAGAAGGTGTTAGCATTGCAAAGTCATAGGTTTGTTTATTGATGGATTTATTTATTAAGTTGGAATGTTAGTGGCTAATTTAATAGTTAAATTACTGTCACTTGGTTTCAGCTCACTATCAGGATCTGGAATCTCTAGTTTAGCAATAAAGTAAAATAAAGAGACTACCTGGAAGCTAAGATTGCTAAGCTGTTTAAAAACTAAATTAATAAAGGCTAAAATGAATATCGGACAAAATTTTCTTTAATACAAAAAGAAGGAAAACTATAGGAAGCAAGTGCAGTGACTCATGCAAAAGTCAGAAATTCAAATGGATAATGGAGGAAAATCCCCCCAGATTAAACATAAAAGCATAGTTTTGTATTTTTTAAGAAATATGTAATAACATAAAACCATTATATGTGTGCAACTTTCTCTTTACAAATACAACTTGGGTTGGGAGAACTCGTTACCCCAGGAAATAACAAAAGTTACTTAGAAATGTTTAATGGTTTAAAAGAATGTAACTAAGTACCATAGGCCTTCTACACTCCCACTTTTTCAGAATTTACCATTCAAGAGAATTAGTTTTAAATTTAATCCCCCACAGCCTTTCTCTTTGTTTAATACATATTTCATTGAGTAATACCATGAAGATAAGTTATCAGGTTATATAAATTGCTTTGACAGTCTGTCAAGTAAATAATCATGATGGGTATTTTTCACATAAGAGGTCTCCTATCTGTGAGCACTTGATTATATGGAAAAGCTGGCTCAGGTTCTGAGAGAGATACCTGTACCACTACAGAAATTCCATTTGCAGTTTTGGGATTCTTTGCTCACCATTGTTATTTGGAAACATTTCTGAAGTATTTAAGGAGACAGAGTAGTGGATATGCAAGATGTTGGTTGACCCATGTTGACGAATAAAAACACTTTTCAAAGAGGGGTTCAAAACTGGGATACCCTTCTTATGAAGAGGTTGTGTGATTATGTGAAGTCAGATCTTTTGAATAGTTATCTAACTAGTTTCTTGTGATGGAATTAAGGCATAAAAATCCATTTAAATGGTTTGTCTGGTAATGGAGAGAGACATTTTAACTTACTTAAAAAAATACAGATGGACTATTGCTCTGCCCTGCAACCTGTGTGAATCACTAATATCTCACCTCTTCTGAGCACTGAGGTATTTGGAACAAAATTGTCCTTACCACAGAGAGCTTTCAGTGCATTCAGTTACATTTCCTGATGAGATCAGAAAGCACAAAAGCAAATAATTACTTAAGTTGATTTCTGTTATCATAAGCCCCCAGGAAAAGTAAAATTGTTGGAACATCTCTTTTGTTGTCAACAGGTAGTGGCTGTGGCTGACTGTAGCTGTTGTTCAATTGTTCATACATTTCTCTTAAACTTTTTAGTGTATTTGCATATATCCTACCCTGCTGGTAAAGTATGTGGTACAAAGGGAAACATGTTTTTGTTTGAACTGCACCAGAAACAATAAAATCAGTTAAAACCATACTTTAGTTACTCAAACTCCTGATAGTTCTGTATTCTGCAGTGTGACAAGTGAGTTTTTAATGACATAACATGCTCAAGAGTAAATTATACATTGAAAATCCTCATTTTGAACAATTGAAGAGAATGTTCCTAATCTCTTTCGTCATGCAGGAATCTCGTTGGGGTGACAGGGAGTCAGAAAGCTCCTGGAGAAGAGGAGGTGAGCCGGAATCTGAATGGCGTCGAGCACCAGTGGAGAGGTAATCAAGGCTTGCCAAGCCCCAGTTATAGTTGGGATCAAAGTATGGAGGCTCCCATTTTGCTGCTACTGCTAAAGCTGCACTAGCTGAGTAATATCTCATGCCTCTACATCTCTGTAAGTTACCTTCTATTAAAAAGTTGCTTTGTAAGGATCTCAGAATGAGAGAGAGGTTTTATCTTGGAACCATGCTCAGATAAAATTCCTGTTTTATTTGGCTTAGATATGTGAAGGCAAGCAGACATCGTCTCTGTGTGTTAAACAACTTGCTTCCTTAGATTCCTTTTTAAATTAACAACTTCTCTCCCACTCAAACATTGGTGTCAGTTCTGTAAATACAGAGTGGAGAAGGATGATGAGCAAATACAGTGTTTCTGGATGATGAAATTCTGAGATTTTCCATTTAGAAAACTGATAGCAACTATGCAAGTCCCAGAGTAAGTCACAGAGCAGAAAACACATGCCATAAATTAAACAAAGCTCTGAAGAGCTGTATTGAACAAGGGAGGGATAGATTTCTAAAGGAACAATATTATGAATGTACTTAGAACTTAAAAAAAAATCCACACTTGTTTACATTTATTTTGGATATGTTCACTAATAATGAAAACTGTTTATACAGTAGAAAACAAATTTTTTAACATTTGTCTGTTTTTCTGCTTCACATCAGGATGAACTGTAGCTAAAAATATTTCTGATGGTGCACATCTAGTTGTTCTTAAAAGCCTGTGCTGATGGAGATAACACTGCTGATTCCAATTGGCAGTATGTTTTATTGCTTAATTAGCCTTGCAGGTAGATAGATTTTTGTAAATGTCTAACCCTCATTTCCAGTAGAGCAGTTTAAATCCATTACTGCTTACTCTGACTCCAGTGGAAGCAAATTTATTGACTCTTTCTCTCTCTAGCAATTTTTTATAATGTTTTAGATGGGTGTGATCTCTCGATAAACAAAATAGAATTCCATCTTTCTTTAAAAGCTGTTTTGCCATTCCTGGTAGTGATCCACTTTGTTGTGATCTGCAGAATCTAAAAATTGAATGAAATTGCTTTGTGAAGCCTTTCGCTGCACATATATTGCATAAGCTGTGGTGGGTGCCCCATCCCTGGAAATGTTCCAGGCCAGGTTGGACAGGGCTTGGAGCAACCTGGGATACTGGAGGGTGTCCCTGCCCATGGCAGGGGGTGGAATGAGATGATCTTCAAGGTCTCTTCCAACCCAAACCATTCTGTGATTTTCTGAAGTGTTTAATGGACTTATTTGTATGTTTCAATGGATTTGTTTTTTTCCACACAGAGTGATGCAGTTTGTCTTAGTTATTCCTCTTTCAACTTTTTCAGAGATTGATTAGAGGTAGTTTAAGAGTTTAAAATTAAATTTAAAAATCCTAAAATCCTGAGACAGTATCTCAATGAATTAAATACTTGTTCATCTGATAAACATTTTAACCATTCTTCCACATGTCTTTTATGGTAAAATAATCAGATTTTTCAAAGGGGAAGATTATCCAATTTGAGTCTAAATGGAAATTAACAATCTCCATGTCTTGGTTTTTACCTCACAGATCAATGATAATTGCATTCTCCCTTATTCTTCCAAACCATTTCCAAAGGAAATGCACTACTTGGAATTCCTCAAAATTCTTGAGACACTGAGTTGTCACAAACTGTTGTCTCTTTGTTCTCAGCTCTTCCAGTCCTACATCTGCTGTTTTGTAGCAAATTATTGCTGGTTTTTTTGTTTACATTTTAGTAGCTTACTGGATTTCTAAACACTGAGGTGTTCTTTCTGTTGTGTTTTGGTTTGGGTTTTATTTTTTTTAAATCCATGGGATTAAACCCCAGTGCAGCTTCTCCTGCCAAGAAGCAGGTACCAGTACATTTCCGTGATGTTCTATTTCTTGTTTCCTTTTTTTTTTATTGCTGAGAAGGGTTAATTTCCTGAAATAAAGAAATTAATTTGCTGACAAAAACAGGGTCTATAGTCTAAATGTATGTTTAAAATCTTGTAGACAGCAGACTTAGTGGTGTGTAGGGCTGGCATATGCTGGAGAGGGGAGATACTGAATTGATGGTTGTGGGTTTTTTTAATATTGATTCATTCAGACTTAGATCAAGTTTGCCAAATTAGGCTTGGTGTAGAAGCCAGCCCTCTTCTCTGTGGTGTTGCAGTAGATAACCAACAGGGGACTGTCCAAACTGTAGTTTGGAAGGAGATGATGAACTGCTTAGTCTTTACTGAAGCTTTAGGGACAGTGACCTACATAGCAATGAAAGGCATTAAAAAGTGTATTTTGAAACTGAACTCTTCATGTGTGGAGCCACTCATCCAGTGGTTGCAGTCAGAAATGGTTTTAGAGGGTTTGATGCTGTTGATGTAAAGCTTTCCTGATTGTCACCTTCCCGTTTTCACTCGCTCCCTGTGGTTTTACAGAGACTGGCGTCGAGGAGATCCAAGAGACGACGAACGGCCGTTCCGACGCGGGGATGATCTGCCCAGGCGAGGGGATGATCTGCCCAGGCGTGGTCCTGCAGATGAAAAGGAGCGTCCTCCAGAATCAGCAGAGGACAGGCCACCTAGACGGGAAGGGGACGAGGACAGGCCTCCGAGGCGAGAAGGGGATGAGGACAGGCCCCCCAGACGTGGCTTGGACGAGGACAGGCCGCCGCGGCGTGGTTTGGATGATGACAGAGGAAGCTGGCGAGCTGCAGATGATGACAGGGGTCCCAGACGTGCCCTGGATGACGACAGACCCCCCAGACGTGTCCTGGATGACGACAGACCCCCCAGACGTGCCCTGGATGACGACAGGCCCCCCAGACGTGCTCTGGATGACGACAGACCCCCCAGACGTGCCCTGGATGAGGACAGACCCCCCCGGCGCGGCTTGGACGACGACAGAGGCAGCTGGCGCGCGGCGGATGACGACAGAGGGCCCCGGCGCGGGCTGGATGACGACCGGCCGCCCCGGCGGGCTCTGGACGAGGACAGGCCCCCCAGGCGGGGGCTGGATGATGACAGGGGCAGCTGGCGGGCTGCAGACGACGACAGGGGGCCCCGGCGCGGGCTGGATGAGGACAGGATGGCCCGGCGGGATGAGGACAGGGGGCCCTGGCGGAACGCGGACGATGACAGGCTCTCCAGGAGAGACGATGACAGGGGCCCGTGGCGTGGCGGTGAGGACTCGAGGCCAGGTCCTTGGAGACCATTTGGTAAACCAGGTAAAATACAGTAATATAATCATCATCCCTCCACAGTGTGTGTTGTGCTCATAGATAGTGGATAGAACTTGATGCCAGAGGTGGGAGAATCGGCTCTGGGACACTCCTCTACTTACCATAATTAAACCTTTTCATTTGGTTGAATTAAAAATAAATCGCTTGTCTGGAAGGTAGGTGATGGTCACACACTTAACATGGTCACTTCCCTGTGTGCAAAACCAAAATACACAAGTGGAATGCTCTTCTTGGAGCATTCTCACTAGATTAGCACACCTTGGACTCTTTCTCTACCTCTTCCATGTGTCTGAAGTTAATCTTCTAAAGAAGGATTTTGATACTTCATTCAAGTGGTTTTGATAAGCCCTTTTTATATATACAGAGATAACGTTTTTAACATTCCCTTTTTGTTTTTAACCATTCCTGAAAGTCCTGCTTAGAGCAGAGCTTGGATTAAATGACCTTCTGAGGTCTCTCAAAATCTGAATTATCCTACTGTTTATTATTTATTTCTATTCTTAAGTGTCATTGATGGTGTCTAGAGCTGTTTTTGATTCTTTTCAGAACTGTTGATGACATTTGAATGTTAGATATGATTTTGATTTCCTGGTTCTTTTCACTTACGTATTGGCAGGCACCATGTCAGCTTTCATAGATGCTAAGTCTAGAATCCAAACTTTTAGAAAACTTGCTATAAATATCAAAACTGGCACTCCAGTTTTTCCTGTTTAAAACCAAAGCAGGCTATATAATAAAGAACTCCCATTCATGAATAACTGAGCAGTATTGCAGAGTGCATTGTGTTAAGTGGATGGTAACAAAAGTCACATTTTAAAGTAGTGCTTTAAAAAGCAGTAAGTTTTTAAAAAATCTGCTTTCTTAAAATCTCCACAATTATGGATTTTCACAAAGGCATCTGCTGCCTGAGCTACACCCTTTGCTTCTTGCACTTGTTTTGCACCAGACCCTTGTGGTTTCTGGCTGAAAACTGCAGGGTGCAGCCAGATCTGCTGGACTGTTCCAGGCAGCCCTGACATGAGGTGTGCATTACTGGCTTTACATTTAGCAGCTTGCACAGTGTTTTCTCTGTGGCTCCCACATGCAAACTTCTTACAAACATCTCGAGTTGGATCTTCAGGAGTCAGAACTTGAAGAACCAGTTTCTGTGATGGAAGTAAAGGGTGCATTGTCTACCAGAGAGATCAGAGGTCAGTCATAAACTCCTTTGACTGTGTTTCTTTCTTACAGGGGGGTGGAGAGAACGAGAGAAGGCTCGTGAGGACAGCTGGGGCCCTCCCCGAGACTCCAGACCTTCAGGAGACCGTGAATGGGATCGAGACAAAGATCGGGATGAGAACGAGAAGGAGCGGGAATTCGACAGGGAGAGAGATTTTGATCGAGACGATCGTTTCAGGCGTCCCAGGTCTGACTGCTCTGTTTAAGTACTTCTAGAATGTGTCTGCAAAAAGAAAAAAGGGCCCTGCTGATACAGAAATAACGTGGAATTGCTGAGTGAAAGGAACAAGGGTTAGTTTGTGTGAAACTAAGCACTTTGGGGCAGCAAGTGGATAGGGGCATTTTGGGGCCTTTTTGGTTTGTTATTTTTAGGATGATATCTGTTTACAGGAGGAATTCCAAAATGCTTAAAATGCTTCTAAAATTTTCTTTTTAACCTATTATCAAGAGAATTCCATGTTAGGCTCCAGAAAAACAAAACCAATTTTGGAAGTATGTTAAATAGACACCCACTAGATCTGTAAATATCCGTGCTGTGATTTATTACTGCTCCTTTCCATAGCAAAGATAAAAATCCTAACATTTAGTTTTTATGCTTTTCGTGGCCAAAGGGATGACGGCGGTTGGAGGAGAGGGCCAGCTGAGGAAACTTCCAGCTGGAGAGATTCAGGTCGTCGTGAGGAGTGGGACAGAGGTGGTCGTGACATGAGAGACCGACGTGGTGATGACAGGGAGCCGCCCCTCAGGAGAGGACCACCCCTCCGATCCGAGCGGGAAGAGCGTACGTTCATTTCAGTGTCCCTAAAGTCCTTCATCCAGCACAGAGCCTCCCTCTTCCTCACACTGCTGGCAGGGGGGTCACATGGGAATAGGTTATATTTTCAGCCTGTATTTAAACTGCTTTTCCATAAACAAAATCATAAAAAGCACGTTTGGCATAATTGAGAATTCTTCAGGAAATCTTAACTATTTGTAGTTGTGTTCTTTTCCATCTTGATAGCGTTTAACATCTACAGTAGGAGGATAACATTTCAAGTATGCACTTGTCATAGGATTGTGTTCTGGGCCTAATCCTTGTGTTCAGTTTATCAAGACAGACATCTCAGAAAGTAGTTTCTGGCCCTTTCCTTAAAACCATTAAAATGTGACAGAAATATTTCTGAATGAGGGTTTCACACTATTAGTGGTATTAATTTTGATGACAGACCTGTATTAATTTCGTATATTTATTAATCCTTTGCTGTGTTCTAAAACTACAGTAACAGCAAATCCATTTAGCCTGGTGGGACCACCACATCTTCCAATTCTGGCATTCTTACCTTCAGAATCTCATTTTGTCTCTGCCCCAAATATGGGTGTTCCTGCACTTGAGCAGGCTGGAACAGAACATGGCATCAAACACAGGAGTGCTGCTGACAGAAAGGCAGAGTGTTCTCAGTGTGGAGATTATTTTTTTAATATATCAAGAAGTTTTAGGATTTGACTTCTTGGCGACCTGTTGGCATCTGCTACAGCTTTGTTCCCACACAGCTGGGGCAGAGCTCCTAGCATCGTTTTGGTGGAAATGAACAGTTTTTCATACAGTAAAGGGTGGTGAATGCTTTTACCAATAGACTCATGTAATTCAGTACCATTTTATTTTTTATTCCAGTAGGCTGAAGAGCAATTTCCTGTCTTTCAATAACAGCCTAAACATTTTCCACAGGTGTTATTAAGCCAGGATTTTTGTTTTCAGGGTTCAGTCATTTCTAAGGAGACACTTTGTGATTTTAATTCTGTTAATATAAGAATATATTTTTACACCATAAAACCATGTATATTGATAGAACATTCTTAATGCAGTTTCTGTGTTTTCAAGATGACACTGCTCCCAAACCTGAGAAGAGGTTTGAGTAGTTTTGCTGTTATTTTCCTATAAAATTTAAACGTGTATTTGGCTGTTATCATCGCATTCCCTGTTGGCAGGGCTGAGGATCAGTGAATCCCACTGCCAGGGTGGGGGCTGTTTGTTGGAACTCTGGCAGGCTGCTGGCGGAGCGTGACTGATCTGTTTCCGTTTCTGCCGTAGCGAGCTCGTGGCGACGCGCTGACGACAGGAGGGAAGAGCGCGGGGAGGAACGGGAGCCGGCGCGGCGGTCGGCCCCTGCTCCTGCTGCTCCTCCGCCTTCTGCTCCCCCTGCAGCATCCAAAGAGCGGGAGAGGGACGGGGAGAAGGAGAAAGGATCCTGGAAAGCAGAGAAGGAGCGGGAGCCCGTACGCCGCACTAAAAACGAGACAGATGAAGAAGGGTGGACCACTGTACGACGTTAAGTGGGAGTCACAGAGTTTAACCGATGTTTTAGCTTTGATTTGATCCGATCCACAGATTATATTTGTGCTTATAAACATTCTGAATTGGAATTCTTTAACCAATGTTTTGAGGTAACATGAAAGCATGAATTACTTACTCGTATAGATTGATCATGCACAAACTCACAGCAGAAGGTTGGAAATTGAATGCCGGTTTTTGAGATTTCAAATGATGCTTATTTCATGGGTCATTTGTTGCTAAAATGAAAAGAAGCAAGTCCAACAGCTGTCTTCAGCACAGCTTCTCTTTGGCACCAAAAACAGGCTGCCCTTTTTATTTTTAGTCTTTCTTAGTTTGGAATGGGGTATTATTGTCACAGGACATGAATTTGAAAACGCCTCTGTTCACACAGTGGAATTATTGAAAAAGCAAATCTAAGAACTTGCATACTTAGCCAAAAAGTAGAAAAGTCCTCTTTTACATAGATATTTTGGAGGGCAGGCGGTTTCTGAGATATTTTATCACTATCTAAATTCAGTAAGTTGTTTAAATATGAATTGAATACAATAAACATTGTGAATTAGCTACACTGGGATATTTTCTGTAGATTTACTTGAATCCATAATGCCTCTGAGGCCACTTTGCAGTCATTGTTCCAGTAATGTACACACTGCTGCAGTGTACAAATCAAACTTGCAGCTTTTACAATTTGTGTTTTGGTAAGCATATGGCTATGTACTTTCTGTTGCCAATATCACAACTGCTTTCTCCATTACTGGATAATTCATGCCTTTCAAGGATTTATAAATATTTGTCCTATTTAAAATGTGTGGTTTTGGAGAAATGGTTCAATTTTCCCCCCAATTCTTTGTCTTAAGGGTCAATTCTTTCCCTTTCCAAAACAGTGATTTGTAGTAATGGCTGTGTTGACTTCAAAGGTGGGGTGCAGTAACAACAAGGAAAAATCTGGTCACACTGAAGCCAACACAGAACTTGCTGCTGTGTGTTTCTTCAATGATAAATAAACAAGTTAAGGAATTAGCTGCTGCAGTGTCTTGACTTCTTAGTGAGTCCTGCACCTTGTGTTCATGTAGAACAGCTGTTGAACAACCATTTTCTGTTCTCAGACTTGTTCTGTACCAGCTGAAGGAGGAAATGGAACACCTGGGCTGGTTTCTCCCTGAGAAACCTGGTGTTTGAACCAAAGTTGTAATACTCGTCTTGTCCTTTTCCTGCCCTCTTCTGGGTTATCCAGGCCCAATAGTTTTTTTGGGGAAAACTTGCTCTCAAGGCTTGATTTTTATGTCTTTGGATCATCTCTTTTCATTCCTGGTTGAGTCACATGACTCCTTCAGAGAAAAATAGTGTTTTCCAAGCATAAAAAAACCTTATTTTTTGTTCTTGATGCAGTTCCAAAAAGGATGGAACTAGAGATCAGCAGCCATCCAGTAAAAGTGCTTACTGGATCTGGAGTAGGGGGTGCTGCTGTTCTTCAGCCACCTCCTGCTGTCCTTGCATTCTGTGTCACTGGATGCTGTTAAAGGGGACCCAGGAGCTCGCTCCACTGCTGGCTATGAAATTCCTGTGGTACTTAGAACTCTGTTTGTTCAGTGTGGTTTTGAAGACCTCCAAGGCTGAGGACTGTTCTGGGAAGCCTCTTCCAATGCTTGACTGGCTCCAGATCTAAAAATCGGTGTCACAGAACAGTTTGGGGTGGAAGGTGACCTCAAAGGTCATCCAGTCCAGCCCTCAGCTGCAATGAGTAGGGACATCTTCAACTAGATCACATTGCTCAGGGCTGGAATGTTTCCAGGGATGGAGCATACACCCTTTCTCTGGGCTATCTGTGCCAGTGCTTTCCACCCTCATTGTTATAAAACCACTTCTATCTAATCTGAATCAACCATCCTTCAGTTTAAAACCATTACCCTTTTTCCTTTCACAACAAAATCTGCCAAAAAATCTGTCCCCATCCTTCTTACAACCCCCCTTCAAAGACCACAGTTCTCTGTGGAACCTTCTGTTCTCCAGGCTGAAAAACCTCAGCTCTCAGGCTTTCCTCACAGGGGGAGTGCTCCAGCTCTCTGGTCATTTTTGTGGCCCTCAGAAAGGTTAAACCTCGCTCTCTTGGCTTCTGCCCAGTGTCTCTCTGCTCACTGTATACTACTGTGGAAAGCTGAAATTTTCCAGATAACTTCCTAGTAGGAAACAGGTGACTCTTGTGAGGTCTCCCGTAAAACCATTCCTTTCTCCAGGCTGAACAAGCCCTGTCCCTTCAACCTTTCCTCCCAGGCATGTGCTCCAGCCCCTGGACACTGTTGGTCCTCTGCTAAACTCAAATTTGGCCGAGTCCTTGTATGGGGGGAAAGAGCACACAGGAAAGAAGAGGTGAATTGAGGGGGACCCTTCCCTTCTACAGGCTGGGATCCAGGCCCAAACATTTCAGTGCCCAGCTCAAACAGCCTGGGATCTGCTGGCTCATGCTCTGACAGGGCCCAGAGATGTTTGAGCCCCCAGCCTGCCACTGCAAAGGCTCCTTTCTTGGCTGGGCAGGCCCCTGCCCTGCTCCCTCTTGAATTCAGCAGGCCCCTGTCCATCCCTTTGGCCAGCAGCCCTGTCCCAGGTGTGTGGGCTGGGATCCCACTTCCATGTCATCCTGTGGCTGCCTCCAGGGCCTGGAGGATGGTTCCAGCCCAGCCCCCTGTGCTGAGCCTGGAGATCCAGCCAGGTTTTCTGCCCCCTTTGTTATGTGGGCTGTAGCATCCTGAGCTGAGTGCAAGCAATTGGGTGGGACAGTGCTGAAAGCCTTGTTAAAGTTGAGATGAAAAACATCCAGTGCTCCTTCCCTCGTCCACAAAGATATTTTATTATAGAAGGCAGGTGAGCCAGGCATGGCTTACCCTCAGTAATTCCATTCTGGCTGTTCCCAGTCATCTTCTGCATCTCCCAAAAAGGCGTTCTGGAAGGATTTCCTCTGATTTTCCCAGGAACTGTAGCAATACCATCTGGCCTGTGCTTTCTCAGATGGTCCTTTCAGCCTTTTATCAACAACAGGCACAACATTTGCCTTTCTCCAGCCTTGTAATATGTAAATAGTGATTATACCCTCAGTTACATAGCTTTAATTGTATCCACACAAAGACACTTTCACACCGGGATGAGTGTTAGTCATCCCTGCACCAGCTAAAGCTGTTTCTCAATCTGTGTTACTAATTTGCATTATTTGAGATTGTGGTAATGTTGTCAATGAGTGTTACATTCTCAGGACTGGGCAGTTTGAGAAGAGACTGGGGATCTGTGAGCTTTGCAGGCATGCCAGTGTCTTTATTTTATTGCGTGATCTGTTTAGACACAATACTGACAGTGACCAAAAACTTCTGCTGACCAAATCCAACAGCTCAAACCTCCACCTCCTGGCATCATTAAACATGTGTCAGTCTTTGCCTTGTTTGAGTCACATTCTGTTAAACAGCTAAATTTTTCAGTGAACCTTAGAAGAATACAAACTGTCACAGGCTGCATTTAGAAGGCAGAACTTAAGGCTGCTGCTGTTTGAATGGATGCAAGTGTTGCTGGATTAAAATAAATCTCCAGCAAGGCAGTGTCAGGTATGAAAAGTGCTCCAGGACCAGTCCAGACACTGACCCAGCTCATGGGCAGGACTGAGGGCCATCAGGGTCCTCAGCAGAAGGGGGGCATAACTGGCATTATATTTAAGCTTTTTCTAGAGTGCTTTACCTATAAAAACTAATATTTTTTTACAAAATCTGTATTTATGAGAACTGGCAGGGTGCAGTGGTGTTACTCCTGACTGGGCACAGCCACAACTGCAGCCCAGGACATGTCATAACCTTGGTGACCTCAGTGAGGCCATGAGGAGGGCCAGGAGGACGTTTGGGTGGGCTGGTGGGCAGCCAGGAGGCATCTCAGACAACAAGAGTACTGGAAGGCTTGTCTTCCTGTAAATGAAAGATATCTTTGTCATTTTCCTGTCCTTGGGCTGCTGTCATTGGCAGGAACTGCTGCATGTAAGCAAGATTCCCTCCTGTGGCTAAAGGGCACTGCTGAATGGTGCCAGCCTACAGTGGGAAGGCATTGGGTCAGTGAAATGCAAGATCCAAAATGTACCTGTTATTCAGGCACTGGTGCCCATCCTGTGTTTACTGCAGCATTGCAAGAAATAGACACTCAAGTGGTGTAACAAAAACACCCAGTTCTTCCTTTTCTGCTATGGCAGGGCCAGCTGCAGCCAAAATGCTCTACACTTTGTCTGGTCCTCTTAAATAAAATTAATGCATTTAATTACAGTAGGATGGAGATTCTAAAAACTATTCCACTGCATTTTACTAATCAAAGCCTCCCTTGCTGCAATTTAAGTTTTGTTAGCCCTTTCTCTCTTGGGCAGGAGGCTTTGCTAAACCTTGTTCCATTTTTAGTGACTCACTTGTTTTGTCCAGAAAACAGTCATTAAACCTTCCTCCCCATGCAACTCTTAGCAACTCATCTCATAATTAGTAAAAATCTATATATCTGGTGGGTCAAACTGGCACTGTAAAAAGAAATAAAGGAAAAAAAAGACATTTTATAGCCATTGTGGTTTGGTCCTATGGCATCTACCTGAGGCACTGGACAGCAGAGTGACAGCAACCTGCCCAAACAGAATTTCCACTAAAGATGGGCACAGACTTACCTGATTTCAGCTGAATCAAATTACCTATACAGCTGAAAGTAGTCTCTAATTAGACATAGCTTGCTTTTTGCCAAGACTAGCACCCGCTGAGGACGATTATCCAATATTGTGTTCACTCCTCTTGCCAGACTATCACTATAGGAAAGATTCCATGACTTACATGCAGAAGTTTAAACAGGTGACCATAATATTTTGATTTGCAAATGCCTGTAGAAGAGTATCTCACTTTTCACAGATTTCAGATGAAGCTCTTTGCTGTTCCTAGAATTTAAATTACTAATTCAAATGGTTCCCTGTATTTAAGGAGTCAAAGTAGCAATAGAAACACTGTCTATTGTAATAACCTTTTCAGAGTGACCAAGAACAAGCATGTTTACGCTCACTCAGTGCCACAAGGAGTGTGCTGGCATGCCAGGAATCACAGAAGCTTACTTCAGTCAAAAAAATCCTTTAAGGTTTAGCCTTTGTTAGACTCACACTTGTAAATCTTTCAAGGGCAAATTGTCCTGTTGAATGATTACATAAAGTAACTGAAGAGCCTTGCTGTCAGGCTGGCTTTTGCTGAATCTTGTCATGTTTCTGCAATCGTCTGAGGTTTGTTTTTTGATTTTTTTTTACCTCCTCCACCCCTAACTGGTCTTGAAGCTGTTACTCTTCCACTTACCTGTTAAGCCTTTGATGAGATGCCCAGTGCTGGGTAGCAGCAAGGCCAGGCAGCTCTGGGCCTTTCCAGAGCAAGGCTGCAGCTCCCTGGAGAACAAATCAGGAGCAACAGGCAGCAGAACAGGCTGTGGACACAAGTTTTCCTCTTGCACAGACTCTGCAGAAGGCCTGTGCCATCCAGACACAGGATCTGCTGCTATCCTGAGGGATTTCAGGCATTGCTATAGGGCTGGGACTGCACAGCAGCTTCATGTAAGGAGCAGAGAGGTGGGGCAGGGACATGGCAAACACCTCCAATCCAGCCCGGCCAGGAAACCCTCAGAAAACACCCGAGACACATTTTCTTTGATCTTTCTTGCTTTTGTGTCCAGTAACAGTCAACTGCATTAAAATGTATAGAAGGATCTTCAAACTTCCCACAAGGAGGTAACAAAAGTACAGAAGAAAAATCTTCTCTCAGCATCACGCTGGAGCTCGATTCTAATGTGTGGTGGACACAGATTAAACCTACATGGACCAGGAATCACAAAACCAAACACATCTGACTTTAACACCTTAGAAGAGCCTGTGGTGCACTCCCCATAGAGCAGGAGACAAAATGTAATGTATTAAGCACAAGGAGAAGGAGGCTGACACAAGGATAGCTGCAGCCATTGTGTTATTTAATGCGAACTCCACTGCATTTGATAATTAGACCTGACACCATCTTTGGAGCCATCTGATGGAGATTTAAGGGAACACTTCCACACAAAATCAGTTTCTCCCTCCTAATTGCTGTGGCTGGGAGTTAACAGCAGTGAATAATGAACCCTGGGTCCTCATCCCCAGCCCATCCCACACATGTTTTGACTCCATTCTTGACTGTCCTGCTCTCCTGACCCCATCTGCCACCCTGCTGAGCAGCTTTTCAAAAGGAAACCACAATTGAGATTACTCCTCAATTTCATAGTTCCCTTTTTCTGTCAGGACCCATCTCCTTTCTCATCTTCCTGGTGATGTCCCAGTAGTTCCTCCACAAGGCTCTTCACCTCCCTGCTGCACAGCAGTGTGATCCACTGCACTGAAAACTCCAGCATCCATCTTTCTGCTCCAGAGTACTCAAACTCCAAACTGCTGCTGCTCCTTGTCCTACCTCTAGGTAAGAAAAAAAAAAACAAAACTCCAAAAAAAGAAACCAAAACAAAACAGCAAAAAAAAAGCCTCAAATAAAAAAGCCCAAAACAAAACAATCAGACAAAACAATTTAAAAAAAAAAAGACATTTTATCTTGGGGATTAGAAGCGATATAGCCCTGGCTGATACTCAGTACCAAGGAACTGCCATCACCCAGAGTGGTCCAGGACTTCAGTCTAATTCTTTTGCTTTGTACAGTCTGTGTAGTGTTAACGATATTTGTTATCCACATGGCTAGATCCCTTTTACTTGCAAAGAGTTAAAGCCACATTCTCTGAACTCCTGAAAATAAACAACCTCCCTTTGCTTCCATTCTCTTACGGTCACAGCTTTCTGCTTTGTCCAGGTCTCTTTCCATCAGGCTTCCCCCATTCTCCACCACAAGCACAGCTGCATCAAAGCTTGCTCCATCCATTGCCACCTTACTGCTGACAGAAAGGGCTCGGTTTGCACTCTAGCCCAGAGGTCATCACGTTTTCAAACACGCACTTGGATGTTTTCTCCTCTCAGACCTTCCCTAAAGCTGAGTATTCGACACGGGGACCTGCGAGACCAGCGCCATCGGTGCCCAAGAGAGGAAGGGCGACCGCTCGGATGCTGCGATTTCGGGAAGCAGCTGTCAATTACCGAGGGCAGGTTCGATCGCGGTTTGCTCACCGGTTTTAAAACCGGCGAAGGGAATCGCTGGGATGTTTGCTTTAAGAGCTGAAAGGCGGAGTGCTGTACCCTAGTTAAACACCCAGCCCTGACCTGGCAGTGAAGAGCGGCTCTCCCGGCCGATGCCCCCGGCACGGAGCGCTCGGGCCGGGCGGGCGGCAGAAGGCGGCGCTGCCCGGCCGCGGGCACCGGGGACCCCCGCCACCTCCCCGGCCGCGGCGTGAACCCTCGGAACCCCCCCGCGCACACCCACCCAGTCAGATCTCGCCGTCTCCATAAAAATCACGTATAGATATATTTTTTCTTACAATAAACAAACACAGCGCATCTCCGCCTCGCAGTCCCCGGGCCCGGCGCCGGGCTCCGCGCGTTCCAGCGCGCAGCGGCCGCCCCGGGGCCGGGGCAGTGTCAGCGGGGCGAGCCCCGGCGGTCCCGGCCGCTAGCGGCCCTTCCTGCCCAGGGCGGTCCGGGCGTGCCGGAGCTGCCGGGCCGCCGGCACTTTGGACAGGGGGCAGTACTTGATGGTGTGGGCATTGTCGCCGCTGGCGCCGCAGAGGGGGCAGGTGTAGCGCCGCAGCACCGGGCACAGGACGCGGCCGTCGGGTCCCTTGAGGATGTGCGTGGTGTAGAGGGCCACCGCCTCCTTGTTGTTCCGGCAGAAGACGCAGACCTGCAGCTCGGGCTTGAGCAGGCGGGAGGCGGCCCGCGGGTGCGCCGGCAGCCGCCCCGCCACCACCACGCCGCCCCAGGCGTGGGCAGAGCCCTCCCGGCCCGCGTGCTCCCCCGAGCAGTCGAACACCACGGCGGCGGGGCCGCCGCGACCGGGAAAGGGGCTGAAGTCGGCGAAGCGCTCCTCCAGCAGCCCCTCGCCGTGGTGATGGTGATGCCCGCACAGGTCCAGGTCGTGCAAGTCCAGCGCGCCCTCGAAGTACGGCCCCGCCGCCTCTTCCTCCTCCTCCTCCTCTTCCTCCTCCTCCTCGGCCGGCGGCACGGCGGCCGCCACCACCACCGAGGGCGGCTCGGGGCCGAAGCCCTTGCCGGGCCGCACGGCCTTGGTGATGAGCGTGGCCAGCCCCAGGTAGTCGTTCCAGGAGTTGAAGACGTTCCCGCAGGCGCTGTGGCTCCGGCCGCCGTAGCGGGCGCCCGGCAGGCACTCCACGGGCGGGAGGTGCCGGTGCTGCTCCAGCTTGGTACCCGGGAACGCCTCCATGGGAGCGGCCCGTCCCTCGAGCGCGGTGCGGGCAGCGCCGGGCGCTCGGAGCGCTCCGGGGCCGCTCCCGCTCCCGCCGCCTCTGCGAGCGCGCGGCCGCGCCGAGCGCCTCAAGTAGGGGGCGGGGGCGCGGCCGCCGCGCTCCCATTGGCTGCCGGACAGAGCTGCCTCGCGCTCATTGGCTGAGCCGTGGTGAGGGCGTGGCTCGGCCGCGGTCGGGGCGCGCTCCGGTCCCGCAGGTGCGGCGGGAGCGGGAGCGGGAGCGGGAGCGGGGACTGGGATGGGGATCGGCACCGGTAACGGAATCAGGAGTGGGATCGGGACCGGGACCGGGACAGGGATGAGGATCGGCACAGGATCGGCACAGGCACCGGAATCACGAGCGGGATCGGGACTGGACTGGGACTGGGACCGGAATCAGGAGCGGGACCGGGACTAGGATGGGGATAGGGATCGGGATCGGGACTGGGACCGGGATGGGAATGGGTACCGGGATGGAGTTGGGGACCGGGAGCGGTAGCGAGCCGCAGGATGGTCCGCCAGCAGCCCGTGTGAGCCGGACCCGACAAGGGCAGGCCCGGCGGGAGCAGCGGTGCCGCTGCGGGCGGCCCGGCGCTGGCCGGGACGAGTCTCCTCCCGCAGCAGAGCGATGCGGGCACAGAACGAGTTCAGCGCTCTACGGCTGGGAAGAGGCTCCAGCGAGCCTTGTAAGCTCATGGAGGGCAGCAGTGCCTTCCCATCGGTGCCAAAATGTGGGGGGTAGAGGTTATTTCCTCTTTGCACCCCTGTTAGAAGTGGGTTTTAATTAATTAAATTAGAGAAGGTTTGGCTGGGGTCTCAGGTGAGGTTTGTGCTCTCACTGGAGTGCTGGTATGGGAAACCAGTGTTGAATATTCAACCCTAGAAAGGGATGGACCTGCCATACACTGTGTCTGTGAGTGCTCTGTGTGCAGTGGGTGGGTGCAGAGGTACCCTGGGCAGCAGGACAGGCAGCAGTGTCTGCAGCACCCACCTGTTGGGCCTGCTGAGCCCAGGTTTGGGTGGCCCAGCCCTCACCCCTCTGGTCAGTCCTTGCAGGGCAGACACCGTGCTGCAGGACAAGGCACTGTGCTGAGGAGATGCAAGCCCCCTTTGCTGCCCCTGATGGTTCCCATCCAGTCAGGCCACCCAGAAAAGAGATCCTCCTTTGGGAAGCATCAGGTGTGCTTTTCCTTTTGGGCAAGAGGAGCTGACAATGCAAAGATCCTATTAATTTCCAGCCCCTGGTGAGAGCTGAGCAGGGTGGATGGAGTTTTGTCAGAAGTAAATCTGTCTTCCCTGTGCATGGCCTTGATTTGTCAGTCTAACAGATGCTCCTCTGGCAAGTAAAGCAGCTTTCCAATGTGTTTTGTTTGCATCTGAAATGGGCAGGTTTCATAAGCTCAGGTATCAGGAATACTTCCCCAGGGGATGCCTTCTGGCACCATGGGGCTGGATCCACCTCCTCATCCTTATGAAGTACCTGGGAAGTGGGTGTATCAAGGACCAGGGAACAAGGATGGCTGCAGGGAGTGGAGCTGGCTGGAAGCAGTGTTTCAGAGCATGAATTCTCTGGCTGGAACTCATCGAAATTCATTTCAGTACTGAAGACATTCACAAAAGAAGTTCTGTTGCAGACCATGCTTGTGTGGGCCACGGTTCTGCACGGGGTGACCACAGGGACATTTCACAGTTATGGGGTGTCAGGCTGAGCCCAGAGCTCATTTCTGAGATGCAGTTATGTGACAGACCTTTGCCCTCTTCAGCAGAGTGTTTCAGGGCCTGATTTGCACTGGAGGCAGCAGGGAATGACAGAGGTAACAGATGGGTGACAGAGCACAGGGTGATCAGTCAGAGTGGTTGAGCATCACTTCCTGGAGCAATTGTATCTCATCTTCTCTAGACATTTGAAGAGGCAGAGTGAATAATTTCATATCACTCACTGTAGTTTAGGTAGCTGCAGGCAGAGAGGAAAATGGCCCTGTTACCCTCACTGCCAATGCAGGGAGTGATGAAGAACCTAGAGCAGCATAAAAAATATCCTCACTGGGAAAACATTGTGAATGATAGACACCTGTCACGAGCACTGCAGTAACAGCATCTTCTTTTTGACCAAGAGCTCAGCAGAGCTCACGTGCCTTGGCAATCCAAGTGTCTGGGGTATGTTGCAGGAGTTATTTCATTACTTTCTTTGTCCAGACTTTTGCCCATGGACCTGCATGTTCCATGTGTTGGACAAATACTCAACAGCTCCACTCAGGTCCCTGCAGAGCTGTCGGGCATCATCAGACTTGCACCAAGCTCATGCCAGCTGATTGGGGTCACCCAGCCACGGTGCTGGTGCAAGAGCAGGGAATCCCACTGTTGACACTGGAATGAATCAATGTCTTGGTGAAACTCTTCATCAGTTTCAAGCAGTAAACAAAATATGTGGTCAAGAAGAGCGAATGGACAAGCAGCTGCTTCTAGGAAGGATTGGTGTTTTGGTGTGCATTGAAATGTTCTACATTTGAAACACTAAGAACTGCATGAAAAACTGCTGCTTTGTCCTCAGCTGGAAGTTGGGAGTATTTCTGACTATGCCAAAGTACCCTTTAGGCAACCCTTGTCAGGAATTGGGCAGTGCAAGAGCACAGCTGTCTTGGTGGTGTCTCTGGAGAGTTCTTGTGGCCAGGCTGCACAGCAACGCTGGCAAACTCTCATCTGGAGCAGAAGTGACAAATAGCTGTTGGCACTGTGAATTCAACACCACAGGCCAAACTCTGCCCAGCCAAGGGGAAAGTTTTCAGCTCCTTCAGAGCAGCGAGAAACCGTGTCAGAAATTCAAGCTGATCTGAGCACAGGAAGCCATCAGATCTGCTGGGGTCTGAGAAATCTGCAGTGGGGAGTTCCCACTGGCCACAGGACTTTTGTAAAGTCCAAGATTGCTCCTGGGAATGCACACACACACACACATATATGTATGAAATCTGTGGATGTGCCACCTGAAGGTGAATGATGCCTTTGTTTGGGGTTGGAGGAAAGATTTCTTTCTTCGTATTAAAGCAAAGATGATCTAACAAGTGACTTAACAAGAATGATAGAAGGATTTAAGCACAGAGGGGTTTGAGTGCACGCAGGACAGCTGTCAAGTTTAGAGTGGAGATTAGCAGTTCATTTGAGAGATACATTAGGAAAGGGCTTACTCTGGGGGGCTGCGAGCTCCCCTGAGGCTGGGGAGGATTTACTGCCTGTAAGTGTTGATGTATTGTTCACGTTGTGAAGCAGCTTTGATATGTTCCAGCTTTTCTTCAAAACCCCTGTGGATTTTAAAGTGCCTTTCATTTAATGTGGGAGATGTTGACAAGCACCCCCAGGAGGCTGGCAAGTTCTCAGAAGGGTCTTTTTAAAATATTGGCTTCACCACCACTTCTGGAAGACTTTCCCCTGCTCCTCTGGAATATCAAGGAGTGGTTTGTTTCTGACAGCACTGAAAATACACGAGGTGTCTGCTGACACAGGGAAGATCTGCCCTGTGCTGCTTGGACTCCCAGCCTAGTGTTCAGCAATCCTATCTGAAGCTTTTGGCTTAACAGATGATGCTTGTGTTTGGAAAGCTGAAGTTTATAGCACAGAGCAATCCTGTTCAGAAGATTGGAAGCAGCTGGTGGGACTCACATGGGCGAGTTGGGTTTCAGTGGAGGATACAAACACAAGTGATGGAAGCAGAGCTTCAGCCTGGGGTCTGCTCAGAGGCCTCAGTGCTGATGTTCAATGTGATGCCTCAGGTTTAGCTTTTATAATTTTAATCTGTTCTGCTTCAGTGTGTAAGTCTGGACCTCATATTAGGGGACGGTGAGCTCTCTTCACAGAATAAGTAGACAAAACAATTCCTTCTCTAGCTGGGGACCCAAAGACAGCCAATCCAGATCTCAGGCCAAGAGCAGAAACAATGTGGACTGAAGAGAGAAAACAAGAAAGATGGGACTTCATAACCTAAAGCTGTAATTAGACAACTAGATTCAATATGCTAATAGGCCAAAACTTATAAAAATGTGAGACCCCAAGACTGATGGTCCATTTTGTGACCATTTTGAGTTGTGCTGCCCAAGGTAGATCTATTGAGGCCTCTTAATAAATCCCTACTTTATTCCTTAGCTCTGAATAGTCTCTGATCTACGTCAGCCTTCACAAGGCATCAGAAGTGCCTGTGGGAGAAGAACTTCCTCTGGTGCTTCCCTTCTCAAAAGGGAGGGATGCACGAGGGAGGAAGCCTCTGCTCCTTGTCAGTGGTGAGAGGAAGGTGGGGGATCCCAGGCACGGTGTCTCCCAGACTCCAGGAAAAGGAGGGCCTGAGCTGGCATGACAATGTTGGTAAGAAGGATAAAGAAATCATCCTAGCCCCTTTTTTACTGGCAAAAAACTCCCTGGGATGGAGGATTAGGGATGTAAAAGCCAGCCACAAAACATAGCTTTGGTTTTGGGAACTTTGGAGGTGTGCTTTTGCTTTTGTTGTGTGGAAGCAGCTGATCCTTCAAGGAAGTGGAAATCTGCCTGCAAAGGAGGCACTGGTGGTTTCACCTTCTCTGATCTGTGCTGAGCCCAGGGGGCTATTTCAGCATAACCAAACACATCAGGTGTTCCTTTAACAGGGTACCAAACTTCCCCAGGGTGTAAAGCACAACCTTCACTGCACTGAGGGCAGGAGTGACTGCCCAGATCACTCATTTTGGAGTTACATGACAGTCCTCAGGTAACTGCATCAAATGTTTACCCAGCCCAACAGAGCTGCTGGGGAATATGATGCATTTTTAGCTTTTCTCAGTTTGATTCAACCATTGAAAGTGCAGAAGAGCACACAGCATTAGCCAGCTCTGTAAGAACTGCTGCTCCACCTCGGAGCGTGCAGACAACTGGAAAGAGCTGAGAGCAGAAAATAAAAGGTGCTTCCAAGAATACATCATTGTCATCAAGTAAGTAATGTGCTCATCACAGCAGAAAGCTATATGGGCAACCTAAACATGGCTCTGCTTGACTCCTGAGTGCTCGAATTTCCAGCAGAACGCTGTCATTTCCCCTAGTTTGTTTTATCTCTAGCAATGGCACCTTGAACCAAGAGCAACTGAGGCTGAGCTTTCAGCAGAGCCCAGAGTGCCCAGCCCAGCATCAGCCTGGCTGTGGCTGCAGCAGAAGGGGTGCTCAGGGGTGTGTGGGGGCTGGAGGGGACAGCTGAGCCCTCTCCAGGGCTGACAGCAAAGAGGATGAGAGGAGACTTCATGCTCTGGGGGCTGACAGTGCAGAGAGAAGAGAAACTGAATTTCCTCTCCCCCCAGAAAAGTTTGTCAGCTGAAGGAGACAAAGTGTTTCCTGGACACAGACTTTTAAAAATCTTCAGAGCACTGCTGAAAGTGTTGGAAATAGAAGCTGTAAAAAATAAGAAAAAAAAAATCCATCATGAGACTATTTTTACAATCAAAAATATATCTAATCTAATTATCTTGGCTGATAAACAGGAGACACTATCAGCTCTTCCATCATCTCTTGCAAATGCATGGAATTTAAAGGAGAATGCAAAGGTCACAGACAACCAGCCAGGGTTTTGACTTGCCCATCCCAACTACAGCAGAACACAAATAAAGCCAAGAGGTAAATGTTTATCAGCAGCACCATATTTGTCCTGAGGATATACTGCCTTATGGAGAGGGATGTCAAAGTGGCACAGAAATTAATATATAACTGTTCATGAGAAAATCAAATGGTTTTTATGAAAACTAAAAGGTAGCTTTGGTTTCTTATTTTGTTGAAGAACAGTTTGTATTAGTGCATTTTATTAATATATCAGGGAAATGTAATAAATGCTATAAGCACTTCAGTTCCTAAATGTCAAATGTGATTTCCCTTTACAGCAAATCAGACTTGTGTTGCAATGGAGAATGAGGTTCTTCTGAAAGAGCCTGAAATGGCACAGGAACTGTGTTAATTTTACAATTTTGTATGAATTAAATCAGGTCTATATTACTGAACTTTATTATTGCTGAATATCTCTGGATAGCCCTGGATATCCAAGGTCTGGCTGCATGAGGCTCTGAGGAACCTGGTCTAGTGCAAGGTGTCCCTGCCTGTGACAGGAGGGCTTGAACGAGATTTAAAGTCCCTCCAACCCAAACCATCCTGTGATTCTGTGACCTCAAACTCAAGTATTTGTGGAGCAGGAGCTCTCTGATGCAGGCTGAACTGCTCAGCTGCAGCCAATGGCACCTGCTGACCCCACCCTGTGCATTTGGGGATGCTGAGGTTAAAACCCCTGCACTCCTCTGCAGCCAGGGCTTCATCTTTGGAGCTCATTGTCCTGCCAGGGTGTTAGCATGTGCCTCTGTCAGAGTCTGCTCCAGCAGCTGGGTCAGGTTTGTGCCTCTTGGGGGTATTTTGGAGGTTTCACACATTGAATTTTTGAGTGTCAGTGGGTTTCACCTGCAGGTTGTATTGTTTCACACTTTCCTTTAACTCCAGGGTAACAATAAATGAAGCTCCAGTCCAGGAAAAATTTTGTGCTTATCATGGCAGGCCTTGCCACAGTACCTGCAGTTTTTCTCAAAGTTGGCAGTTTTTGTTAGATTTCAGGAGACCACGGAGCTCTTCAGGCACAGAAAGATGTCCTGGTGACTCAGAGTGCAGATTGAACTCCTATTTAATATCAGTGATGAAACTCCTCCTTGCTTAAAGGGGATAGCCAGGAGTTTGTGTACTGGTTTCATCTCCTGCTGCCCCTGCTTTCTTGTCTCTTGGAAGTGGAAGGCCAAGTCAATACATTTGGGAAAAATCAGAGGTTTTCTGTTTTGGACATGTCTCTAGATTCTTTGAAAAGAGTATTTCAAATAAAATTTTGGCTAGACACTCTACATTCCTTTATATATTCCTCCTCTCCAAAAAATCACTGCTCCAGGATATCCTTGAGAGAGCTCAATGCTTGTATGAAGATTTATTGCTTTTACTTTCTGAATCAGTTCTGAACTGAATTAGCAAGTGCTGGTGCATATTTCTAATAGCAACAAGAATTCCAGCAGAATTTCTGAGGTCTGGCTGGCTGATTAAATCCAGCAAAGTCTCCTGCTAAGCTCCTTGGCAGAGCCAGCCAAATTCAAGGACTTCTAGACAATCACAAATTCAATTCTGGAGATTTTTTATTGTGTGAAATTTTACCAAGCATAAGAGATGTATATGTATTAGTTGCAATGATCCATATAAATGTCATGCACACATGCAAGACAGTAGATAAGTTGCTGATATATTAATTTCACATGGTGAGGATAATAGCATTTCTTCTGACAACTCAATTAAATTTGTAAAAAGTTCCTAGTGAAAAACAGTCATTGCATTTTCTGTCAAGCTGATAAGCATAATTTAGCTGAAAGAGAAAAACAATCAAAAAAGTCAGGCTTGCACTTGGAAATTGCTTGTGAAAATTTACACTCATTTCCTGTTTTGTAATTTGCTAAAGGAGTAACCAGAGGGTTCTCCATTGTCCTGCCTCCTTGGTGGTGCTGGTTTCTTGATCTGAAATTGAAGTTGTCTCTATTGGGAAGATCAGTGATGTCCTAGAAAATAAACAACTAAAGAATACAGAAATCTTCCAAACACCAACAAATAATTTTTTAATCGGTCTAAATGTTTTACATTTCAGACATATTTGGGCTCTGTTGTCTTCTCAGAAGTCACAGCCTGGATACCCACGGACACCACTGAGATTGGATGTTCCCAGTAGATTGCAACTTTGGCATTTCACATCCTCGAGGAGCCTGGGTTAAGTTTCTAAATTCTTGCACTCCTGTTTCCTCACAAATCCTTCAGAGGCTGACCTGAGAGCATGACTTCATTTGTGTAAGAACCACTTTGCTCAAACCTTTGGGTGCTTTTGAATTACTTTTTTTTCTTTCTTTCCTGAAGGGATAACCCACTAATTATACATGAAAATTGTACCTCAAAGATCCATCTTAATAATATAATTGTAGTAGCAAAGCAACTGGTGTGATTATGTGCATCATTGCACTTTTCAGCCATTAACCAGCTTTTCTTGGTTAATGAAGTTAGTAAAACCTAGAATGTGCTTTGCTGGAATATATCCAGTGCAATCTCATTATCACCTACAAGCCTCTATAATTGGGGTGATAATGTGCAGAACATTATATGGCTGATAAAGGCAATGGGATTAAAAGAGGGCCAAATTCTGCTCTCAGGGACATGTGACAGAGCTTGGGGTTCTGCTGTGTGTTTGTGGAAGGCCTGTGGTCCCACGTGGAGATTTGGGGTGGTGTTTTGACCAGGGGGAGACCACTTGGAAGGAACCCAGCAGCAAAAACTAATGAGAGCTGTGGCCTCTCAGGAAAGGGAGAAAGAATTGGTGCTGTCAAGTCAGGAGGAGACTTTAGTGAGGCATGAAAATGGTCTTAAATGCCTTCAAAAGAGGGAATAATCTGTTCTCTGTGATCCTGTTGGATAGGACACAGAGGAGTGGGACAGCACAGTGGATGCTGGATATTAGGGAAATGCAGGATGGATAACTGAGGGCTGGTTGGAATTGCTCAGACCAGGGCATGTCAGAGGATTCTCTGCTGCTGGTGGGCACCAGGAGGGGAGTGAGGAGGTGGATTTTGTGCTGGCCCCTGGCTTCAGGCAGTGAGGAGGGAGCACCAGTGTCACTACAGTGGTATTTTATGGCTTTTATATTTTGTGAGGGGCTCCTGGCAGAGAGATGAGAGATCTGCTTGGTGCTTGCCCAAACACAGAGCAGATCTGCCAGGAGGATCTGTGATCAGAATTATGCTCTCAGCTGTTACACACTTGAAATTACTGTCAGGACTGCTGGTGGAAGGGAGGGATGGCTATGAATGTGAAAAAAGGGAAGCATTACTGTTTGCTCCGTTGGATAATACAGGTCACAAGGCTGTTTCTGTTTGTGCTTGTTTGAATTTCAACATGTCTTTTCAGGAAAAAAGCATTCAAATGTTATTAAAAAACCCTGTAATGAAGAGTCATCCTGTCTGCTTCAGCTCTGGCTTTGGTAATAAATTCACTATTTACACTGGTAAACATGTGCCTCATGTTTTCAGTCAGGACTTGGCTGGTTCAGTGTCAAGGTTTTCCTGTGCTAACTGAGGACCCTGATCTCAACATTTAATTCTCCTTGTGAACACTGATATTCTTTAACCAAGTCATCCCTTAAACTCCTCTCTTCACAAGCAAAATAGATGGAAGTTCCTGCGGCTGTAAATGCTGTTTTTCCATCCTTCATATTCCTTTCTGAACTCTCTGCAACTTGTCAGCTTCCTTTATGAATTGTGGGCTCTAAATTTAACATGGCCCTCCAGTGGGAATTGCACCAGTAATGCCAGGAGCACAGGAAGATTTGCATCCTTTGCTACAGTACAACCCTCAGACATTGTGTACAGCTGAAGAGGAGCATTAAAATAGGTTCAGACCAAAGTTCCTTTAGCTCATAATTTTGTTTCTGACACTAGTTTGTAGTGGGTGTGTTCTGAAGGGTGGTATTTCCTTCACAGCCTCCCCTTATCTTTTAAAAATAAAGATACAATCTGAAATTCCATGTAAAGCCTTTGGAATTCTTATGCCTTTGGTGTCCAAATGGCCTGTTAGGCCTGTAGCTTCCCAGCATTTGTATCATGGGCTGCCCCAGGAGTTAAACTGCAAACCAGAAGATTTGTGTCTTTGCTGAGAGTCTGGGAAAGGATATTTTTAAATCCCAGCAGGGCCCTGGGGAGGCAGGGCCCGTGGAAGGACAATGTGTCCCTGCCCCTCGGCAGCAGACAGGCTCACCCTGATGGCTGTGCCGGGGCTGGCACCCCAAAAAGGAGAGGGAGCAAACCCTGGGCTCTGCCAGGCACTGCCAAAGCTCTGAGATGCAGCAGGTCCAGGGCAGGAGCCCTGCCTCCCCCCCTGTAAGCTCAGCCGAGGAACCACCACGATCCAAACCTGTCTGGGCATCTCTGACCCCCAGAACAAAGCCCTGCCACGTTCCCCATGGAGCTGGGGAGTTCAGTCCTTACCCCTGAGGTGCCTGGGGCTCCCTTGCCTCTCCCCAGCCAAGCCCTTGGCAGTGAACAGTCCTGTCCCTCAGCCATCACTCTGCTGTGCTGGGTCAGCACCTGCTTTATTAGCAGATGATTTCATGTTTTCTTCCAGGAAGGATGTCACAGAGATCACCATGGAGCTTCTTGGAAACTCCTGGGTGAGGATTCTTTATTTACAGCCACACTTGGAGCGCTGTAGGCTGGTTTCCAGGTCCTGCCCTGTGCCCCAGGTCAGCTCTGTGCTGCTGGGGCTCCTCAGGCTGGGTGCAGCATTTTGTGGCAGTGGCAGGACCTGTGTCAGCACACTTCACCACCCTGAAGAGAACAGCTCACACTGTGTGCTTGCTCTGGACACAGGGTCACAGAAAGGTTTGGTTGGAAGGGACCCTAAAGCTCATCCCATTCCACCCCCAGCCATGGGCAGGGACACCTCCCACCATCCCAAATTGCTCCAAGCCCTTGTCCAACCTGGCCTTGGACACTTCAAGTTTAGGCACTGTTGTCTTTCTACAGCCCTTGGGCTGCTGGAGAAATGAAAGAATGGGTATCTTAGTCCATTCCAGTAGCAGACTAACTAAAACAAGGTATAATTCAGTGTCATGGAATTTTGTTTGGGAAACTTTCACAGAAAAAAACAAAGTTTCCAAAGACAGAGCCAGCTTTAGAGGGAGATACAGATATGTTTGCATTTTAAACCTTTGCTGGCGTGCAGATTGCCAAGGACATTCTTGCTAGTGGTGGACAAGAGTGGTGATGAGGAAATTTTACTCCTGGGGAAAGAGATCAGAAAAGGCATTGCTTTAAGGACCTGGAAGCAGGAGCAGAAGTGAGGACATCAGGAGTGTAGAGATCAGACAGAGAGAAAAACTGATTTAAATCCCGTTTTCCAAATAGGCAGAACAATTGATGGTATAGGCCACTTGGAAGATATAAAAGTACATGCACAAATGTAAATGCAGATTTCCCATATGTCCCTGGATCCCGATCCTTTAAAAAGACAAGCTCATTATATCCTGATTCCACTGAAATTAATGAGAAGATTCCCGCTAGTTTTATCCTCATTTATTCCTTTTTAATAATGATTTTATTGAGATTATTGAGACACAAAGAGCCACTTTTGTTACTCAGGCAAAAGAGCAGCTGACAAAACCAAAAATATCTATTCATAAGTATGTTCAATTGTGAGAAGATTCCTTTACCATTCAAATATCTGGAGGGTTCATCTTTGATTTCCTCAGCAGTTTTGTCCTGGTACCAGATTATTATAGCTTTCTGGATGAATATGAATGCTCTTCCCTTTTGAAGTAAATAGAATACAAATAAACACCATCAAGTCCTAAACTAATGGACAACTTTTCTCTAAGTTTAACACCCAGATGTTATAAAAACTGAAAGTGCATGCTACTGAAAAGCAACCGATTTTGGAACTGATTTTATATAAGGTTAAAAAATAGCAATGATAATAAAAAATGAACAGTGCTGTGATTTGGTTGGATTTTTCTCTAAATTAATGATGCTCCTGAGAGCCTAGATATGTATGAACTTGTCTATTGGAAGCAAAATGGACCCTTTGAAAAGTGTACTTGTAGGCTTTTACTGAAATGGAAGTGTTTCAAATACATGGAATTCATCAGTATTTGAAAAACGGCTTTAAGACCTTATGGTTAGTTCAAAATGCTTCTTGGTGCTGTTTCAGCAACTACAGCCATCAGAGCTGTAAAGCTTGAATATCTTGGCCTTGCAATAAAACATCTAAACTCTCTCATTTTACCATTTCTGATTTCTTTTTTCCCAGAAACCGTGAGAAATTTAAAAAATGTCACTGTTTGATTTTGATACGTGCCAGGTCTCACCCATCTCTAGATACGTTTTGCTGCTGCTCATGAAAACCTCCCAAGATAAATTCATCCATGCACAATCCAGATGGTTTCAGTTAAACAGTTATTTTGGTTGTGGCTATGGCTGTGGTGTGGAGAAATGCTGCTGCAATGACAGTGCCTGCAAAAGAGGGAACAGAGGTGAAATCCTTCCCAAAACAGGGTTACTTCATATTAATGGAGTTTTAAAAATTGCCAGGATTCCTTCTCTTTAAGACAGCAGACAGAGCTGCTGTGGTTTTTTTCAGCAATGTCTCAAAACATCACAACACCGGAATTCAAAGATGTTCAACATGCTTTGAAATGGAGTGGTGTATGAGGGTCAAAGTTACAATGAAATGAAAAAAAGAGAAATAAAGATAATTGTCCTTCAATTCTGGGACTTACACAAATGCAGTCATGCTGTCTTTGACTTACCATGAATGAATTTTGCCAGAGACACCATGGTAATGTTTAAATGTGTAAATCCATAACTGTATAATCCATGCTGGACTGTCTGGGTGCTGGTGCTGGTTTTCATTGTGTTTCTTACAGCCTCACTCCAACCCCCTTCTCTCCCCATTTCCTTTCAGATTTGCAGTTTCATATCAGGCAGAACACAACCACACTTTCAGCACTTCAGGATTTTTTAAACAGGACAGAGATGTTTATATCTAAATGTTTAGATCTACTCCTGGAAACACTATATGGTGTGGCAAACACTCAAGTCTTTGGGATTTTATTAAATGCTGCCTGAAATGCTGTCTGAGGGTAAGCTTTATGCCTCTTGCTTGCTGGATGCAGGCAGCTGCACCTACTTGAAGAAGGTTGTTTGTAAAATATTCTTCATAATGAGATAAAAGATCATGGGTTGGATTTTTAACATGCTTCAATACAGCGTTTTCTCGTATCACTGATTTTTATGTCTTTGCAAAACAGCTGAAATATTTTCTCATGGAGGCTCCTGTTGTTTTCCTCCAGTGTTTGCTAGCATGTGAGGAAGAGATCTGGCACATTTTTATCTCATTGTGAAGAGGAGACCTGGATGCTCCAGGGAAGCCCTTTAGTTCAAGGCCAGAAATCAAGCTGAATTTAGGGAAAAGGAGCAGGGAGCAGGGTTGAAAGGTGAGGCTCACCCAGCCCCACTGCTCCTGTCGGTCTGGGACATGCTCCACTCCCCTGTCCATAATAACCTGCTGTTATTCCATCCATTTTTGCAGCCATTTTTCTGCTACCATACCCTGGTTGTTAAGTTCCTGTAGACACAGAGAGCAAACACAGAGGCTGCCCACAGTGGCAGAGGGTTGAGCGTGGTTTGAAGCACATTGGCAGCACTGGCTGTGACTGTGGCAGTGGCCAAGCTCTGCCCTCCTCCCTTCCCGTGGCTCTGAGCAATGGAAAGTCCTGGTTTTTTAATGTAACCATAATATTTTTGTTCTGTGATTGCAAAAAAAAAAAAAAAAAACCCAAAAAAACCAAACCAACCAAACAAAACAACAATAACAACAACAACAACAACAACAAAAACCCAAAAAAACCAAAAAAAAAAACCACAAAAAACCCCACAAAAACCACTGGACTAATCCTAGGACAGTAGGAGTCCTGAAGTGATTTAGGAAAAAAAAAAGAAAAAATAGAAAGGTGTGTGAAATATGAAAGTCTGGGTTGGCTTCTACTTGCTCTATGGAAACCCAGGAGATAATGTGTATAAACAGATGTAGCAATACGCCAGAAAAAGCCCACCAGTATGAAGGAATTTAAATCAGATAGGACAATATTTCTGAATCAGAATGGTGGGAGAGCAGCAAAAGCTTTTCCACAGAAGTTACACGTGGTGGTCTGTGACATCAGAGGTGGAACAGTGTGAGCTGGGCAGAGCTGAATTTACATTGGTTTCACTGAAGCAGCCCAGTCTGCACAAGGGCTGGGGCTGCAGCTCCTCAGGGCAGCTCCAGTTTTACTATTTTCTAGCTATTCACTCCTTTTCTCTTGTTTGTGACTTTCTCCTTCAAAAGCAGATAGAAAATGTTACCTCACTGTTTCTCTCAGAAGCGAATTAGAGAAAGGTGACACAGGGTGTGGGGAGTGCCCAGGAGATCTGGTGGTGCCTGGCACTCCTCATTACTGCACTGAAGGGGTTTGGCACTGCCTCCACTGCTGGGGTCTGAGGAAATCCCTGCTCCTGCAGGGGCTGCCTTCAGCCTCTGGGCAATGCAGCACCTTTAGGTCTAGCTGCAATGTCTGTTGGCATAAGTATGCAAATACTGAGCTAAAAAATGGGAAAAAGACGCTTTTCCTGCCATGTTGGTGCCCGAGTACCTCAGTCTCTTTGATTTATTTCCTCCTTAATGTTAAAGATGGGGAAAGAGGTGGCTCAGGAGCAAGCTGCCCTCTGTCCTGCTGCAGGAGAAGCCACAGCCCAGCCAGCAGTGTGGTACCTGAAGGTGGGAGTGAGGGAAAAACTTGTCCCTTGGTGCCCTGTGTTGGCACAAAATGCCTCCTGACACCAGCCATGTAACAGCTGCTCTCCTTGCTTGCTGGCTTCTCCTTCCTGATGTTTTCCAAGCAGGCTGCTGTTGGGTAGGAGAGCAGGGAGGAGGGAAGCAGTGAAGCCACATTTGCTGCAGGTGTGGCTCAGAGATCCAAAAGACCACTGTGATCCAGCTATTCCATGCAGGTTTTCAAAGCCAACGCTGCAGGGCTTGCTCCAGTTTTAGTCTTTACATTTTACAAGCATTGCTGTGACATTCATCCCTCTAATGCCTGAACCTGCTGCATCCTCCTGTGAGAAAGGGCATTTTTATCTCGTTATTCTGGTGGGGCACTCCTGAGGTAGGGCATGGCTATAGAATTCGTTTATAATCACCTGCTAAGGCTGTGAAAGAGCCAAGAATAGATTTGTTTCCCCATAGCGGGCCTTAATCGCCAAAAAATAAAAAAGAAAAAAACAAAAATCCTTCCACTCCAGTGAAGCAGGAGCTGTGTGCATTAGTCCTGCAGTTCATAGACCTCCCTCATTAAAGAGTCACATGCTGCAGCCTGAATGCCAGGCCAATCTCCCAGCCGTGTGTTTTCAGGCTGGAAAGGCAAATGCTGGCATGGAAAAACTCAGCTTTCATTAGGCACTGTCTGAAATCAGCTAATCTCCTTTGGGCACGCAGGAACGGCGATGCTGTAAACACCAGCTTGGTGCTGGGGATTGCTGGGGGACACGGCCACAGCAGAGACTCTTCTGGCTCTGCTGGATCCAGCAGCCTCCCACTGGCTGGGAAACGGTTTTAGCAAAGCCAAGAGAGAGCTGAAAGTGCCAGGCACAGATACTGACAGCAAGTAAATAACAATGCCCTTTGGGAACAGTAAAGGGATAAAATACTTGTGACCTTTGGTGTCCTCGGGGAGCTTTGTGGTCCCCAGGTAGCTTTTGTCAGGTGTCACTGCCAAAGCTGAGGGGGATAAATGATGAGCTGGCCTTGAAATATTTCTTCTCACATTACTAAACCCCTTTCATCAGCAAGTGGACAATGTGTGCCTTCCCTCTCTGGTGACCTTTGCTGGCACATCTTCCCCGTGTGCCTCACTTTCCTCTGACTCCCTTCTCCAGGCCAGCTCTGGGATCCTGCTTTTCCACTGCTCTGGGAGTTGTGCCCACATTTGTGTCTGGTTTGGTGTGTGCATTCCCTCAGGTCTTTCCTCTGGGTTTGTCAGCAGCAGTGGGCACAGCAGGATCCTCTCCCTGCTCTGGGGTGAGTGGAGATGTCCCCTGTGCCTCTGCAGAGCAGCTGCCGGGAGCTGGGAGCTGTCCCCACCAGTTCAGGAGGTCTTTGCACCCCGGGGCTCACCTGGGGGTACAGGAGACATTGTGGAGGGCCAGAATCGTCTCAGGTTTCATGTCTTCCATCCCCTACCTGGCAGCAATAGCTGTGATGGTGCCAGTCTTACAGGGGTTCCTTTACAGCCTGAGCAAAGGATGTTTCCTAAACATTTCTAGTGATCATTCATTGCCTCCCAGCAAGTGTGAGCTACTCTTGGTCACTTTCTGCTTTTTTTTTTAGCACAACATCAGGAGATGCAGCTGAAGGGTCCTGCCTGGGGTGTGTGCCTGGTGTTGTAGGACTGGCATGTCGCTGGGTCTGATTACGTTAGGGGTGTAGAGGAAAATAACTCAGATATGAAAGGAACTTTATTTAAATGGGCATTTTCCTAAATGGATTTGTTCCTCTGATTCACTGCAGGCTTTCAGCCTCCCCAGAGCAGCTCCTCGTTCACTCATTTTTGCTCTATTAATAAACACACATGAGCACTTAAATGGAATAATGTACCTTGTAGAAAGGGGGAAAAAACACCAAAGCAACACAGCTTGCTGTCCCCCTGGGAGAGAAAAAAAACCTACACAGGAAAAAACAGTGCCATTCCAGTAGAATTTTTTTTTTTTGTTTACTGAAATGTATTTGATTTATAGGCTTAGCTCTTGAGGCTGTGTGGGGCCAGGGCAGTTTATACACTCCTCATGTTTAAGGTACACAACATCATTTCCCCCCCAATCTTTCCTTTCTTCTCTCTCTTCCTATGTGTTGTGTCCCATATCTGAATCAAATCTAGTACTAATTTTTGAGGTTTTGTTTGAGCTGAGGTTAAATCAGTATTTAACAGGGGAGCTGGCTCAGGGTTGGACTGTCACAACACTCACTGTGAACAGTGTGAGATAAAACTATATTGGAGCAGGTTGTCATTTGGAGTGAAGGAGCAGGCTGTGTGACATCATGAAAAACCTTATTTCTGAAAATTTTGTTCCTTTAGCTGAAGTTCCCTCTCCTTAAATGTCTCTAACGTAGATGTGTGTGGGGGTCAGCTCCCCTTTTCTCTTCTCCCCAGGTTTCTCCTTGCACATTGCAGTTTAGCTGGGATTTTTCTTCCACCCTGGAAGAAATCTCACAGCAGCTCTGAAATTCCCTTTCCCTGGGGAGTCCTATCAGGAGGTTTTCACCTGGGCAGACAACGGGCCTGAAGGGACCAACCTCCTCTGAACCCCTGGCAGAGGTTGTATTTTACTCTAATATTGAGTTATGGTAATGATGGCACTTTCAGGAAGTTTTCCTGTTAGGCTCTGCTTTGTTTCAGGGGAGGGTGTGTGTTTCTGTGTGTGTAGGACAGAAGGACAGCTCCCTCCAGGAGTGGCACTGAAGTCCCTGCTGCCTTGCCAGGCTGCTGCCAGAGCCTCTGGAGGGTGGAGGGCACCTGAGGTTTATCTTCTCCTCCTTGGACAGTCCAAGCTGTGCTTCACCTTCATTGTTGGGAGTTCTCTTGTGCCAGAAAAGGGCACATCCCTCCTCTTCCTCCCTGCAACAGCAGGGCAGCCTGCAGCTCCTCCACCTTGCCCTGCCCTCTGCCTTCCCAGGTGGTGTGCAGGAGGCTTTTTCTGTCAGGATAAGAAGGGCACCTCTGGCACTGCTGGGAGAAGCAGCAGAAGATTCCTGGCTGCCTCCAGGCTCCCTTTGCAAGGGGGAAAGCAAAGGATCTTGAAATGAGTCCAGTGTATTAATAAGCCAGGCTGCCCCACATAGCAGGAGTGAAAGTGGGACAGTCAGCACACTGCTAATTTTACACTGGCCCAAGGGGATTTTTCTTCCAGGGAGTGTGTTATCATTATTTTGTGTCCTACAGGGCCTAAAATTAGGGCTTGAAAGAAGCAAGCCACCGTTGGAGGCTTTGTCCCAGGTAGCCCAGTCTGGGGAGAGCTGGGTCTCCTCATGGCCGTGCTCCATTCCTCAGCTGACGAAAAAAGGAGGTGGCAGCAGAGGTGCAGAGGGGTCTGGCTGCAAGTCCCCACCCCTGAGCTGTCCTGTCCCAGTCTGGCAGTGAGGGATGTCCCCTCTGCCCCAGCCCTGGGGACGTGTGTGCAGAGCAGGGCCCGGCTGCTCCCCTGCTGCAGGGTGGGGAGCTGTGGCCAGAGTTAAATGAGGGCTGTGCTTTTGAGCATGAAGGCTTGCAGCCAGTTAATTACAGAGAACATTTGCAGCTTCTCTTTAAATCCCAGCGCTGCTTCTGTGCACCCCTTGCACAGACAGACCTGGGTGCCACCCGGGTGGGAGCAGGGGACACACTGGTGGATCCTCAGCCCTGCCAGGGCTCCTGCCTCACCCACCACACTGCTGGGCAGCAGCCAGGGGAGCCCTGGGGTGCCCAACACCCTGAGCACGTGCCCTTGGACAGGTTTGGGGTTAGGGTCATGTTTCCCTCAGTTATGTCCCCCTAACACCTGGGCTGGGGGCCCCATCCTGCCATCCAAGCCAAGCAATGCAGTGTTCAGTCAATGGGTTTGTTCACATGCTTAAAGTTAAACACTTCGTTAGGTGCTTTTGCTTAATTAGGGCAGACCATGCTGCTCCTTGTGGGATTGAGTGCAAAGTGAGGGACACTAGATCAGAACCAATATTTTCAAGTGTAAAGCTGAAAATGAAGCACTTAGCTCCCAGTTCTGCAAATAATGAAGCACATGGGTAATTACTGATTTCATTCCATTCATCAGTTGTGTTGATTTCAGTGGGGCCATGAGATGCTGGTAGTTACTCAAGTGTGTGAGTGTGTGCCAGGTTGGGCCCCCAGGTTAAAAGATCTCAGGGACTGGGGAAATGGATGCTTGCAGAGTGTCTGGCACATGGGATCTGTGATGCCTGCACATGTCCCTGAGTAGTGCCACAAGAATAATAATGCCATATTTAAGTACTAATGATTTTTAAAGTTGCTGAGTCCTGGCCTTACCCATGGAAATGTGGCTTGGCCTTTCTGTGGCAAGCAAGCCTCATCATTAATGGGGCAAATGAAACAGCATTTGATATCTGGACAAGGAAATCTCTAGCCTTGTGTCCACCTGGGTTATTATTTTGCCCAGGAAGGCTGTGAACTTCCCAGTCCTGGAGATATTGAAGATCAGGCTCTCAGTAACCTGATCTAGAAGAAGGTTCCCTACCCATGGCAGTGGGGTCGAAACTACATGATCCTTAAGATCCCTCCCAGCCCATACCATTCTGTGATTCTCTGATTATTTTCCAAAATATGAATGTTAAAGTAACTGTTTTCATTATTGCAGCCCCTAACCCAAAAGGAAAAAAAGTGAAATGCAGGCTGAAGTAGAGCTTGGCTCAAGAAGTCAGCAAGGAAGACTTCAGCTGCTATTCTTTTGTCTGTTTGCTTTTCTCTGGGCATGATTTGTTTTAATTCCTTTTAAAACCAGACAAAGCTCTTATCTGTGAAGAAACACTAAATTCTTGGTATCATTTGGTTCCCCTGCAGATGATTTGGCAGCGATGTTTACAGAACTCGCAATTTTGGAAAAAAAATAGTGAAGGGAGGGAAGAATAGGAGGGAACTGAACCGAGCTGACCCAGGAGAGGCTCCTGCCCCTCCACAAGCAGCTGTTAATGATGCCTTTGATAAGGTGCCATGCTGAGGGGACCCTTACATGATTTCTTCTCTGTGTGCAGACGGCCAGGGCTCTAAGCTGATTGTGTGTGCCCCCGGGGGGGTGTGACAGTGCCGTGTTCTCAAATAGAGCCACCACCCAGCACCTCGTGATGCAACCCAGGCTCATTAGCATAGCTCAGCAATTAAAGCCCCGCTCAGTCTGCTGTCCTGAGATAAAGAACTCCCCGGTTCTGGCCGGGCTGACTTTCTCTGGAGATGAATTGCCTGACAGCTTGCAGTGGTGACGTTTTGTCTCCTGAGTGCAGCTCTTCGCAAGGGTGATCTTTCAGAATGTGACTTTTCCAGAGCCCAGCCAAGGGTATTAGCACGAACTAATTACAGGGAGAAGCCAGGGGCGATGGTTTTGCAGGAGTGGAAGCATCACAGGCCCCAAACAGCTGGGTAGTGCCAGTGCTTTTCTCTCCTGGAGAGCAAGGGCCCTGCTGGAGGAGAGCTCCCCATCTGGCAAGCTCTTCTAATTCCTATAATAAATGCAAATGATATTTATCTTATTTATTTTTTACTAGACCTTAATGAAGTTTAGAGAGGACTGGGCACACGTGGCAAGGCAAGGGGCTTCCCTTCAGAGCAAGCCTGCTTTAATATTTAATCAGTGACATTGTGTTACAGGAGCTGTCTCTTGGTTAGCTTGTTTCCAATTTTATGAACATCAGTTTTAAGAAGTTTTCTTCTGCTTGGTTCTCAGTGCAGCGATCTTTTGCTGTTTGATTTTTGTTCTCGTGGGCTGAGCTTATGTAAAACAGCAGCATAGCAGGAGGTCACCACTTACAGAGCTGGTCAGCAAGGCTCAGGGACAGGCACGGTGCAGGGATGTGATGTGGGCAGGAGAAGGACAAGCAGGTGCCTCTGACTTCTGCCACTCTGGAGAATGAACTCTTTGTGCCGTGAGTGTCCATGGAAACCTTCTTTTTCTCTTATTAAAAAAAAAAACCCCAAACTTTTCGGTGAGTGTGTGGATCCCCACAGAGCTAATTTAAGGCCATTAACAACAGACTCACTTTTCTTAATTACCCTTTGTAGAATTATCTCAGGATTCCCCGGGGTTCTTGGTCTGCAGGTTGAAAAGTGTCTGTACATTGAGGGACGAGGTGTCTGATGGTGGTGGCTGGGAATACAGAGTGCAGTTTCTGAATTAAGGACGACCTACTGCTGTTTGTTTTGTCATGATCCCTCTTATTTACCCCAGCTTGTAACTGCAGGGGACACTGCTCTGAGTGAGAGCCTGTGAAGCACCAGGGCCCAGGTGGCCACAAGTTCTGTGTTTGCTGCAATGTTGGTTTTGGGTGTGGGCCAAGCAGGGAGCCAGCCCATGTGCTGAGTGGTGAAGGATGAGAACATAAGGCTCTGATCTCTGTTTGTGGCCACATAAATGGCAGCAGGAGGCCTGGTGTGTCTGGGGCTCTAAGATCAGCTTGTGTTGACTCTTATGGTGTCAACAAAAGCGCTGGTTAATCTGCATGTGGCTACTTTGAAATGTCACTGCTGTTTTGGCAATGGTGACTCAAGGATTTCTCTGGATGGATGGCGGTGGGGAGGGAATAAGCTGTGTGCATTGATGGTTAACTACATGGTGTGTTTCTTTGCAAGCATGTGGGATGTTTTGGCTCTTTTCACAGCTTGTGTCTCCCTGGCACAGATGCTGGTAAGTGTCTGAGGAGCCCTGAGCTCCATATTCATGCACACGTTCAAGTGTATCCATATGGAGCAGAGACATGGCCAGTGGGAACTGCAAGGACCAGAACTTCCAGGTCCATTGCAGCATCTCCCTCTGCTGTTGTGTGGAAACACAACTGGGATTTTGTGATTCCAGGACTGCTGCTTCCTGCTGCAAGGTAGGCACTGCCTGGTAGAAGTGCTTCAGGTATTAACAAAAAGCAGAATTGAGACTAGCAGAGCAGGCAGTCTCAGCAAACTGTTGAATGTACATTTTTCTTCATTATTTTCTCACTGAACCATGGTGATGTCTGATGGAGCATTATGGATGGGGAGAAGGAAGGAAGTGTTAGCAAAGCTTTAGAACCAGCTACTGCTCTGGCTAATGAGGCAAAAAGGAAATTCTGGCTGTTAGTAGCAGCAAAGTCCAACAAGAGAGAATTGGTTTTAAGTTGGAGTGAGGGAGTGGAGAGTGCATGAAGACCCTTACTGGGTCAAACAAAAAACCTTTCACTTTATAGCTTCTGCTTGTCTTCTTATCTAGAAAATGAACATCCACATTGCCACATAAAACTCACACATACTCACTGCATGGGTGGCTTGCACATTCAGCTGTGGTGATGGTGGCTTCTATAATTTGTTGTGGTTTTGATCCAAGGATGTTTCTGGTCTTTGGAAGCTGAGGAAGATTAGGAACTCTGCTCTTAATACACATCTGGAAAGAATTGGAGACAGGTTAGTGAGCTCTGACACCAGAGAGAAATAAACAACTTTTCACTCAAACCAGTTTGGTGAAGGGATGTTTTGACATTTTTTGTGTAATTGTACTACAAAATGGTAAATGAAGGCTATGATGTGCTGCCCCTGTGGCCGTAGTTTCTCCATCACATTTTTGACAGATATGGTCACATTTTCTTGTGATTGTCCCAGACCTCACTGCTGGAGAGGATTGCATTTAGTGCTCAGCTGCAGGCTGAAGCATAGCAGGGATGCAATGGTGTGACCTTCAAAACAGTCCAGGCTGGTGCACTCAGCATCAGTGGCAGAAGTGCCTGGAGGTGTGGACAACCTGAAAATTCTCCAAGTTCTTCTCCAGTGTCTTAGAAATCACATGGCTTCCCAGGGTGTTGGCTCTCTGGCTGGTTTAAAGCAAAGGGCTGGAGATGTACCCGTGCTTGGTGGGTGGTGAGGTCGCAGTGCCTGGTTGGGAGCTGATCACAGGTGCAGTAAAATGGAATATATTGTGCTCTGTCATGGCTTCTGTTACCAGAAAACAGAGAGACCCCTATGTGACTGTTACCACACACTGATGAGCTGAGCATTTAGTGCTGCTCATTAGTGGGCAGGAGGAAAATGAGCACTCACACCAGCATTGATCATATCAGGTGAAACACAGGGGTGAATAAAGAGTTTGGATCTTGCACTGCTGAGCTGCCAGGGCTCCATGCAGGGAGGGAGCTGTGCTGCCAGCCTGGAGTTCTTCCAGGCAGCCAAATCCACCTGCTAAATAGGACAGAGGGGTTTGCACAGACCTGGGCATAAACTGGACCAAGTCCTGCAGGAGCTGACTGTGTGCAGGTGACCCAAGGCCCCTCATAGCAGCTCCAAGCTCCCTGACTTTGGAATTCCATGCCAGAATGTGGCTGCAGAGGTAAACACCAGCTGGCTGTCATGTGAAAGGGAGGGAGATTAGTGGAACTTGACAGCTCCTGGATACGACCAGCAGTCTTGAATCTCATATTCCTTTAGAATGAGGAGATCAAAGAACTGTGATTTGGAAGCAGCCAGGCAGCTTGTCACGGTGCATTAGGGGGGAACAACAACCCCGAGTCCAGGTGAAAACAGCTTTTGTGTGATTTAGTGTGTGGCTTTAGGATGGGAATCCCAAAATGCCCGCAGATTAGGCATACAATACACAAGTGCTTTGTGAGTTTGGCTAAGTGCTCTGCTGCCTGGTGGAATTTGCCACCCCGGGTTGCATTCACCAAAAGAGAGAATGAAGAGAGGATCCCTCCTGGGGCCAGATGGGGAGGGCTGAGGGGGTGCCGAGCTGGAGTTGGCACCTCTGTCTCAGGGGCAGGTGCTCAGCTTGGGGTCACCTCTGCTTTGCCCTGACAGCTGTGAGCTGTCTGCTGGAGCTGGGGAGGACAGCCCTGACCCACGGCTGGAGGAGGAGGAAGAGGCACACAGCCACCAGTGAACGCAGCAGCTGGGCCAGGGCTGTCCTCCACCTTGCCCTGTGAATGGAGTGGGATGAATGCACAACTCTTGCTCACATCTATGCAAGGTTTGCTTTCCCAAAGTACCTCCAGGCTCCTTTTTCATTTATGCAAGATCTTTGGAGCCCATATGCACTCTTGATGTTCACATCCATAGGATTATAAGTGGTGACAGTGTGGTTGAAATCTTTCAAAGATTTTCTGGATGCCAGACTTTCTGGAGGATTTCTGTGCTTAAGTTACCTCTGACAGGATGCACAAAAGTGCTTATATAAAGCCTCCGTTGTTCTTTTATTAGAGATGCTGGTGTTGATATGGTCATTTAACAGGAGTAAAAATAACTTAACCAAAAGTTGCCCTTTTATTAAGCCATCACTGTGTCTTAGGTAAAGTGGTCTTATTCTATAAATAGATGTCACTTGGCCCTAGGAACAGCCTGGTATTTTATTCATGTTTTCTCTTCACTAGAACCTAGCACCTATTCTGTACTGTTAAAATGGGAAAAGCTCTTAACTTTTATAGCCTGTCTCAGTTCTTTGCTTCCTGTGCCTGTAAGACCATTGCATTTGGTTTAAGGTCCAGTTATGACTTTTTTTTTCTTTTTTTTTTTAATGGACACTTCTTAGTTTTGTTTTGACTTTTTCCCTGCTATTGATTTGCAGTGCTACAGAAAATAACAGCTGAATTACATTTGGCTTCTCCTGCTTCCTTTCTCTTTGAGATGAGGTTACAACGACCTCATCTACCTAAATCAATAATGTGCACCCAAATCTAATAAAGATTTAGCAGGGCCTGTAAAATAGCATGTAGCCCAGATGGAAAGGGAGGCCCTAATGTCCAAGGCACTCATTAGCTATTTATCAACCATTAATGATGAGAATAGGAGTGGTGTGTGGGGAGAAGGACACAGAAGCAGGACAGCAGAGAAATCTCCTGGGTATGAGGAGGGGGCAAAGACTGAACAACACATGTGCAGGCTGCAGCCTGACACTGGCTGGGGACAGGGGTGTGCCTAAAACGTGGAATTTCAGTGGGAGTTTACTTGCAGAATCACAGATTTTTATAGGAAAAAAATCCCCTGAAGTTCCTGTTCAAGAGAATATAACTAAGAGTTGAAATACATCTGGCTTCCCATCAGCTGACCCTGCATCCCTTTGCAGATGTGAAAGCACAAAAAGCTGAATTTCCTGGAACTGAATATTATAGGTTGGTTTTTTTTCATTTTTTTCAGTAAAAGAGAAATCATCTATGTGATAGTGGGCCCATCTCTTAATCAGTGGCAGTGTTAGGAACAAATCCACAATTTCCCTGTTTTCTGCTTTAATTCCAGGACTTTTATTTCAGCTGAAGGAAATTAACATGTTTTGAAATGAAATGAATTCATGGCATGAATGGCCACCATAGGTTTTTTTCACCAAATTGTCTGAGTGCAGAATAAGGCAGGCAGTGAGTGCAAATAGAGAAATATAATTTTTCACCACTGTTTTTTTTTTTTTTTCTCGGTGATCAAACATTTTTACATGGGTTTGAAGTTTTCATGCTTTTCTTAGGGGAGAGGTGTTGATATTTGTCAAAGATGGGAAATATTTTTTCAAGAGCTGGAGCAGTAATACAAAAAGGAATTTGGCATCTCTGGAGTTTGTGGTATGCACAAATAAAATCATGTTCCATGAAACAATATTTCAGATTCCAGCAATGCAGAACATAGTAGCAATTTCAAAGAAAACAGGAAATAGAAATAATAGGCAGGAGGAAGAATCCCAAACATGAAGAGGATATCAAGTGCTTTACAAAGCAGTAGCTTTGTAATCTTTGTTTTAATCTTTGATTATTCCTTCAACCTTGCTCTGCAGGTGAAAAGCTAAAATCTGTTACAGTAAATTTGAATTCTTTTTGATGAGTGCTGATTTCAAATGTTTCTGTTAGACAGCTGGAATGAATCTTTTCCTCTTCTGCGTGGTAACTGTCCCTTGCTGCACTCTCTCACCTGGCCATGGTGCAGAGCCAGCTGCTCTCTCCCAGGGCTGTGGGGGTGAAGTCCCTGTCCCTTTCCAGCATCTCCCACGGCTCCAGCTCTGCTGTGTGCAGGGGAAGGACCTCAGCAGAGCTCCTTGCAGGCCTGGCCCTTGCTGGGAGTGGAGGCAGCTGTGCAGCATTTTTCAGGATGGACTGAGGAATCCACTGCGTCCTTTGCCAGCTCGCTCTTGCTGTTAAAAATCTGAGCTGTATTTTCTATTTGAAGTTGTCTGGCTTTAGCTTCCAGCCATGGGTTCTTGTTAAGCCTTTCCCTGCTGGATTAAAGAGCCCTTTATGGCTCGTATTTTCTCTCCATGGAGGTACTTAGCACCCTGTAACCAAATCACCTTTGGTCTTCTCTTTGGTAAGCTCAATAAATCCTGCCCATCAAATTTCTCACTGGAAGCAGTTCCTCCTCCCCAGCCTTTAAATCGTTTTGGTGGCAATTTTCTTCATCCTCTAAGTTTTGAAGTTAAAAGACAGTAGGGATCCAAGTCTGTGGTCTTTCTGCCTGAATCCACCACGACCAATGGAGAACAGAGCTGCAGCCCCCAGCAGTGCCAGGGGAGCAGAGATGCTGAGCTGTGTGACTGCAGCTGCAGAGGTGCTTCCAGAGGCACTTTGTTCCCATGCAGACTTGCAGGGCTCTTGGCATCACCTGCATTCCTTGTCCCTTGCTCTGTAACTGGAATAAATACATTTTTTATGATTAAGTCCATCTTACCAGATGAGTCATTAAACTGTATGATTTCCTCCAGGGAAAGCCATGGATTGTCCATGGCTGTGAGGACCACTGTGGGAAATGAATTTATAGAGAATCTTTAAAGTTTGATAGAAGGTTTATACAGTATGTATTTGTATGTAAAATTTGAGATAAGAAATGCTAATTTAACAGACCACTTTTGCAGAGCTGTGGAAGAAGCAGCTTTTGAGGAGACACTTAGGAAAGGAGAGTTCTCTGTGACCATGGCTGGCTCTGGTTTGGCAGAGAAAGGTTTTGCACATGGAAGGGATGGCTTGGCAGGCATCCCATGATACATCAACCTTTCCTCTGTGCTGGTTAAGCTGCCCTGAGGTTTTACAGCCAGAGGTTCTCCAGGAGATGCTGGATGAGGGAGAACCCCACGGGGTGTTCTGCAGGTTCTGTTGTTTCACCCTGGTGAAACATGTCCTGTTTTTTGACTCAGTGCAACTACTGGTTCTGCTGGTGGCTGCTTTGCTGCTCTAAGGGTTTGCATGGCTCACAAACAGGTTTTGGATAGAGTGTATTCATTTCCTTCTGCAAATATGCACATGAATGCATGGTAAGCTTTCATTGTCTGTCTTTCTCCATCAGGACTGCAAAGGTTTGGGTTTGTTGGTTTGCTTCCCAACCCGGAGCAGTAAATCAACAGGCTGTAATTAAAGATGTTAAGAAGCTCCTTCATTTTCCAGTCCAAAGTTTAATTTACTGAAGCATCTCTAACTATCTGGCAGCTGAATCTCACATTTTTTATTTCACTTCTCCTTTGTGGAGCAGGACAGAAAACCAGAGGCACCACATGCAGAGATTCTCAGTGCTGCTGAGTGTGTCTATCAGCCCAGGACACCTGTGGCTGTTCCCCTCTCTCTTCCAGAGCAAGGCTTTTTCCAAAGCACTGCTCCAGACCTGGATTTCTCCACTCCCTGTTTGCTACCGTTGTTCTCCTTTTGTTTCCAAAAAGAAAAAAAAAGAGAGAAAACCAGATGGCTTTAGTGCTGTTTACCCCAGGAAACATTTTGAGCATTCAGTAATAAAACTGGGAGGAAATCCTTCACTTCCTTTATGCCTCCTAGCAAGTAACCACATCAATATGAAGTGAGGATGTTTTTGGGTACTAACCCAATGTCACCCATCAAAACACAGCCATAAATACTTTCAAGATGCAGTCTTGAATCAGGATGGTGGATGAGGAAAAGCCACTTCTGTTTTGGAATAGAATTCTTTCCTTCTGCAACCACTTTCTAAATTGCACTGACATTTAGCAATTAACATACAAAAGCTTTTGCATCCGCAGGATCATTTTTCATGTCAATAAACACATTCCTTTGCTTTTCGGTGCAATGTTTAATAATTCTCATTTCCTATAGGGGAAGAGAGCCCTTGTACTTTATTTGTATTACACAAATTACATGGAAGAAACAAAGCTATATCTGATCATAATTATTAAATTAAGAACATTTGCATAAATCCTTTTTTTTCCCCTCCCCTAATCTAGTTTGCTGTTGGTAAACAGTGTGTTATCTAGTTTTAGCAAAGCATTTGGTTTCTAGCCAGATTTTTGCTTTCCCCTTGTCCTTTTTGAAGTCCTCTTGGCAGGCAGGATCTGCTTCTCCTAAGCTATCTGTCATCACACAAAGTGGATTCCAGCTTCAGACAACAAACGAGTTGCTATTCTGGATTCATGGGCTGAGCTGTCATTAAGTCACTGCCTCTCTGCTCTGGGGTTTTAGGAATTGTCTCTGTTCCAGCCCAAAGCTCTGCTCTGGGAGCTCCCCTGGGGGCTCTGTGTGAATGGCAGCACTTAAGTGGAAAGAACCGTGTGGTGCTCCCTGCCTGGTGGGTCCCTGGGCAGGGGGTTGAGGGGACAGCTTGGTGTGTGGGACTGATGAAATGGGAAAAAGGACTGCCTGGTCTCCATGGGAGCCCCTCAGATTTCCATGATGGCAGTTAGGATTGAAGAGAGAAGAATAAACAAAGAATAAATTCATTTCCCCCCAAGCCCCTGCCTGGAAGCGAGGGTGTGTGTTGACAGAAATGATCTAACACCTCCTGCAGAACAGGAGGGATTAGAAACACCTGAAATAGCCACGAGATGTTTGTGCCTGGCAAAGTGGAGCCCTGGGCTTGCTCTTGTGGGGCTTGTGCAATGTCTTGGTAACCGTGAGCAGCCTGTGGTGGCACAGTGCAAGTCAGGCAGGGAATGCTGGTGTCTGCTGAACACACAGCTGGAGCCTGCAGAGGTGCAGAGAGCATGGATGGGAGCCTCCAGTTACCTTTATTTCCTCTCAGCTGGCTTTCTTGGGATGCTGGAGGGGTTGTGGATTTGTGTGGATGAATATTAAGGCTGGGGCCGTGTCAGGCTGCTCTTAGTTAGAAGTTTCTGGGTGGTTGCTTGTAAGAGCTTTGGTGGTTTTTTGAGAGAAGCTATAGACTCCTTTCCCATTCCCAGTGCCAATTACTTTGGGATAACCTGATTTCATTCCCCTGCCACCACTTTCTGCTGCTGCTGTCACTTCTTGGGGGAGTCCTCCTTCCCCTCCCCAGCTCTGCTGTTGGTTATTCATTTTCAGTAGTATTTCTTTCTTTACAAGGGAGCGAATTCAACAGCACTTCCAATCCTCAGCAACAGAGGTTTTTGTAAGGAATGAAAAGGACACTTGAAGAAGGTCCTTTTGAAGGTAGCATTTTGACCATCCCATAAATAGTAACACTTTACTGCTCCAGGAATCTCTGTCAGATCCAAACCTGGAAATATTTTCCTTTAAAAGCTTGCTGTTTAGCTGCTGGATACTTTTCCTAACTGGAGATTCAGCAGGCTCTGAAAAAAGATGGTGGCAGCCATGGAGCAGCAGTTACCCTGCTGAGATGTGCACATCCCACGTGAGATGTGCCCTCACTGCAGTGCCCTGGAGCTGGCTCCCAGGTTTGTGTGCTCACAGAGGCAGCTGCTGGCTCTGCCTGCTCTGCAGTGCCTGGTGTTGGGGTGTTGGGGTGTTGGGGTGCTGGGCTGGGCTGCTTTGTGGCCCCTGTAGCCCAGGGCTGGGCTCTGTCACTCGTCCTTTCCTTGCCCTGTGATGTGGTGCTTTGCCTTGGTGCATGAGAGAGAAGAAGGAGTTTAGACATGAGTGAAACTGGACAAATCATGGAGTTGAATCTCTCTGGAGCACACCACCTCCAGCAAGTACCACTGTAGGTGTCAGGTTGTGTCTCCATGGTGTCTAAAATTTGGGGCTGGACCAGCTGGGCACCACCAGCAAATCCAGCTGGTGGACAGCCCACTTCTCCAGGTGCAGCTGGCTCAGAGACCAGCCTTGGAGGCTGCCACAGCACGTCCTGATTGCCTGGTGGCTGTGTGACACAGAGGGGTTGGCTCTGTGCAGTCCCTGACAAATCCTGCAAAGGAAGGATTTAGGGAGAGTGAGGGAAAGGAGGGGCCCTACATTTGTGGAGTCTGGTCCCAGCTACCTTTACAGACAGGAGGCTCACATTGATTTAAATGGAATCTGGACTGACCCCTATAAAATAAGATCATTTGCAAAATTGAAGCCTTTGTTTACTTGCTGGATCGGAGCCTGACTGTTGGTGGGGTCCCAGAGACAGAGAGCCAGGCTCTTAACTTGGAAATGACTTTACTGCAATAATGTCATTAAGTTTTATTGACCAAACACTTCCATGAGTGGTGAAAGGGGATTATTGGGAGATTGGGATGAATGTGCATTATGTCACTTTTGAATCATATCCTGTTTGCAGGGAAGATGTGAGCCCTGACTGAGTGAGCCACCAGGCAGAGGGGGTTTGTGTGTAGGAGCTGTGCTACTGTGTGCATAGGAGCTGGGGGCTGCCTGGATGAAAGGTTCTGGTGGAAAACTACAGAGCCATATCAGAGGAAATGCTTTCAATGTATCTAAATCAAGATGTATGGGGTTTTATTTTTGCATGTGTTACATATCCCTGAGCTCTTTTTGGTCAACTGATAGTCATTAGACAAAGCTCCATTACCTTGTAGTTTACTCATTGCAGGGCTGTGACATAACAGAGTAATATTTTCCTCATATGTAACGTATCATTTGTTGGATGTGCATCCAGCTCCTGCCATGGATTAAAGTTCCAGAGAGGTGTGCCACTGTTCTCCAGGCACTGACAGCCTTCAAACGCTGTTGAGCACAGCCAGATGTGAAGGGTTAGCACAGCTGCCTGCAAAGGCCGTTTCCCTTGCACCCACACTCAGCTGGGAAATGAAATACAAGATCACCGTGACATCCATAAAACATCCTGTCAGCAAGACATGTAAGTTACCTGGAAGCTGAATTCCATTTACAGCAGTGGCAGCTCAGTACACTGTCTGCATTTCGTCCTCCCAAGAATCAGTTTCTCTGAGTGATTGCATTTGTGTTTCATCATGTGTTTCCATCACAATTCTGTGATTCTGTGTTAGGGAATCTTGTTTCCATTTGTGGTATTTTTATAAAGGCTTATGAAAGTAAGTGATACTAAACCAAGAGGTTTAGGAGAATGGTTTTCAAGCAGAATCAATGAGACTGAAAAAGATTTCCTGTGTTTGTTAATATTCAGCTGGGATTCAGTCTTTAGATCCTAATATTCTGCATTGGAGGCTATTCTAAAATTCATCACTCATAAGGGAAACTTTTGGCATATGTGTCAAAATATACTAAAATATTTTTCCTCATAACCACCTAAATTACTTTTCCCACACTTTTGTGATTTTGATTGCACTGAACATGCCTAACTTCAAACTTCAGTGGTTCTTACACATAGAATTCTTGGTAGGATCATCATAAGATATATGCCCTGATCCTCCAGGACTGGTGACATGACCAGTGAGAGGATCTAAGGGTGAGCTCAGGGCCAGTTCAGAGAGCTGTAGGGGAATAGCCTTGCAGTAAGGAATGCTGGGTTTTTCATTTCAGCAAAATTTCTCATTCAGTGCCAGAAGTGATTCTCTTGGATATTGCATTCTCATCTAAATTTATATTTGGTATAGCAAAGGAATGCACCTCACACTAATTCTTTTGGGGAGAAGGATATGACTGAAAATCAAATTTCTCGTATCCAGATATTTAGAATACAGATTAAACGCCATGCTTTAAATCATACAATTAAATCTTAGGGTTAGTAAGACAATTGGTCTTTTCCTCCCAGTTTGTGATTAGTAAATAGCATTGTGTTGCTGTTTCTTCTGCACTGAATCTCCTCCTCGAGCCTGTGGTGATCCCTCCCAGTGGCTGCAGGAGCTGTCCCCAGGCAGAGGGGCAGGGGAGGCTCTGTGCCTGCTCAGCCGTGTTCCCTGCCTGGCTCTTGCCCATCTTTTTGCCTGTTGTGGCTGCTGGCTTTGGGCAAAGGCACTGTTTGTGTTTGGGTCACAGGGGCACCCATGGCTAAACAGATTGTGCAGCCTAATCCATGGCTGTGCCATGAAGTCACACATCTCCCCAAGTGATATTTTATCTAATCCATTTCTGGCTTTAAGCAGATTATAAATTTCTTTCACTGAGCTTCTGTTTTCACAGAAATACAGGAAGAGTTGTAGATGAGTTTGCTGCTAAGATTTGTGTGTGTGTGTGTGTGTGTGTGTGTATGCACTGAGGATTTATTTATTACATTTCTAACCATAAACAGTTTAATGTTTTTGAATTACTGCTCAGTCTCATTTAGTTTGGTTGTGACCTTGAGCCATACATTTACAGGGCTCTTGCTAATGGACCTTTTAAATGATGACAATGACATATACCAGGCTCTTTGATAGGGGAACCACTGCTACACTGCATATTATTTTAGTGTTATTCTACAAAATAACCATTATAATATCATTATTATTTTTTAACTCCAGTTTTATTTTGTCACACCAACATTACAACAATCTACATCTGAAATATTTCCTCATTTGTGCAAAGCACATTTCTCTGCCAGGGGTAATGAAATGACCAAGCAGTGACCCTCATTTTTATGTTTCTCCTACTGTGAAGAGGAATTGAAGATGAAATGTAGAAGCTAATAGCTGTGCAGCCCCAGTGAATATAGCAAATCTAAAGAGCCCAGCCATGGGATACATTTAAATATTAAAGCAGTTTTTATGTGCTCTAAACAATATTTGATGCAGCTCTCAGTATGCTTTAATCTGGCTAAATGGTTATTGTGTTATGTGTCCTAGCTGTAAAACTGTCGAGCTCTTTTGTGGTCAGGATACTTCTCCCCACTGCAATTTAGATTTGACATCGATAAACATAAAGGACCATTCTCCAAAATGTATCCTGAACAAGTTAATCCTGCATGAAGCAGGGTGCTTAGAAGCCATCCACATTTATTTAATGCTTCCTTCCTGATGTGCACTGTAACAGTTGCTTGTAGGAAAGTGCTGGTTTTCAAGGGGGAAAAAAGGGAACTGGACACAGTTCAGTCCTGCAGGGAGAGTGGCACTGGCAAGGTCCAGGTCTGAGGCAGGAAAACTTTGACTTGGCTTTTCCTTGACTGCTGATTTATATAGAAACAATGACAAAGCTCTTGATGTTTTCTGTCTCAGTTGCCTCTGTCCATGCTTGCTGGCTTATTCCTTTGGAAAGGAAAATGCTGCTGGAAGTTGGCTGCTCTGGCTGATGGAGCATCTCCAGGTAGAGGTTTTTACTAGAAGAAGTTTTTTAGGATATGTCGAGGCTGTGACAATTTCCTGCAGTTCTGTGTCTCTTGTGGGGTTTATTCAAGGCTTACAAAGGTACGGTGGAATTTTTCCTGGTTTTGCAGTCTTCCTAGCTGAGTTCAGGCTGTAGTATTATCTCCAGGGGAAGTAAAAATTTCTTGCCTCCTTTTTACCTGATTCATGTCCGTGAGATGTGTATGAGTCCTTTTCCCAATTTTTTTGTCCACAAGTGTGATTGAAATAAGGTAGTGACCTCAAAAGAGAAAAGGATCCTTTTACTTATTATTTTAATTTATTTTTTACTTAATATTTATTTATTATTCCATATTTTTTTAGAAAACCAGGCTAAATATGGAGAATATACACATTCTGGTTTTTTTTTTCCTTCTAATTATAAGAAAAACCACCACCATTTCACCTCCTCTTCCTTCTACCCCTGAAGAAATAAAATCCAACCCCCAGTGCAGCGTGGCTGTAGTAGTAATAAGAAGAGCATTTAGTAACTTCTGGGAACAGAGATTCTGAATTATCCTGAAATCTCAAAATTACTTTAGCAATCTCCTTTAGATCTCACGTGGGCAGTGATCCATATTGTAAACCCTTCACATGTAATTCAAAACAATTAGCAAATTCTGCTTTTGAGACCATCTTGTGACTTGTGCTGGAAGTGTTTCCTAGAGAGGAGCTGTGGGATGTTTGGGTCTGGGTGGAGGTAAGTGAATCAGTCCTGGGAGAAAGCTGATACTGTCCAGCTTACCCTGGGCCAGCATGACGCTGATTAAAGAAAGTCAAGTTTATCCACTGCCAGAGGAAATGTTTTTTTCCCTGTTTGTGCTCCAGAAATAAAGCAGACTTGCACAGAATCCCAGTGCAGGTCTTTTCTGGATTCTGAGTTGCTTCTGGTCAAACCTGTTTTCCTTAAATAAAGTGATTTTCCGATTCCTGTAACTGACCTTTCCTATCTCCAAGTCGAATGATCTTTGTCAGTCTGACTCTTTTATGATCTTGCTAATGAACTTTCCATTTTATGCTTCTTGTCTGATTAGGAATGCCAGAGATTTAACCAAGCAGAGATAATTCATCAGTCTGAGCCACGGCTCTGAGGGAACGGTGTCAGACCCTCCCTTCCTGCTCCCTGCACTCTCTTGGTTTCTCTCTGCTCTGAGACCTTCTCCATTTGTTTCTGAGGGAAAAGGCAGAAGCCTGCTCCTGCTACCTATTCCTTAATTATTGGTCATTCTTGACTCATTGACAGTGAAATTCACAGCATCGTTTTGGAAACGCTTAAACTGCCATTTGTTTTTTAAATCCATACTGTCATGCAGATCAGTGAAAACAGAAAAAAAAACTCATGCATTCTGACTTGCAGTGTATAAAAATAAGTAATTACTTGCATTTTGTGGGTGCAGTTATGTTTATTTATGCTACAATCCCTTTTCTTTCTGATGTTTCTTGAAATTCAGAAATGAAATATTTAATCTGTTTCTGAGTAAGTGGTGAAGTCAGTGTACTGTGCAGGAGGATAGAGATTTCTCTGAGAGTGACTATGTATGACTCAAGCGTGTTGGTTTGATCTTGAGCCTCTTGTCTGCTGATTGCAGGGGGGTGTTTCCATTCTTGAGCTGCTTTCTGGGGCTGGGGAGTAGACACTCAGTGGATCACCCCCTGTGCAGGGGGCTGCCACACCTGCACCGGGTCCGTGGGCTGTCCAGGCTGACCATCTCCTGGCCCCACTCTTTAGCAGGCTGTGCCAATTCCATGCCAGAAGCCTGGTCCTGCCAGATGGGGAGGGTGGAGAGAAGGGAGCAGCGGGGATGGTGGGGATTCACCTGGCAGGAGGGTAAATCTCCCTCCCTTCTGTGGCTGAGTGGATTCTTAGGGATGATGCCTTGTGAAGGCTGACCTAGAACAGAGACCAGATGGAGTTAAAGAATAAAGTAGGGATTTATTAGGAGGCCTCAATAGATCCACCTCGAGCAGCACAACTCAAAATGGCCCCAAAATGCACGAGCGCTCCTGGGGGCTCTCACTGGGATCAGCTCTGCTCCATTGGCACCTTGGAGTTCATTGCCCAATTCCAGCTTTAGGTTATGAAGCTCCATCCTGCTTGTTTTTCTCTCTCCAGCCCACGGGGTTTGTGCTCTTGGGCCTGAGATTTGGATCCTTTGTCCTTGGTGCCCAGCTGGAGCAGGAATTGTTTTGTCTCCCTGCTCTGTGCAGAGAGCTCAGCATGCCCTGATGTGAAGCCCAGACCCACCCACTAAAGCAGCACAGAATCTGAAAAATAGAAAAGCTAAAACCTGAGGCATCAGGGAAACTTCAGAAAATCTTGTTTCTTCCTGGAACCAGAAATAAACTTGGACCAACTCTAGCAGAAAGGCTGGAATCAGAGCCAGTGAAACCTGGCAGGAGTCCTCCATGTCAGAGCCTGCAACAACAGCCAGGTGAGATGTTTTGGCTGAAAAGTCTCTCAGATAGTTTGGCTGCTCTGGCACCTTTCTTTGGAACTTTTTTATTAGTTTTTGCCTGCTTTCATAATCACTGCAAATTTGGTAGATTCACCAGATTCACTCAAGCTGTACCAGATTGTGCCAGTGATGTTTTTAAAGTTTTTTTTTTGTGAGCATTGGGTCCAAAACTGTATTCCTTGTGTACCCACAACTACCAGAATAAACAGCAATCCTTAATCTGTCATTGACACAGTCATTGCAGTGAAAAAAAGAGGCTTGGGATGTTCTGTACAGGATGCCATTTATTTATTAGCTCCATGAAAATTGGATGTTTTGCAGTGTGGACACGACAACCATTGTCTCCTGATGCTGGGTTTAGTTCCCGTGTGCAACTTGCAGGAGATGCCAGACAGAGCACCCTGGGATCTCTTTGGGATTATGTCCACACTGCCTTACATGTGCCCTTCTCACTTCTACTGCTGTTGCTACAGAGGGTAGGCAGGCTCTAATTAAAGACAAGGAGGGACGGATCTGCACATGTTGTTTGTGTTTGGGGACTGTCTGGCTCAGAGGAGCAATAATTGGCTGCAGGGCCTTTCACCTCTGTGGCATGGCTTAGAATGTAGATCAGTTTAGTGACTTTTAATGTCATTACCATGTGACAGCTGTTTTACGTGTGAAATTAGCTGGTTGTTTGGGTGCTCTTCCTCCAGGAAGCCAATATCAATAATTGCCACATCAAAATGGTGCTATTAGGACTCCTTAAAAATATGTATAATTTTAAGTTTTGTGAACTTGCTTTAAGTACATATAATAGTGTGTGTTGTAATAACACTGAAATAATTGTAAGTCCACTTAACTCCATATTTAATTTATGTATAGGAGACATTCCTGCTCTAGGTAAGATATAGCAGTAGCATCTAACTGGAGGGCTCCAAAATCTCCCTGTATTTGTGGCCCCACCATAATATAGGGCATATATGCATTTAAAATTAGGCTGTGTGACTGTCCCCTAGATGTGTAAAAATCACAGTGAAAAAGAAGCATCAAACAGAAAAGGTCAAGGTAGCTCAGGGAAAATTCTTTCTTGATAAATGACTCCCATTTCCATGGGGGGAGCTGTAAGGAGAGATATGTCATTTTAGGCCAGTTGATACAGCTGAATAAAACAGATAAGCTTTTGGACACATTGCCTCCTGTTTTTAATGTTCCAACCCTAGGCTGAGGCAGCAGCTCAGCTCTTGTTAAAAACTTTTGCACTTTGTCAGCTGCAGCTGGTTTGCCTGAAGAGGAATGGTCCTTGTCCTCCTGGCTGATTCCAGCCCTGCTGGTGGCTGTGGGCTGAGCTGTAGATGTTTGCAGGAGGAAGTTTTGCCACTTGTAGCTGTGAAGAAAAAGTGACCTCGTGAGAGAGACCAGGGAAATGTCCTGAGGTTGCAAGCTGACCTCACATTCTTTTTCCTCTGCTGCTTTTTGGAGCTCTGTTTTCCATGGCAACCCTACCAGCAGCAGTAATACAGCTGTGAGTGAACCCTTGCCTCATTCCCCCTCCTTCCCACCTGAGTGGGAAGCTAATGATGCAGCTGGGAATGTTGACTAAATGTATTTGTGCTGGAGAGCATGGCTCATGAAAGTTAAAACCTGCTGTCGAAAAGCCTTTTTTTTTAATTTTAAAAAGAGCTTTTTATTGCATATTCCTCCTGGACAACAGAGTAAAACAGCTCCACCAGAAGAACCCAAGGTTTTGCAGGTCTCTGGTGGCATCTCAGGCTCAGTAACCCTGAGCCTGGGTTACTGCTGTTCTTTGCTTGATATGATACCAGATTTGTGTGAAAAACAACAGATCCAACAGAAGAGGCTTGCTGACATAGGCACAGTCTCACCCTGCTCTGAGGGATGAAAAGGAATATCTGACATCTTACATTTTTCATAACATGGAATTCTTTCCTCCCAGCAGGTCCTTGTCAAGGTGATGAAGGGAAGTTTCTCAGCATGACTGTTCCTTGCTTGTGATCTCTAGATTTTCTACCTGGTTGATTCTGTAGGTTTGCATGCAATCCTTTCCTCCCCAGAATCATGTAATACCTATATACTCATTTATTATTATGGTAACTTGTTCTCCTCAGTGTGAAAATTATTAAACTCCCATAATTCTGCAATGCCCCATAATACATTTAGCCCCTCCTATTAGGTAATGAAGCCATTATTCACTAAGAAATTAAACATGCAAGTCTGTGAAGGTCTTTTGTAAACAGATAAGGTGTTATCTGCTAGGGAAGAGAGCCTCCAGGCTATCACAAAACAGAATAATTTACATGATGTTCCTGAGATCCTGCAAAGACTCAGTAACAGAGGATATCTTGATTTACAGTGACACAAAGGGTGGCTTCTCAAGCCCAGGATCTTCAGAGAGTGTTTTTAGAATAGGTTAGAGACACGTCTGTCACGAGTGCCAGAGTCCCTTTCTGGATGACCTCCTAAAGCCCTCTCCAGACTGCTCTTCTGTGACAGATTCATGCCCAGGCAAGCACAGGAGCAGATTTCTACCAAGGGAAGTGGAAATGTTGCCTAACACAGGATTACACAGAGACAGAACAGGCTGGGACTCCTTGGTGAGCCCTTTGTGCTTCTGCTGCTGCCATCCCTGTCCTGGGCTGCACCTGAGCTTTTTATCCTTTGAAAAGCCAATTGACAGGGCCCCAAAGGAAAGATGTGCAGGATGAGAAATGCTGAGCTGTATTCACCTGGGTTTTACAGGAGAAGTGCTTGATGGGAGGAGTCATAAATAGAGGGGTGTTGGTCATTTAGCCACAAGGAGAGGGAGCAGCGTTTTGTGCACAGGGAAATTAAGTGACAGGAATGGGAAGATGAAGCCCAGGGACACGTGTCACTGGCACAGCCACACCGTGTCCCAGTGGGGTGGAGACCTCTTTCATTTCTGCATCACACAAACAGCAGCCTGTCCTGCTCCAGATGTGTTCTACACCTTCATCACAGACCTCTTCTGCGTGAAAAGCAATTCAGTAAAAACAAATGGCCCTTCATTAGCTGTGGGGTCATGTCAGAAACAATCATCAGTGTATTGCTGATGTGGCCAACACATCTTGTGAACTCCCTGACCCAGCAGTCAGCAGGATTTCTTTATGTGAGCACTAATATGAAAAGCATTAGCATTAATAAAAGACCTCTCCACCTAGTTGGTGTAAGGGGTCAGCAGAAGTTTACAGACACCTTTGCCTAACATTCCTATCATGCCTGGCAGTTTGACTCTCATCTTGTTTTTCACAGGCTCTGGATAATGATATAATTCTCAAATCCTTCTGTGATCCACCAATGCAGCAGGAATCCAGCACAGCTGGGAGCCACCCTCACTGCACAGCATCACCCAACTGGGGACTGGCCTTTCTCTTCACATCACTCATTTATGGTGTTGTGTCAACTCATCACCCTGCTGGAAAACAAGAAATGGGGTAGAGCAGATAAAAATTTGAAGAATTTTTTTTTTTTTTTGAGAAACCTTACCCTCGTGCTTCTCTTGACCTTTCAAAGAATCTCCTCCATAGATGGGACAGCAGTTTCTCAACATCCCTTGATCCAACCAACACACTCATCTCAGAGGATGCAATGATAGATGCTGGAGGTCTTTAACAGTCCTTACCCATTACAAAAGTATTTGAAAAATGTGCCAGCAAATGGGGGAAGCAGAAGATGTTGTGAAGGGTAAACCTTTTTTATGAATACCTTTTTCTTTAAAATTAGGAGTCACTTTTAAAACATATAACTGTATGCATCAACCTGATTTTTACTTACAAAAATCTACTTTGCACTTGGATCAAGGAACATAGAGGTAGATAGTACAGCATCTTGATTGGTCAGGATGAGCAATAGCATAAATTAACTACAGAACTTGAATTGCAGGATGTTTTATTTTGGAGCCCCAGAAAACATTCAGGTGCCACCTGAGAGCCATCACTATTCCCTGTGCTCACAGGGATTGCAAAGCAGGGCTCTGTCAGATACCCATGGCTGGGAGCTAAAGTTTTGGGGAGGACTGGAAATATTTCTAAGTGAATGGCAAACCAGTTTCAGCTGCAGAATGAGCTACCTGTGTCTGGGTAAACGTAGTTTGGATTCTTACATCTGTTTGGGACTCCTGATTCTGGTCTTTACAGCAGCAACTGAGCATATGATGCTTCATTTCTGCCCCTTGCCTTCTTCCAACCTGAGCTCTGATTTGCAGCTGGTGAAGCAGCTGTGAGTGGAAGAGATCTCTGTAACTGTTTTGTCAGCCTTACAGAGGTGATGGGATGAGTGTAGGTAGGAACAATGACTCTGGCAGTCCCAAGGCAATCATATCTTTTTGTTTCCAGCCTGGAGTGCTCTCCTGGCTGTCTGGCATCTTGCAGAGCTGGTTATGTTGCAGAGGGGGGGAAAAAAAAGTGGATGCTTAGCTGAGTTATAGGGCTAAAAGTTCATTAGAAAACAAATGGTATTTCAACTCTTAACAGCATGTTTTACTTCGATGGCAAAATTTAATTAGGTTTGTTGTTTGGTTTTTTTTTGTTTTTTTTTTTTTCTTGCCCAGTTGAACTGTTTCATCCACTTTGCCAGGGTAGCCATATCCCAGCTTGGTTGAAAACATGGGACAACAGAGAGGGATGGTGATTCCTGACCATGTCAGCCCCGTGGTGAGGCTGACAGTATCTGTGTCTGCTGTGTGTGAGATTGACAAATTCACCTTCACCATCTCTAATTCTGCACCTCCATCCAGCCTGCAGGAGCTGCAGCTCTTGCAGGGTCACAGAATAGGCTGGGAAAGCTCAAAAAACAAAGGATCCAAGGTGGGGATGCAGATGGAAATGATCCTTATTGCCCACAGCACCATCAGGTCCCACCATAGGGAGACAGAAGAGGCTGTCTGGAGGGAGGTGTGGGATATTTCATGCTCCCTTTTGGGTAAACATTAGCTTCTGTGGGAGTTGCTTTATTTCTGGATTTGTTATGCTTGGTTTGTCTTGCTGCTTTTAAATATTTGTACAAGTGACTAGAGCTATGCAAACTGTGCCTGAAGGAACTGTAAAGCAGAGGAGAAGATTAAACTGGAGGTTCCAAAATTGGGCAGTATCCTAACTAAAAGTATTACAAGGGAAATTGAAGGAATATGCCAGAAGAACAAGGAAGTTTTTCCCTTCTTTTGACCTGTGGAAGTAAAAGTCCAGGGAATATATTTGTCTGACAGAGAGGCTAGTGGTGAGAGCTTGTCTTTAAATAGGTTTATAATTTCCAGCATCTTCTAAAGCCGTAGTTTATTTGTGTTTAGACATAGCAGTAGCTAGGGAGGATGCCTGTGTCATCACTGTTCAGACATGTTGGCTTCTGCTGCCAATTTTTTGTCAATATTTACCTTGATTTTTTTAAGATTTATAAAATGTGTGGTAGCCTTTGAATGGCTGTGCAGATATGGTCAATACAGCCTCTGTCCCATAACCCACAAGGTGAGCAGCACCAAAAATGCTCTTTGCCATCACATGAAGCAATGAAGTTTAAATTTCACTGGACAAGTTTGGGCAGCATTGAAGTGTTTAAAAATACCTAAGCGTGGGACACATCACCTTCCCAAACATACAGTTTGCTATCTGATATATCAAATGACAGGATTACATTTCCAAGTATAATAATTCTGTGTGGAAACAAGTGGATGCCTTCTAAATTAATTGATTCCTTCCTGTCAGCTGCTGTAGTGGAAGACAATGCTTGTTAAGAAAAATGTAAAACTGCCAAATGGAAAACACTGAAAACCAGAGATATCTTGATATGCAGAGAACAGCAGTGGTGAATGGCTGCTTAGAACACAAATACACTGGGGGTTGCCTGGACTAAAAAAATCCTTTATTATTACTGCTGCCCCAGCTGATGGTTAAAAACAACTCTGCTAGCAGGATTAATGGCATAAATCCATCAAAATGAGAGAGAAATGAGGGAATAGGTTTCTTCTAGTGGCATTGCTCTGTAGACAAGCACCTGAATGTCATTTTTAGCTTGTTTGCTGAATAGGAAGGATGAAGAGACCACCTTGATGTGATGCTAACAAGATTTAGTTGCTGAATATCATACTCTGGAAGAAAAAGGGGTGGTAGCTGAGTTCCTGTGACACTCTGCAGTGTTTGTGACCAGGCTTGAATATTCCAACACTTTCTACTTCACAAGGGAAAGCGACTTCCATGATTTTTCTCTGTATTTACCACTTTTTTTTTTTCTATAAATGCAGGAAAGGAAACAATAATAATTTGGCATTACTTTTGGGTAATGCAGAGATGAAAGTTTCTCTGCCTCATTCCCAATTCTTTAACCTCTCAGTTCTACCATCTAAAATTGTATTTTGATACTAATTGGAGTTTTGCTTGCTAAGTTGTTTCCAGACTGTGCACTGATTATGCTGAATACTAGTGAAATATCGTTCAGTAAATAGAAATGTGTCCTATTGTTTCACAAAAGTTTAAAAGAAATAGAAGTATTCTACAGAGGGAAGAACAGATTTAACAGCCTGCTGTCCCCTTACAGCAGCATGTGACTCTTTCAGCTCCAGGGGGAACCTCAATTCATGCAGCAAACTCCCCAAAGAATTCACATTTTGTAAACTGCTGCAGACATTTCTGTGAGCAACAACAAATCGAAGCTGGCAAAATCAAAGCCTGCCAAAACTTGCTGAATATGAAGGCAAGATGTTTTCCATCTCTGCTCTTGCAGAGCAGAATGCCTCCTGCAGCTTCTGTCTCTGTGGACGAGCTGGGATTTATTCACTAACATACATGCAAATTTCCCTCCTAGGAAAACGTGCAGGTTTTGGAAGACAGCACCCGACAGAAAGGACTGTGTCTTTTGGCTCTCACTTCCAAACCAATTTGTAAGCATGAGAAAAAAAATGCCTTCAGGAGGTTTAAAAATAGTTCTCATAGCTGGAATTTTTTGTATCATATTTCTGCATAAGCTTATCCACTTATGCTCCCCTGTTAAAAACTGTGATGGGAGAGGAATAGCAGGAGCAGCAAGTGTTATCTGATAACTATTTAATGTGATAGCATTACTCGCTAACAGAATTTGAAAATGGTGCCTGGGAAAAATCCTAATTCTTAAAGCTTCACGTTCTGGCAAACAGTTTACTAGAGATTAGCGCTGTAGTTATGATTAAAGTACAATCTGCATTATTCCACAAATTTTCCTTTCACACAGCACATTATGCTAATCACTCCATATTCCATTTTTCAATAAAAGGTCAACAGTGCACTGTTTGTGCAGAATGTGCAATTTAAACTTCATGTCTGTCATTAGAGATAATCTAGGTTTGCTGTATCAAGTGAGGTTGTCATAGAAACTAGACCTGAGATCTCTGTTTACAGCCTTTGGAGAATAAACACTTTGCATTTATTTCACTGAAAAATAGGCGAACAATTAAATAAGGTTTGAAAACAAAACCGTAATGGCCCAGAGAGAGATGTCATTCATCAAAAATCAATATATGTTATGCAGCTGGCAAACTCCAAGCATTCAAGCAGTTGACTGACAGCAATAGGGAAATATTTCACCAGGGGGGTGGAGGGTGAGGGAGTAACTGATAGTGTATCCTAATGCCTGGAGCAGAATTAATTTAAATTTTCTAATAAATTTGGTTCCAGGAATTACAACACTGAAGAATATTTGTTTAAATTTTTGCCTTATGTCAGGTAAGGCTTTTTTGTGTTGACTATTTGGATCTTTTAATAGCACTGCAAAATATTTTACTTTTTATTTTTTCTGTAACATTCTGTGTCTTCCTATTGTAGCTGAACTTTTTGTTGTGGATTATAACGAGGTTTGCAGGCATCCTAAAAATATCTCTAGTGTCTGCAGCTTCATTAGTGAGCAAAAGGGTTACAGCTTCCAGCTGAACACAGAGGTTCTAACTTGGTCTTTCTGTGATCTGTTATCAACTTGGAGAGCTCACCTTTATCAGGCAAGGGTATTTAGTAATGTTTCAGGAAAGGATTGGAGAACTGCGTGGACAAAGGCAGCTTCTGTGGTTATTGCACAGTAAAATCACCAGGGCTATCAATCTTTTTTTCCTCAGGGCATAATCATATTACCAGCTGGGTGTTTTTGTAGGGGTTTTGTCAATGGCATAGCGTTGCTGTGCTGACGAGGTGAATTATGCCCGGTGTGACTTCTGCAGCACCTGAACACTGCCTGATGTCACAGGACAGGCTCTCTTACAAGCAAGAATGCCCTGTTTGTCCACCATACCCTCACCCACAAAGATGCACCTGAAAACTGGTGGGCTGCTGCCAGCTTTTCAGGGGAAAGTGAAACACAAAATTAAACCAGATCTTGAAATGGCACAGAAGTGAGCAGAACTCATGGCTAAAGCAAGCTGAATGAAAAGCTTCTGATATTTTGCTTCTGTGACAAAGGAAGGATTTTTCTCCCAGCAGACAGGGCAGCTGATTTTTCCAAGTGGGAGGTATCCATGCTCTGCTTTCCAGGGTGTAAAACAAGACAGCACAGCCTGATGTTTGCTGCTGGTGGAAGCTGTGCTCAGCTCTGTTTGCTGCAAAGCATTTCTCTTCATTTCTTCTAGCAATGAATGTGACCTGTTAGTCTCCAAGGGCTGTCCCTGACATCTCATTTTCCTAGGAAAGAAGGGGACAGCTCTGTTAAGGGCTGCCTGCATTGTGTTATGCTACTGGTGAGTTTGGTCTTTCAGGTCTATACAGAGCCCCATGTTCAAACCCTAAAAGAGGAACTGCAACACTACAGGCTGAAAGTCTTGTATTTGTAAATCTGCAAGTCCCTGGCTTTTCATGAATGCTCAAACCAACACGAGGTAGTTCTGTAAATGCAATTTCTCTACCTTTCCAAAGCAGAAAATCTTCCCATACCTCATGTGTTTGCTCAGCACCACACACTTCCCTTCTAATTACCAGCTCTATTTGTATTTCTTGACCTCACATGCATCAGTAACACGGTAGGACTGTGAATAAAGCCCTGGCTTGCTGGACTGCCATTCAGACAATTTTAATGATACAATATAAAGCAATACAGTATTAGCAGGAAGACAGACCTTGAAAAGCACTTTTTTTTTTTTATGCATGTGAGTTGAGACTCACAGCCCTGCCTTTGGGTGACTGGCACTGCATTGGTTGAAATACTGAGAAAATAAGTTGTTTATCCTGGTCTTAAGCTTCCCTCACAGCTGTTCCTGCCCCTGTGCTGCATTAGCACTGAGCCCCAAGTCTACAGACACCTTCTAACAGAGAAGCTAAAGCAGTGCTGGGGCTCACAGACAGCATCTACACTTGACTGAACAGCCTCAAAGGGCTGGGAAAGCCCTGGGGACATCTGCCAGTGGAGCTCAGGCCATGGCAGGGAGCAGCGTGCCTGGATTTGGGAGGGATGGGGTCTGCCTGCCCTTCTGTGTGTGTCAGGCTTGCACGGGCACTGCTTGTACCACCTCAATTTTAGCACATCACCAAAGCTTAGGCTGGTGGGTACATCTGAGCTGGCAAACAGCTGTCTGGAAGGAATTGCACTGCAGATCCAAAGGAATTCCACTGAAAATGGAATCCCTTTTTTTTTTTTCAGCCTGGCTTCATCCCACAGCTGATTTTCTCCCCTCCTCCCCCCAGGAAGAACATCTCATCTCTGCTTTTGGCCCTTTTATTGGCTGTATCTCCCTGTGCCAGTGAGGGCAACCAGGCTGGAAGGTGGGGAAGGAAATAGAGCTGGGATGTACCTGAGAGTCCAGAATGCTGATGATTAATGACTCCATGGCCCATTTGTGGGTGCTTTGCTGGGCCAGATTGGCACCCCCGAGGGGCAGGAGGTGAGGTTTTGGGTTTTGGGTGTGTGGTGGTGATGCCCATGGGACAGAAGGGTGAACACCCACCCCCAGCAGCTACGAGCCAGGGTCTGAGCCTGATAAGAAATTTTTTATTGTGCCAGTTGTCCTCCCCTACACTCCTGGGAGAAGGTCCCATTCACACCTCAGCCTGAGGGTGTTCATCCCTTCTGATGGAGCAGAACCGGCTCCCCTGTGCTCTCAGGTTTATGCTCTCATAAACATCAAAGACCCTCGAAGCACCCCCAGATTCATTTCTGGGGCTTTCCCTTCCCCCAGGAGAGGTACCTGGGTGTTTCCAGCTGAATCTATTCCATGATGTGAGTTGTCCTTCCAGCTGGAGAGACAACTGATGTGAGAGGGAGCATTCTCCTGTTCTAGATTCCTCTATGTCTATATGACAAAAATAGGTTTAATTAAAAAATCCTTGGTTTGGCAGGTAGTTGAAAGCTGTTCTGTCCAAAGCCTTACTAGATAGGGCTCACTTTTTGATCTCTGCTAGCTATGTTTTCTGACTAGGCAGGAATCTCTGCCTTTTGTAAGAGATTGAGTGAATATTGGAGTGTATCACAGACAATCTTCTATTTAGAGAGGGAATTATTTTCCTTCAAGTGTCTTCATTTGGGTTTTTTTGTTTGTTTGTTTGGTTGGTTTTTTGTTGGTTTTTTTTTTTTTTTGTGCATATCTAGTCAGGTTCTCCAGGTAAATTGTAATTCTCTGCATTGATTAGAGTTCCTTTACGCTCAACATTGATTTTTCCATTTCCAGTTTCAGGCTGCTTCTCACTTTTATCCATGAATTTCTTCTCTCTAGTCCCTTGCATTTATAGGCTACTACCACCTCTTTTATTCCCCAGTTTGCAAGCTCCATGCATCTTGTTCTCCACGATCCCTTCATGGGAAATATCTGCTATGGCTGCTGTAGGAGGGAGTGGGGTGGGAAGAGCAGGGATTGCTCAAGTTGTACTGGTTTTGCTAAGGGATGGATCCAGTGTCTCTTTTTAGGACATTTTCCCTGCACTTGGCTTGTGCTGGGCTGAAGGGTGCAAAGTGAAATGTAGACACAGATTTTGTTTGTGTGGCAGTTAAGAAGTCTGAGGCAGCTTTGGCAGATATCAGTGTTTGGTTTTTTTTTTAATTTGAAGTAAGCTTCTTCTCGCAGAAGGGATGAAACATTGCATTCTGTTGTAACTCTTTCCTTTGCACATTTCTCCAGGTCTTTTGAGCAAGCTCTGCTCGAGGGTCTTTATGCTCTTTATCCATTTGGTGGAAATATTTCTGTGTGGAGGGTGATGATAACAATGTCCCAAACTTTGCACAGGGACCCTGATGGACCTGGACACGGTGTGAGCAGTGCCAGGTATCAGGATTGCCCTGCTGCTGCTTCAGATCATGGACAAACAGGGAAAGATTCATGCAGAGATTGAATCAACGTTTCTTGAAAGCTCTCACTGAAAACCTGGTGCAACTCCTGTGATGGACATGGTCCCTGTGTTATGTCCCCAGGCTCCTGGGCTGTGAAAGCCAAGGCTGTGGTGGCCTCATGGCAGAGTTAATTACCCTCAGTGCCCCGACCTTCCCAAAAGGCTGGGATGCCCACAGAGATGGGATGGCCACAGTGGCTCTCCTGTGAGGTTAATCTATAGAGCTCATGTGTTTGCAGCTGTCAGGAGTGATTTGTCACGTCCTCCGTGCCCATTTCACCTCCCCTGTGACCTCCCCTCCCTCTCTTTGGCCTTGACCCTTACAGCGTGTGGTGGGGAGGGACAGCTTCCTCCAAGCCACCTGGTACCTGCTCCTGCCTCCACCCTGGATGCTACAGGAAAAATAAAAAACCCCCATTCAGTGCCTGCTGACTACTTCCCCCAGTTCTTGGGCTTTTCTTTCAATTGCTCCCAAGTATCATTAAAAAGAAATGTTTGCATCGTGTTTTACAATACTTTTGTGAAGGAACTGACTGCACATGGCACATGCTGAAGATGATTTTGAAGGGATCTGAAACAGAAAGTAAAGTGGCAGTTGCAGATTGTGACTAGAATTTACTAGGAAAATTTAGTTCTGTTTTTTTTTTTTTAATAAAAAGATATCTCTACAAATTCTGTTTTGGAAGAACTGGGATATATAATGTTGCAGCTTACTGCTACCTGCCTCACACTCAAAGGTTTCATTTTAATTTATGATTGTCTCTGTATCTTTATTTTCAATTTTAAATAAATAAAGAAATAATCCATGGGGTGAGTTTCAGTCTGTCAATAGTGTTATTTTCCAAGATGAAATAATTCAGGAGAGTCAGTGCTTGGCAAAACTGGCCTCTATGAACTAGGGAGGCAAAACAGAGCTCATATGTGACTCCAGAGCTCAGCAGTTAAATGGTTTTGTCTCCAGCTTGGGCCAGCAGATTTTGTGCAGCCATTGCAGGGAGAAAGCAGTGGGGGAGGAGAGGGCAGAGGCTGGTGCTAATGTTTTTAATTTCTCATTTACTATCAGGCTGCACCATATGGAGCAGAACCAAGCATATAGAGGAAAGAGGGATGGATGCCATTTTTATTCCTTGAGCTTCTTGTCAGAAGAAAAGGAAAGTGAATTCTCTGCAGGTAGCTTGAGCCTTGCCAGAAAAGTGTTTTTTTTGTGATTGCTAATGCTGCTGAGGACATTATATTTAATCAATTGTGTGGGCTTTTGGGTCTTTTAAATTTTTTTTTGTTTGTTTTTCATAGGATGAGTAGGATTGTCTTGTGCCTCTATAATATTTTCATAATGTCAGTGCATTATTTTCTTGTTGCATTCAGAAGCATGCTAGGCACTTGTCACAATCAAATATTATTTATTTGGAGACTCGGTAGGATGCCCAGACAACTGAATGCCTCTAAAAGAAGCACCGCTGCTTTGAGTGATTGTGCAGTGGCACTTCTCCTCCCAGCTGTGCCTCACAATCTCTGGCTGCCAGCAGACCTGTGGTGAGCAGACACTTTGCCCTGCTTTACTGCTTCTCCTCTGACAACTCTTCATCCCCCAGATTTATTTTATTGTTATTTTTCCCACTGACCAAAGGCTTTGCACTTGGTCAAAAGCTTTGAAATTGGGTGAGGGGAGGGAGAAGAACCTGCCAGAAAAGTGCCCTCGGATGATTTTGTGTTGTAACTTGTGTGCAGAAGGTTCTTGAGAACTTGTGGGGGCTCTGAGCTCCCTGTAGCACTACGAAGGCACTGAAGATGTGGGTAGGAGTAAAGGCTTGGGAAAAAACTTTTTAATAAAGCATCTCTTTGGAGCAGTGCCATCCTGAACACAAAGTCTGTGAGAACCAGGCTGCTCTGTGTCAGCAGGGAGGCCCCCAGCAGAAATCCCCTGCAGTCCCTGGGTGATGAGACCAAAAACTCTTTGTGTTTGTGTGCTGGTTTGGACACTCAGTGCTCATCCAGCTCTCCAGGGTCCCTGCTAGCAGGGTGCCTCTTGAGCCCCAGGGAGCAGAGAAATCCACTGGCACGGCCACATCAGCTCTCCTCCAGCCTCGTGCACCCTCAGCTCAGTGTGCTGCAGATTTAAATGATTTAAAAAGCATTATTTGCCAGCTTCCCCCTTTAACAGGGATTAGTGTATCTTCTATCTATTCCTTGTGCTGAGGTCATTGCTTCATAGCTGCAAGGCTACAACCTCATGACTCCATCTCTTAATTGTGTTTTAGGACTGCTTTCCTTATCCATAATGGATTTGCAGTGCAGTCAGAAATGAAAAGCGATGTTTATAAAAATATTAGGTTGTGGGTAGCACAAAATCCCTCTCAACCCTCTCTCATGAGTCTCACTTACAGCTCCACTGACAAAAGATATACAGGCACATGTCCAAAATGTCAGTGTGATTTTGTAATGGAAAGGATGTCCAACAAGTGATCTTGCTTTAGAAGTTTTACCTTCACTAATTCATTCTCAAAAGCCTCACTGTGTTTTTTCCAAAGGCAAAGAGACATTTAAAGCAAGTCATTATGTGCTGGGGTCTTGCCTACCTTGTGTATTCAGGTTCTTCAAGCAGTAGCAGTTGTTTCAAAAAGCCTTTGAGGGAAGAGGGTGGCTAAGTGCTGTGATTTGTCTCAAACTTCTGCTCTGCCCATGCAGCCTCTGTAAACCTAAAAAAAATGCTGATAGTCCTCAGCGAGGGACAGTGGAGGAGTGTTTGGTGCTTCTCAAGGTATGGGCTGGGGGAAATTAGTACCAAAAACATCTAAGAAAAACCTTGGGGTGGGTGCAAAGCCCATCCTTGCTGGTCTTGCAAGACTTTGGACAAGTCTCAGTCTCTCTCCTGCATTGTGTGATTGGGACTTTCTCCAGCAGAGCCTGGCTCCTGCCTTGGTCATGGCACCTGGGACTTTCCTGACTCCTTGAACTGCTGGTTCATGTAGGGCCCACAAGAGACTTGGTCACTGTCCCAAAGTGGACAGTAGTTTTATGCAACATAGAGAAAACTGCTGTCAGTGTGCATATGTGTGTATTTCCTACCTCTTCCTAGTGGTTGCCTCTTCCTGTTTATGCATTACATCCTGGAGCAGGTATGAAGGAACTTGTTTTCCTTGATGGAGACAAGCACCTACAGGTGAAAACCATCTCCTGATCAAAGCCAACGAATCACATTCAGGGTTTCTGACTTGCTTTCCCTTTGAGTTGACTATTCAGTACCTTTTTTTTTAATGCTCCTGCTGCCAAATGGTTGCAGTGCCTGAGATAGAGCAGTGCAGCAACTCCTGGTGCTTCACTGGGACATGCTCAGGTAACACACACCAGGGTACCTGATGTGCCTGCTTGTGAGGGTGAGGAGCCCTGAGCTGAATCACTCAATGTTTGCCAATGCAAATTTCTTAAATCTTCTGGGAAGCGTTTAGTCTGTATGTTCCAACTCTCAAACTTCCAAATTTGTGCAGAAAAAAGGCTTGCTTGGACTCATTGCTAATCTGCAAGAGGTGCTTGCTTGCCTTGTCCAGCTGGCAGCCTTTCCAGGTGCTGCATCCAAGTCCCCAGGCAGCAGCCTCACATCACATCACCCCAGGGAAGGACCTGTGCTGTGCACAGCACTCACCACAGCCAGGAGGAGATTGGAAAGAAGCTTTCCAGGAAGAGAAAGGAGGTAGGTGACCTTGAATTGAAAGGGTCTTTATCCTATATCTTATCTGAGCCTCGCTGGATCAAGACTGGCTGAAAATGATTTTCTTCTGCCGGTTGCTCAATGGCCTGTGTGAAATGTCACTGACAGGTTTGGCTGCGATGCTGCCAAGCCTTCAAACTCCCTGTGAGTAACACAGCTCTGGCCCCTGCTGTGTGGAGCCTCTCGTCCTGTAACGTGAGGCACTGCTTACTTTCCATGATATTTTGGGGGAGGAAGGCAGTTTTCTACCCCACACAATGACTCAGAGCTGAGAGAAGCACAGAGCCACGAGCCCACGCGCTGGGTTTGGTCTGGTGCTTCGCTCGCTGCGTGCGTCTCGTGAGAGCGCCTTGAGACAAGCTGCACTCACATCCCTCCTTCTTTGGGATTGCAGGGGGGCTTTGCAGGGGGGAAGGGTGTTTCAGATGACATTAGGAGTGGGCTGCAGGAGCTAGAGTCATCACACCTAGCTGTAGGTGTTCACAAGAGGTGGGTCTCAGCTTCTTGGCGTCAGAGGAAAGTGGAATTTGTGCTCTGAATCCTGCAATTGTTTACGGTCAGATTGGATGAGTCTCTGAGCAGCACAGTGTGGTGATAGCAGTCCTTGTCCATGGCAGGGGGTTTGGAATAGATGATCTTTGAGGTCCCTTCCTGTTGGAACCCTGGATGCTGAGAATTTGAGACTTTCTGTGTTGAAAGGCACTGACCCCCTGAGAACACTGCATTTGACATGAGGCTGTGGAGAAAGTTTCCAAAATGGAATGATAGCACTGGGATTACGAGTGTGTAGATTGAATAGAAGCGTGTGATATAACATGGTGGAAAACTTAGAGTTTAAGGTTTTAGAATATAGTAATATATATAAAGCAAGATGGAGGTTTTAGGGCAGAGGCTGGTCCTTCTTCACATCCTTCTTCATGGGTTTGGGTGGTTTTGTGTAATTTGATAAAAAAAGTCCACATTGCAAGGCATGGGTGGTTGGTTATTGGGTTAAAAGTAAAAATAATTTAGATGTCACTTCTTAATTGGACAGTTTTTCCTTAAAAACCATGTAGAGATAGATACAGGGCCATTTTGTAGCTTGTTAGTGACATGTTGTAGAACTCACAGCTTGTAAAACTGTAATAGAGATAAGAAATAATAAACATCTGAGTCCAAACACAAAATACCATCTTGAGCACTTTCAATCCTGACCCTGACCCAGACAGAAAAAGAAGATAAAGAATCAACACCTTCTAACCCAAATAATTCTGTGATTCAGTGATTTGAGAGGGTGACTTTATTGGTAATTCCAAGTGGGCTTGGACAAGGTGTTGGCTCCCCTGATGTTGCTGGCCCAGTGTTTGGCCATTGGCTCTTCATGCTCAGCTGGAATCTCTCAGCATTTTGTGTTCTTGAGACCCAAGCTCAGTTCCTGCAGGTGATTCATGTGAGCTTGTTGCTGCATCTCTCTAGAGCTTAAATCCCAGTCTCCTCCAGCTTTTGTGAATAGGGGATTGTTTGGGGTGGTTCCTGTAATTCCTGTAATTGGCTGACTGAGGAAAGATTTCTCCAGAAGTGACTTCAATATAGAAAGCTGGATAATTGTGTGCTTCAGACTTTCAATTTTCTGGTGAGTTTTCAATGTTTTTACAAAGAGAACACAAAGGTCTGTGGTGTTGTTGGTGGGACGCACATCCAGCATCCCATCATGGCAGCATGGAATGGGCAGCCCTGATTCAGCCCCTGGATCTTATCAGGATCCAGCTGCAGGGAAGCTGGGATTTTGAGACAGGAATCTTCATATTATGCCAGGGCTGTTTTAGTGCAGTGTTTTCCATATTTAATGTGGCTAAATGAGTCTGACTCCTCAGGAGTGTCTCTGCAGGAAAGATGCTTCCTGTGTGCCTGAAATTGCCTCTCTCTGCTTGGGTAAGTTCTGAACAGGTAATTCTAAAAAACAAACTATTTTTTGAGGCAGCAGGTGCTTTCTACAAAGTATGAAGATTTCACTTGGAAATGGGGCACATCTTGGACATTGTCAAGGAGCTCTGTAGTATTCAAGGCTGGCTCTCCAGTCTGAGCCTTGACTGGTTCTGTTATGCCTAGAAATTCCCATTCAGTGGGTGTTTGATATAAAGTGAATTTGAATCTCATGTCCAATTCTTTTTCTGGTGCTACTGTCATATTCCCTTGAGACATCTACCTGACCTCTAAATTGATCCAGAGTCGTTTTTCAGAGGTGAAACCTTGCTGCTTTTCACTAGGCATCAAGCAGGGCAACACTCTTCCAGCATTTATTGCAGCTGAGATCTGTGATTGGATCAAAGGTTTATTCTATGATGTAAAAATCCTGTTTTTATGCTCCTGCCCCAGGACAACACCTTAGGCTCTGCTTTCTCCTTGCACTTGGGGTTTCAAACTGGCAGAGGAGGTAAAACATGTTCAGGTGGCAAAACCCACCAATGCAGCAGAGAGCAAGAGCAGCAGGTAGCAGGAGGGGGAAGAACATTTGCTTTGCCAAGCCTTGGAAAATCTTTGGGTGCCAGAAGATGTGGGTGAGGTCCTGAAAGGTCCTGAAGAGCAGGCAGTGCAGCCCAGCCCTGTGGAGCATCTCAGTGAAGCCCTTCACCCCCTCATTGTCACCTTTCTCCTTTCCCTCTGCCCAAGGCAGCTGACACAAAGTTGACAGCGTTTTCCACAGATGCTGCTACTCTGACTGCTTAATTTAGCAGCCACTTTGACAATTCCTCAGTGCCCAAAGCTATTGAAAGAGTCCTCGGTGTGGTGAGGGGAAAAAACCAAACAAGTCAAAGGCTTCATTAGGGAAAGAGTCCATCAGTGGTGGCTGGGTGAGAGATGAAGCCCTTTGCTTTGCCAGGGCTCTGTCACAACTTTTCCTGTCTTGTATCCTTTGCCTTGGCCTCACCTTGGAGCTGTTGCTGGTGACCCTGGTGTAGCTGCCACACAAACATAAATTGGATGAGAGCTAATTAACTGTCAAAACCCAGGGCAAAAGACAATAAACCCCTGCTTCACCTCCTGGTGGGTTTCAGTCTTTTCTCTTTGATGTGACAGCTTGTCCTCCATTGCTTTTGCAAACAACTCACCATTGCAGAGGAAATGCAATACAGCAAGGCAATCACTTATCGCCAGTGACAGCAAATAAACATGAAAAATGGGCTTTGAAATACTAAAGGACAATGATCAGAAAGGTTTCTTCTTTCATCCTAAATCATGATGTTTAGCACTCGGCTGTAGTATTATAAGTTATTTATAAATGTCTTGGCTTGTTAGGAAATATATATTTTTATATAAAAATAAATAATGTTTTTTAATCAGATGATAGATGTGCATGCTGTGCATGGGGAGGGGGGAATGTGGAGAAACCAAGGCAGACTCTGTGTAATATCCTCATCCTAATGGGAAGGCACCTCACCAAGCAAAATATTGCAAAGTGACATTTTCTCCTAGGCATGAGTAACACAGACGTGTTTGCATTGAAGGAAAGCTCATTAAAATTTCTGATGGAACAATTTGCTGACAGAAATTGAAATTTCATTCAAAATCAGAATGTCTTACTGAGAGGTGTCAATCACACAGATATTTACTACCAACATTTTTGTTTTGCTTTGGAAAGGTAAAATCCTTGTTTCTGTGTTTGTTTGGATTCTTCACACAAAATGTTGATATACTTTAGCAGGATTTAATTTGTTACATTGCTCTGATGTTCTCAAAACAAAATTTTAAAATGTATCAATATGGATGGGTTCAAACCTGGATTTTTTTGGATTGTCACTTCATGAGAAATTTTAATTTTTTTTTGGTTCTGATTCAATGGAAAAACATGCCAGAATGTCAGTTTCTCATGTGACATAAGTTCTGTTTTTCACTCAACTCCAATTATAGCATTTGAATTTTGAAATTCAAAGAAGCAGAGAAAAACAGGAGGCAAGAACAAGATGTGTCAAAACCACCTTTAGTTCTCCCCCTCCCTCAGACACATGAATCAGCTTCGGCAAACTCAGCATTTTCCAATGTTGTTATTGCAATTGGAGTATTGCTGTATTATTATTTCCGTGCTATTGTAGGCACATTCCTAGCTGAGCCTTGTGGGGGTGTACTTTTTTCTGGAAAAGCTCAGCCCCTACACCTGAATGTGGAATGCAACCTCCTCTTCCTGCTGAAGGGCAGGTTTTACATGTTTTTTTTGTTTGTTTTGTTTTGTTTGTTTGGGTTTTTTTGTGGGTTTTTTGGGTGGTTTTTTGTTGTTGGTTTTTTTTTTTTTTTGGTGGGTTCTCATTTCTGCTGCTTGTGAGGGATTTGGGTCATTTTGCTGATTGAGTGTCTGGAAGCAATGGAAGCTGCTGCTCTCTGCAGGCTCTGGGGCATCCTGCTGACTTGGGGGACTGAGCTATGGAGTTTCAGGGTCCTCTCTACTTTGACAGCTGTTAACAACAGCTCCAGAGCTGTGGAGGCAGCAGAAGGCAGCTGTACCCAAAATGAGCAATCCCACCCCTGAACAGCAGCTGCTGTGCTAGCAGCTTTTATTTAAAAACAACACCCAAATCTTCCCTGGACTGTTTCACAGTGTGAGCCTTTTCCTGAGCGATTTGTTTTCCTTTCCAAAGAAGTTGTGCCACACTTTGGAGCAGCCTGTGGCCAGTTACAGGTGCATCTATTGAAGGGTTGGTTTATCTTGCTCCGATGTGCAGCACCTTTGGAAGAGTCCTTACCTTTTGTGAGCACACAGGCAAAACAGGAATGCAGAAAGAGCCAGGCTGGAAGCAAGGCTGCACTTCTGCCCCAGCAGCCCCTTGCTGCTGCACACACTTTTGCATTATTTCAGTCGTTTCAAGGTTGAGGAAGCCTAGCTCAGGAAGTCTTCCAAGAGGGAAAATGTAAGTCATGCTGGAAATGAGACTTTTGGAAAACAAGAACACAGATTTACTTCATACAGGATGCTTTTGGTGTTTGAAAATAAATTCTGTTCAGCAAAGGCATTCTCTGCTTAATTACATGATTTTGACAGGTTTTATTCCAAGAAGAAAATGTCACCATTTGTCACAAGCCAGCCTGAATAAAACCTTATTTATACATTCCTTTTCCACACTACTTTGAATTATACCACTGTAAATCTGGAGCAGCTCTACTGAGTTCACTTGAAAGTGACTTTGGTTTTATGCAGGTGGAATTAAAAAGTGTTTTGGCCCTTGGATTTGTGCACTTGGATTTGTGGCTAATCTAAGACTTACTTTAGAAAGTCTTTGACCATCTTGATATCCTTCAACTCATTGCACTGTCCTTCCCCCCCTTCATAAAAGTTCTCATTTGCTTTTGGTTCGAGGGTTTGTTTTGCTAGGAAGGAAAGGAAAGGAAAGGAAAGGAAAGGAGACTTTCACTGTGATGAAAGAAGGGGGAAATGGTGACCTTCACGTGTGATTTTTTTTTTTTTGGCTTCTATGTGGTTTTCAGATGGATGGGGGAAATGGACTTCGATTGCAAATGGATTTTGGTGTGATGAACTGGATTGCTGTGAACCTCTCCTGAAATAAGCCCTCCAACCTGGAGCAGTTTCTTGTGGAAGATGGGGGGCACAATCCTGCATCATCAAAAAGCTCTGCAGCTGGTGCAGTGCCCTGTGGGGAAGAGCTGGTGCTGCTGTGAGACCCTTGGGCAGTGATGGAGGGAGGTGTGAGCTCGCTGGGGTGTGCAGCTGCCTGATAAGCCTTGCAGGCTGAAGTCCTGCTCCAGGCAATGAAGCTGTTAGAAATCAGCCTTGTCCTGCTTTTACCGGCTCTGTTGGCTCCTTCAGGGTGACTTTTGGTAGTGCACAGCTATTAAATGCAGAGTGGCTCTGCATCCCAAAGGGAAGAGAGTGAGGAGAAGGCACAGCAACAGGGAGGGCAAAGGCATGCCTTGGTGAGAGATTCCTCTAGCTGAATTGGAGTTGTGTTAAGTTCTTCCCTGAGGGCAAATACTTGATTTTATTTATGGCTCCTGAGTTAGAAGAAAGCTTTTCATTTTAGAAAGGTTTCAGAATTATTTCCCCTCTCTCTTACACTTGTTATATTTGACTAGCTGTGGCACTGACTATAGTTTCACATGATAAAAACACTGCTATAGAAATCAGGAAAGAAACAAACCTCGTAATGAACTAATCTTATTTCTTGGTTTCCAAATCAGGTTGCTGCGTAAATGCTTATACCTTGGGCCTTTTAAAATTCCCATCACTTCAGTATTTCCCTCCACTCAGACTCTGTGTTAGACTCAAGCCTTTTAAAACACATTTGTTTTCCAAAAATGACCGTGGACATTTTTTGTGCCCAGAAACTTTAAGCTCCAACACTGCTTGCAACTTCACTAATGGGATAACCTATCAAAGTGGGGTGACCCATTTAACTGTTTCTAGCCCTGCTGAAATGCTGATAATTTAAATCTGCTCTTTCCTTCCCCTGGCAGCTCCCATTTCCCCACTGACCCTGCTGTTGCTCCCTATTTAGAGCAAATAAGCAGGATAACCGTGTCCTTGGTTGGTATCTATGCCCACATTGTGCTGTGAGAGCCACGTCTGTACTTAGAAATGTGAGGAGAAAGCTTAAAAGGGGCACAACATAGATTAGGGCAGCTAGAGAAATCTTGTTTTACATTCTTCCCTCCCCCCTCACCAGCATCAGAAACATGAGAAGCCCCAGGGAGCGAGCAGCCAGGCAGGTTTTGCATCCTCAGGACACCGATTTGCGCTCAGCTTTGCCAGATTCCTGCAAAGGGCTGCACCATTCTCCGCCTGCCAGGGGCACAGCCAGAGCCCAGGAGTGCTGGCTCCTTGTGTTTGGTAATGCTCACCCTGCTGGGCCTCCCTTGGGGCTGCTCCCATTTCCAGAGCTGATGGAGTCACTGCAGGGCAGGGCTGGAGGGGCTGATGGTGCAGCACGGGCTGTGCAGAGGTTTGGGCCAGAGGTTGGGGTCTGCCCTGCACACTGACACCCCTGCAAGGGAGGAACCCCTCTGATGGTGCCGTGGCTTCCCCAGTGACCTCTGTGTAAGACTCCTCTCACGCCCTGGGAAATGGTTCTTTTTGTCCTTTATTCAAGCTCATCTCTGAAGCAGCCTTTGTGGCTCTCTTCTGCACCATTCATTTGTTGTCTGTTCACACTTAAATTGCCAGTCTAGATGCCATATGGCTTACTTAATAGACAAATAAGTTAGTGTATGTGGTGTAAATATTTTCTTACAAGTTAGATTGCAAATAAGGAAGTTATTTCATGAAAATAAGTGAATAATATAATATAATATCTCCATTCATTGAGTTTTCAAAGTGAGACTAACAACAAAACCAAAAAAAGTCTATTTCAATACTGCTCCAGAGGACTTCACCCTCAAGGTTTTGAATGCCTGATATAGCCTTCCTTTTTTTTTTTTTTTTTTTTTTTAATAATCTGACTAGATTTTAATTACACTTTAACCTGCCCTTTGGTAAAACTCACTAAGATCTATTGGCATGTTATAAATAGCAACAAAACACCCATCTTGTTTTTTTATTTTATTTTTTTTTCCCCAAGCAGTGGATATAGTATAAGACCAGGAAATGTCAGGTGTAAGATTACATGATATAAATGGTGTAATGGAAAATATCAGGCAACTCACAGTGCATTTACTGCTGTTCAACCCAATACCCTCAGTTCAAAGCTTAGCAAAGCTGCAAAGGCTAAAACAACAACAACCCCTCTCTCCCATGAATGTGCTCTGGGAGCAGCTTGCAGCTTATTAAATTATTGCAGATACTATAAAAGGCTGTATCTCAAAGCTCATCTCTCAGATGTGCTCTCCTGTTGTGTACATTGAGCTGCATATGGGAGGGAGAGGAGAGTCCTGATATTTACTGCCCTTAAAACACTGTGAGGATAACACAGCCCTGTCCATTTCTTGAACTCTGCCTTTTTTCACAGACTGCTTTAACCTGATCTTGTAAACAGGGCTGAGAACAGAGGTCTTTAGAACAGAGATGCCAAGGAGTCAGTGGGGAATGAAAAATCTAAGGAGGGGGCGGATGGGTTTCAAGCCCATCCTCTTTGCAGAAATCTGGAGTAAGGCTACTTGTTCAGGATGCAAGTCAGACATATGAATATAATTGAATACGGTTTTAAAAACAAGGGTTTAATGTTATGCCACCTTCCAGAGCTCCGTGCTACACTAGTCTTTTGGGTTTTTTTTTTTTTAAGCAAAGTTTTCAGCGATTCATGGCTAAGCAGGACTCCAACGTGCTCTCAGTACCACTGGGTGGGCAGAGATGGTGAGCAGTGGGGACTGTGAAATCTCCAAGGAGATTGAAATCCCAGGGCTTCCCCTGCAACACAGCACTGCCCTGCAGAGAGTGGGAAGTGATATTCAGACCAACCAAAGAGGAGCTCAAAGTTGAAACATGATGTAGCTTTAGGTGGCTTGTTAACATCTCAGTGCGTGTAGGTTGTGCTTGGAAAAGTTCTAGCCCTTACTTAATGGAATAAATTGTTCCTAAGTGTTAATGACATTGGGAGTGAGAGGAGTACTGAAGCCCAGAGATATGAGGAGCATCTGTTGAGAGTGCATTTTGGAGTTTAGGCTTCTAGCTCAACTATTGTTTTCTGAAGATAAACCATCAGGTTGAGGCAGCCAGAAAATATTTCAAGGGAGAAGTGGCTGAAACAGCAGAGCTGCAAGTGATTTTATCTAACCTGTCTTTGAGAAGCCAGATTATGACTTCCGGATCTTCTACAAAAGCTCACTTGGAGTTTGCTCTTGGAAGAAACAAGAGTCTATGTAAGGGAGATGCAGCCATGTGCTGCTGAAGTGAACCACTGAGCCGTGGGATTGTTTGGTTTGAGTGGGACATGCAGCTGTTTTAGGCTTCTTGTGATTCAGCCAGGCAGGATTTTGCCATGCGGTGTGAGCACAGCGTGCTGTGAAATGGGGATTTTGGCAGGTGCCCGGGGCTGTGTTTGTTGAGTTTCTGACCTGGCCCTGCCTTTGCTTTGTCTGGTGTGGGGCAGGCTGAAATTAGTGTGGGTTGTATCATCTTTTGTTCCTTCTCCGGGCACGCAGGCTCTGAGCACTGCTGATTTAAGAGGTTTGAAAGCAAATGTCCCAGAGGCTGAGGGGGCTGGCAGAGAGCTGGCTGCCCTGTGGGCTGGGGAGTCAGGACTGCCCTGCACAGCTCTGTCCCTGCACCAGCCAGGAACGTGCTCTCCTCACACGGAATTCCTGCCCTGGGGTCGGTGGTGGTGGGGAGGAAGAATCCACTTCTCACCACGCTGTGGGTCACCAGGAGGATCCCTGCCACCTGGCAGTGAGGACAGCCAGGATGTGTCCTGACAGAAATTCCAGCACTGTGTTCCTTCCAGTCTGGCTGCCCCTTCTCCTCCCAAAGCTTCAGGAATTTTGACTAACACCCTGCTATGCCCTGTCAGCTGCAGTATTTTTCCCTGTTCCTGTTGTTGTGGCATGCAAAGGTGGTAGAATATCTTCTCCCCAAACCTCTGCCTCTCTGTTTCTATCACTCTGATTTACTTTGTCAACAAGGAGTTCCTTGCATCATTTTAAAATAATTTTGACACTAAAAGCAAAGTTTTCAAAATGTTTGGCCAACCCGTACAGGTCTCAGGGGTTCTTCCACAGCATCTCCTGTAGCCTGGAGTGTAACTAGAGCTCCCACTGTGGTTTTTGCAACTCAAAGGGTCTCCAGGTTGGATAAAAAGTGTAAAGAAATGAACACTTTAATGCCCTGTGTCATATGTGCTCGGAATTATCTGCTGGCAGAAATTTAATTTTGTTTCCAGTAATTTGAGGTTATGGATAGGATTACATCTCCCAGTCAGAGAGAGACATTAATCAAGAAATAGGCCTCTTAATCCTCCTTTCAATTTTAATGAAACACTGTAAAAATGCCTTTCACCAGGGGATGTCAAGTATCAGTTGTGCTTTGATTAACATGCTTTTGTGACAGGTTTACTGTTGTACCATGTACCAAGTTATTCAGCAACCTAATTTAAGCTGTCTGTCAAGGGAAAACAAGTACAAAGAGAGCATTATTTTCTCATCGGACTTGCAATAACAGACTTCTCTAGCTACAAACTTTTTTTTTTTTTTTGAAATGCTGGTTACTCCACACCCGTTGTGACATTTTTAACCTTCAGAATAAATGGGCAAAGGCTGGACGTGACACACATCACACTGTCCCCTGAATGGCAATTAGGAAAGAGATAAGGAATCGGAAATGTTTTTGCAGCTGATGTAAGTTAAGCACTCGCCTTTCTCACAGCAAAGTGGAATTTGGATCAACTCTTCTGGAGTATAATGGGTGCAAATCTGGGGCAGTTGAGAGGAGCGTTGGGCCCTGAATCTCTAATCCTCTCTTCTTTTTTCCTGTCCCCCTTCTGAAGTCAAAACACATTTTCAATGAGGCTTTGTGGTTTGAGTTGGGTTTGGCTTCTTATCTGCTCCGTTTTTTCTAATGTGGCTTGATGATATTAGATATGAACTTCCTCGTGGCTGGAAGCCAGTAACACACAGACTATTCTCTCTCCCAGCCGCTGAAACCCGACAGGGGAATGCCAGGCCTTTTCACAGGAGCTGGTTTATTTTTAGAGAGGGATGTTTTTTGTTTCTGCCTCTTTAAAAATTGACCTCTTGGAGGAGAATGGCTCGGGATCATCTCAAAGTAGAATGTAGCTGGAGACTGGGGTCTTCCACAGAAATGCAGCCAGCTCAGTTGACAAAGGGAAGTTTTCCTGTGTCAGTGGGTGCTCTTGCACTCTCGAGCTGTGGAATATGGACTCAAAGCTTCACAGTCCCTTCTCTGGTGTGTGGACAGAAGAAATTAATTTACAAGATGGCTTTCCATTTGAAAAGATGATAAGTGAACTCTCAGCCTAATGCTGCTGATGAATTGCTGCCAGGAGGCTGCGGCCCCGCTTGCCTTGCTCGGCATCCTGGAGGGAAGGGCTGGTGGAGTGGCAGCCTGTGGAAGCCAGGGAGTCAGGGGATGGCAGGCATGGCAGAGGTGCCAGCCCTCTCTGAACTGGGCTGCTTTTCCCTGAGGACAGCCAGTAGGGTTTTGCAGGAAGGAAAGCTGTGGCATTGCCCTTGCCTGGTCAGGTTTCTCATGGCACCCAGACTTGCTGAGGTCCCCAGCCTCTAACTCCCTCTCCTGCTCTGCTCTGGTGTCCTGGGAGGGTGTTCAGGAGCCGTTCGTAACATCTTAATGGCCATATTAACGCCTCTAATTGTAGATGACAGGGGAATTAGTCTCAGCATAGCAGTTTGAACAATTATGTTTGGCCTGCTAAAGTGACAGAATATTCATTAATGCAATAAAAAAAAAAAAAAGGTCTCCTCAGGATTTGTTCCTCTGAGGAGAGTAGCGTGGCTGTTTGTCTGCTTTAATCCTCTTTAAAAAATGCAAGTTTGTTTGCAGCTCTTGCCAAAAATTCTCAGCTGTCAAACCTGTTTATTCCATGAAACGCACAGAGGACAAGTGTGTGTCTCCTCTGCCTCTGACTTGATTCACAGGGAAGAAGTTTATGAGAGAGAAAAGTGCCTCAATCTCTATTTTCCACAAGGCCAAAGAGTCTTGGGGCCTCTTAGCTGAATCCCAAACTCGGGTGATGGAACCCACTGACAGAACCAGGGTGCACATATTTAGGGTCAGAAATCGTGATGGAGGTTGTACCAGGTCTGAAAGTTCTCTGTGTTTATACTGCTTTGCACTCGAGGTCTCATCTAAAAACAGAGCTGCTTTTCTGGAGGAGCCAACCCCATCTTTGAAGGCCTTGCTGCCTTCAAGCAGACAGCCAAAACCTGGGGCAGCAGGGAATATGAGGGGAGCTGGACTGATGATGTGTTACATTTCTGACTCTCTCCATTAGATTTCGCTGCCGTTAGGCAAGTAAAGGCACATGTGGTTTGATTTTTGTCCACGAGACTGTTTTTCCCTGCAATGGAAGCTGCAAAATAGTGGATCAGTCTTTAGTCACTTGCAAGAATTCTGTTTGAAACCCTGAAAATGGTTACTTTAACACATTGGTTTGGTTACCTGCACACTTTCTGTCTCTTTCTGGCACACAATGAGGGGTAATTTTCCAGGGGTGTTTCACCTGATATTGCCATCACACATCTGAGGGATCCTATGGGATCTCCTTGGGCTTGGAGTTTTTTCAAGGTGCTGCTGAGGGATTTTGGGTGAAGGTCAGCCCTAAAGGCAGACTCACTTTCCCAACAATCTTTGTGTGGTATTGCTCTCAAACAACATGCATGATGAAGCTGGGAATTTTTAAACAAACTGTAATGTCTTAACCAGTGAGCATCCTGGTACCTTGGATGAGGTGGCACTGATTTGGGGCTTTATTTTGGTTTTTTCCTTTTGATGAATCCTTCTGAAATCTGACTAGCGAGGTTGTGATTTTTTAAAAAATAGCTTCACTCCTAAGTGAAAGCTGTCATTGCAGATGTGATTTAGTTCAGTGGAAACATCAGGACTGTGTTTGGGACTGCAGGATCATGACATCTTTTTAAGCACAGTGGGAGACAGATGGGTGAGCAGCCAGCTTGATGCAAGAACAATAAGAACAAATGAGCTTTTTAAAAATAGAACAATTGCATTTGGAAAGAGGATTGGAGGGGGGTGAAGCTGAGTGGGAAATAATTCTCCCATGATTCTATCCTGGTTTTTATATTAAACAAAACATGTTGCAACATTGTCTTCGTTGGCAATGAAGTGACAAACTGGAGAACTTCCAAATTGGCTGGCTCCAAACTGCTTTCATATTGACCTGAAATGTCAGCTGCTATTATGTTCTGCTGACCACTGATTGCTTCCAGAGTAGCATTTTCTCCTGTGAAATGAAAGAAGTTCCATCTCAGTGATCTCAGTGTCTCCTGGTGTTTGTGGAGAACGACAGTCATGGGAAATGATAGTGCCTTTATTTCAAACCACTTCTCAGTTTGAATGAAATGAATTGTTAATATTGAAGTTATTTACGCTGTGAGAGTGAATTTTGTGCAACAATGTTTTTTTGCTCATCTAGAAGATCCTCCACATTCGTACAGTCAGAAAACCAAGGTGATAAATTCCTCTGATTTGTTTCCCTACCTTTACACACAGTTACACAGAGCTGGGCTTGGACATAGCAATGCTGATATCCCGCTCTGCATGTAAACTTCTAAATTTTCCTGTAGAGAAACCCCATAAATATGGAAAAATGGTACTTCTGGCAGCAGTAGTTGAAGTTCTGTGATCAGGTATCAAATGATACAATGGAAAGTATTTTGCTTAATTTTTTTATTCCTCTTTAGAAGACAGGAGAATGTTCAGATATTTTTTTATTTCTCATAATGCTGGCTTAAAATTATGTTAAAATGTTGTAAAAGCCCCTTGGTCTTCAATTCTCAAGGAAATAAACTATGTGATCTGCAAGGATTTTTTTCAATGTTTCTCATTAGAAAACCTGTGTAGTATCACTTATTCATATTCCTATACTCTATTTATGTGTAGTTATCACTTGAAGTACTGATATCTTCCAAACAAAAGTGCAGGAAATAGGTCTATTTTTTTGTTGTTGTTTTTTGTTTTGTGTTTTTTTTTTTTTTTAAGATAAATGGATCTGTTATCTACTTAAGTCCAGAATGAAATACACTGGACATATAACCCCACTGGATCTATTCCTGTAAAGCAACAGCAACTAAAAACCTGTAAAATGTGGGAAAACTACATGCATCCATGTCAGCTTGTGGGCCTCCCCTGTTGTCTCAGTGGCAGAGTGGATGGACTCTGCAGAGATGGGCTTTGGCCATGTCCTGTGTCCATTTCTGTATCATTTTCCTCCTTCTCATTAAGGTCCTACTCTATACTTTTATTTACTTCATTTAAAGAACTAGAAACAATGAGTTTCCTAAAAGGGAGAAGAGGAACATAAAGTAGAATAGTAATGGTTTTATAAGAGGCATTGACTGTCTTCTATTTTGTGTATCAAGAATAGGTGATTTTTGCTATTATTTTGTATTGTGAAATTTCTGTGAGTTTTGTCCATTTGGACCCATTCTCTCTTTCTCTATTAAATTAAAATTAAACTAAAAATAAGCTCAACTTCTGGAGGAGCCAACAGCGTTTATGAGAATGTTGTTTTCTGTTTTTATTTTTTTTTTTGTAGAGCTATCTCCATTCTGTCTGATCAATTACTAACAAAATAAAATCTGCAGCATTTTTATCCATTCCTAGTGGAATACTGAAGTATCTCAAATAAAGTAAAAACAACTCCTTGCTGGAGCAATGGATGAAGGGTTTTTGCAGGACAAGAAAAAGAATTTGTTTCACAGCACTGTGCTTGATATATCTGAATGCTGAGTGGAGTTCAGGTAATTGAAAGAGGAAATCCATAATATGAAACACAAAAGCAAAGAGTTATCTATGTGGAGAACAACAATAATTACTCCACCACGAGGAGGTTTCATCAGAAGGATGGATATTCAAAGGATCCTGTGATGGGGACCCCCAAACAACAGCTCGGAATGTTTTACTTGCAAAAATGAATTGTGTGAGTTGATTAATGGCAGGTTCAAATTGTCTTCTTCGGGGCTGGGGGTCAATCTGTGCAAAATCCCACAGGGAAGTTCTTCCTAATGAAAGCAAACTGTCCCTAGTACAAGCCAGGAAAACTCCCTGGTCTTCTGGGGAGCCTGGGATCTTGCTCTGTGCTTGCAAATTGAAAGGTTTGGATTGGGAATTTTTGCAGCGTTACCTTGGGGGCCTGCTGTAATACTAGATACAGCCTGCATCTTCAAGCTGGTTGGGATTGTCAGGGAAAAGAGAGAATTTTTTCTTAAGTTTTTCACTTAATTTTTGCCTGACATTGGGATGAAGGTGCATCTATGTTTGTGCCAGTACTGCTCTGGGATTAGAAGCAGTGTTTGAGAGTTTGTTTCTTTCTTTCTTTTTTCTTTCCTTTTTTTTTTTTTTATTTAATATCTCTTTAAAGGGACAAAATAGGTGCAGATTTTATCGCTTGCCAAGCTAAGATGGCAGAGAAAGCTTGGATATTTTTCACCCCTCTGCTGAGAAGAAATCCATTTCAGGAAGCTGCTGCTGCTTTTATTATTGCAGTAATCCATGGAGAGAGCAAAGAGAATGGCGCTGGGGACTGGGAGGTGATGCGCTCCTGCATGTGAAGGGAATGTGGAGGAGTAGCTGCAGCACAACAGTGAGGTGAGAGCTTCCCAAAGTCAAGGGGCTTCTGATGAATGAAGCCATGACTAACTGCTGGCCTTTGGAGAAGGAGATTGGCGCTTCCAAAACCTCCCAGAATAGCTTTGTTTACAAAACTTGCAAATAATTGAAACATTAGCAGCGCGATTGAGTCACAGGCAGATGAAACGGTTTTCCAGCTGCTGTGATGATTCTTGTGAATCTGCAGAGGTTTGTCCACCGGGAGTTTCATCCCTAAAGGTAGAAATAGCAGCTCTTGCTATGAGTCAGGGCTCCTGCTTAGCAGAAGGCAATTAGGCAGTGGGTAAATTCAGTAAAAGTGCGTCAGTGCCGCAGCAGGAGTCGACCACAGGGCTCCTGAGCTGGAGCCCACCCCGTTTTTCTCCAGTCTGGTCCCTTACAAGCTCTTTCCCCTTCAAGCAGGCTGAAGTCCTCCACAGAACTCCAAAACAAAGAGCTCCCCCGAAGCTCCTTCAGTGGTGGTGGTCCAGCTGTCTTTACTGATGTCCTCTGAAATGTCCAACAGACCAGGCATGAGGGGCACCAGAGGGATGATCCTTATCCTTATCCTTATCCTCTGGGAACAACAGAGCTCTCAACAGCAAGGCAAGGCTTCAGGGATGGATTTCTGCTCCCTCCTTGGTTCGGGATGCTGGCCATTGGGAATACAGGTGAATAGATTTCCCAGGGTGGGTCTGTCCCATCCTGGGTTTTATCACAGTCTTCAGAGCCAGCAGGAATTTTGTTGGGTCCCCTCGTTACAGTATTAACTGCACTTCTCTGAGAAGTCTAATGCTTTAAATTCTGCTAAAATCACCTCCCAACCCTTGCAACGGTAGGGGGAAACATTCTGGCCAAATAAGGGATCTGTGAAAAGAAATATCTCCTTTTATATGACACCCTGTTAGCCTTAATAACAGTTTTCTCTCTGTAAGTGCAGTAAAGTATGGAAATATTGCTGTGCTACCATGGTGCAATTTTCTGACAGTGATTTTCTCTGATAAAAGCCTTCAGTGAGTGCATTTTCCTTCCCACTTATCTGCCATCAAAAGGCAGCAAATACATTCAGCTGTCACTCTAAACAAAATATACAATTACTCTGGGTTGATGTTTTAAGCAGAAATAATTTCCATAGCAAAAACCCCTGCAGCTATTTCCTAAATGCTGTGGTGTTTGCTTCTAGCTTTTTGCATTACACATGTATCACCTGTTTTGGACATTTGAATGCAAAGATGAGACATCACAAGTTAAAATTTAGCACTTGCCAAATTAAATATTTGCTGGGCTGAGCCCAGTTCGTTACTTGACTGCTGCTGTTTTGCTCCAGAGAATGAAAAATCTTTTCTAACATGCCAAAGGTGGTTATTTTAGGAAGCTGAGGAAGAGAGCAGATGTTATTCAAGTGGCTGGATAAGAAAAGGAAATAGTACATGTTAAGCATTCTGTAATAACCAGGTAGATTAAAGTAAGTGGAAATATTCCTGCAATACACTGATTTGTTTGGACAAATATAAGCAAAAAAATATGAGATGGAAATTTTATATTTCATCTTTCACAACTTGAAATGTTAAATTAAGGCTGCTTATATCTCCTGTTGCTTGGAAGAAATTACTTTTGGGACATCTCTGAGCATTGAAAGCACCCAGTGCCCAGAACAATGTTCCTGTGGTATGGTTTCACTTGCTTGGTTTTTTTTGGCATACAACCTATATTAGAGATCAAGAAGTTTCATAAAACTGTATTTAAAAGCTGAGATGGAAAATTTTCTTATCTTGTTTCTAGGGCTGAACCTAAAAATAATAGTAAAAATCAACTTAATCTTGGCAAAACAAACAAAAGTTTCTCTTTTTGACTCAAATGGAAAGGTCATTGGAACAGGTTATCTAGGGGAGTGGTGGAATCACCATCCCTGCAAGTGTTCAAAAAAGATGTGGATGTGGCACTTGAGGCTGTGGTTTAGTGGTGGTGGTGGTTCTGGGTAAACAGCTGGACTCAGTGATTTTAGAGGTCTTTTCCAACCTTAATGATCTCTTTTCTTTTATGTCATTTAGGCTTTATTCTTCTTTCTGTCACCCCACATTGAAAACAAATTATACTTCATCTGTGTCATTCTGAAACACCAACTCAAAACCGTTGAAAGCTTCTAAAAGTATTTTAGCACTTCTAAACCAGAACAGTTGAGTTTGGAAGAGAAATCTCCCTTCCTGCTTAAGGCAGAAAAACTAAATCCCTTTGAGAACAGGAAGAAAAACCTATTGTGATACTTTTAGTGTCACAGAATCACAAAACCATTTAGGTTGGAAGGGACATCTGAAGATGATGTATTCCTTCCTCCCTGCTCAAACAGGGTCATCTGCAGCAGGCTGCCCACGTCCAGTTGGGTTTGGTGTTTCCACAAATGGACATGTCTTGAATTTTCCTTAAACTTGAATGTTAATGCACTAATACTTTTTGTTTCCTCCCAAATTCTATCTCTGGAAATTTAGCGTTATTCAAATAGAATATGAAAACCCCCTGCCATCTCAATTTTTTTTTTTTCTTCCCTGGGATACATTTCCCAGAAAATAATGCCATTTGCTGCAGTTTGGGTTTTGTTATTGCTGGTTACATACGTAGCATTCTCTGGAGAGCACTGCAGCATCTTCTGTTTCATACAAGGAAGTCTGATTCACTCTCCTTGTGGAAATTTTCGTACTATAATTAAACTTGGCTTTTGTTCAGAGGGTCTCTGCAGTGGGGATTCAAATGTGTTGGTGAGATCATGTCACCCCTTAGTGCTTCTGCAAGGAAACAAAGTCCAGAATGCAGATAGATGGCCCTCAGTGAAGTTATGTGAATTCAGTTTGAGAAAATGACTATTTAGCATTTTGTGCTGTGTGAAGATATCATTCCACAATGGCAGAAAAAGTCATTGACCTTCCCACACAAGCAGCTTTTCTTGGTTACTGTGAGCTGAGCCAGCCCTGCTCTCCAAGTGGCCATGGGTCTGTTGTGCCAGACTCTCACTGCTGGAAGGTGATTTTGGATTTTGCTTCATCTCACACTCAGGTCTAGGCTGCAGAACCTCATCAGTGTTTCCTGGTCGACTCACCAATGCCTAGTCCTAGGAACAGATCATTTCCCTGCTCCTCTCCTGAGGATGTTGGAGCTAATTCCGGGCTTAGAGAAGTCCAGTGCATAGCAGGACTCATCCTACAGAAGCAGGATTTTAAGCAGAAAAATAGAACAAGCCTTTTGGTGAGATTTAGTCAAATCAGCTGCTCTGCTGTTCATATTAATCCAGCAGTGGTTCTCAGCTTCACAATTAAAATAATCTAACACACTTGCATAAAGGTCAGGCAGCAGATGCTGCCATTAGACCTGACAGATTCACTGATAAGCTTCACTTCAAGGCAAAGCATTTAAGAAGAAAACGAATATTAACTTTTAGTATTTCCAACCACACGTGTCCATTCATAAATACTGCTCTTAGCAGAGAGCTTATTCTTCATCTTCAAGTAGAAATATGCACTACTAAGGCTCAAACTTTTGAAAACCATGCCACACACAACAAATTAAACGGATATTTCAAATAAGATATGTGACACGTCTGGTTAACAATTCCTGAACTACAGTCAAGTGTTTGTGCAGTTCACAGCAAATGTGGTCTGAAGAATGAAAGGATATTTCACTAATATACAGAATATCTTTGCATAGTAATAATGGAAGAAAAAAAATCAAATTATTCCTGAGTCTGTCTAGGCATTGAGTGGAGTTTTATGAGAACTGTAAATTGGAAAGAGAAAGGGCCATATCTCTGTATTCTCACCAATCTTTTATAGGTAATGAATTGTTTAGAAAACTTAGCTAAGAGAAAGCTTTTGAGTTGGAGCCTGACAGTCCTTCAGGGTATTCTTAGAGGTTATCTCTGAAAGGCAGGTGGATGAGGAAAGAGACAAGCTTAACCCTATAAAAATAATTATGATATATTGTTAGCAACTAATGGCAGCCTAATGGAGTCTTTTCAGCAAAGACACCACTGGCTGCAATTTCTCTTTGTCATCTGCATAAAAAAGCAACTCTTAATGAAGCCTATATTCTGGTAATTTCTCAAACTCAGTGAAATTAGCAGGAAACTTTCAGCAAACTTCCACACTACCATTACTGGGAACACCCCACCAGGGCAGCAAGGTTCCACACTGAAACCAGCATTAGAAAACTGTTCAGACCACATGATCTACTAGATCCAGAGTATACCTGGGCTTTTCCATTTCTCACCTAAATTTTTACTTTCTGACTTGCCCTTATGATGGTTTACATATCAGAAGCTGTTGGATCATTTTACTTCAAAAGGCATAAAAAGTGCCTGTAATAATTGTGCCTCTACTGGCTCTGTAAAAAAAAAAAAAACCAAAAACAAAACAAAACAAAACAGCTGGATTGAGGCTGGAGAACCTACACCTATTTTTGCCCCACAAATCAACAAGGGGAGCAAAAAAAAATTAAAATCACTGTAGGAATGTAATTTGAGAGACAGTAATAAGCAAACAAAACACCAGATGCATGAAGTCTCACTCAATAGTCCATTGCCTAAAAAGATTGGGGTAATGTTTGGAGAAAGGAAAAGGGAGAGGAAGAGGACAAGGAAGACATTAGCAAAAAGCAGGGCACATTACACAGTCAATAAGTAATTGCTGCAATTGGAGCTCATCATCTGCTTAGCACTTAATGTCTTGGCCTTTTTAGAGTGGATTTTATTAATACTAATGTCTGAAGAAAACAGTACAGTCATTATCTCTGTTGATTCTTGTGATGCTCAAAAGTAGAAGCTCTTCTCCTCTTGCTTTTGATACTTGACTCTACCAAATTCTTCATGTTGCCAAGGTCTCTCAGACACTTAAAACTTGCTCCCAGGGTCTCTGAGGAGAAGGAGTGTCCACTGCTCCCCTACAAACACATACCAACTCCTCCCAGTCACATTCTTTTCCTTCACATGTTTGGAAATGGAGCAAAAAACCACCAGAAGTCATCCCTTTCCCAGGGCTCAAGGTGGGACCAAGCAGCCTGTGGCGTTCTCCAGCAGATGTCTCCGAGGTGATGCTGCAATGCCTCACTGGATTAGGATGGCTTTTGGTCATACCCTGTTCTTTAGAAACCACCACATTAATTTCTTGTATGAATTCTGCTGATCTTTTGCTTTTTTGACTTTTCTATTTCCTTCCATCAGTTTTCCCAGTTAGGAGTAACTATTTAAGGTGCTCAAGGCCCTTGCAGCTAGAGCAGAATAATTTGCAGTCCTGCAGAAAGATGTTTCCTGTGGATTTTCTCTGAAATTGCTAGTCAAAAATTGTCTGCTCTAAAAATGAGGGTGAAGCAGAGGCTTTGGAATGAAAGTGTTGCAAAGACCTTATTCTTTGTCTTTTTCAAACATTGATTTATTGAGGAAGGGAGATCATCAACAGGAGAACAAAACAAATCCTCACATGCTGGGGTGGGCCCATTAGAGGAATGCAGGCTCATTAGTCCTGCTAAATACGATACTGACTTTACTGTGTGAAGTCAAAAAAGCAGAGTGAGGTCTGGAAAACTTGGCAGAAAATCAGCCAAGATCCTTTATATTCTCTTTCACATGGCTGAGTGGTGGTGGCACTAATTGAAGTGCTGGGCCCTCTTCTTTCTGATTAACATGGGGCAATTTTAATTTCACCTTATTATGTTGCCCTGTTGTAAGAAGTCTGACAAAAACAAGGCTTGTGGAGGCTCCTACCCATGAGTCCTTGGTTGCCCAGAAGCTCTCTTGGAAGCTGGAAGGTTTCTTTTAATAAGTGGACTGACCCATTTTTAATTTCAGTTAAAATGTCTGCATTTCAGATAAAGCTGACTAGATTTCTGTAGTTTATCAATCTGTATTTACTGAATGTGTGAAACTTTAAATATTAAAATGGTAATATGAAAAATGCTGCAACTCCTCCCTCATATGAAAATGACTTGAGCAAGACTGGCCACCTGAGGGTTGTCAAAGAGTGGTAGTTGATGAAACAAGTTTTGTTGTAGGAAAGACCATACAATAGTGGAATTGTTTTGGGAGAACTTTTTGTCACACACTTGGATAAGAACTGTGGTTCTTTGCTGCTTTTATCAACATTATTTGTAATTACCTCTTATATTTCCCCTGCTCTTTCTTTGCAGTTCCCTGAGCAGACCCACTCAGCTGTATAATAAGGAGATGAGTTTTACCTCCTTTTTATCACTGCAAATCTGAAGTGACTCTGCAGAAGTCAAACTGATGTTGGCTAGAGGAGAAATGGTCCCACAAAAAAGCTTTCTGAAGAGAAAAATCCCCTCTCCATTCGTGGAACAAATTAACAACTAGAGGCATCCAGCTGGATGCACCTCTCTGGGGCCAAAGACCAGAGAGATTTAAAAGTCCATTAAGCTAATGCCTAATTCCTTCTTTGCACAGAGGAAATGTCCCAGCAAGCTGGGCTATGGCAAGGTCCTGGGTTTCCATCAGGGAAGGGATTTACATTTACAGCAAGGAAACAGTTGGTGATTATAAGTACCAACTGCATTAATCATCAGCCTGAATTAAAAGTCACTGACGAGTTGCTCTGGGAGCCGTGTGGCCGTGCAAGGGAAAAAAGCCAGAACGAGCATTTCTGAGCAAACTCAGTGTGCCAGTGAGGGATCATCTTCTCCCTCTGTTGCCTGCTGACACATGGCACAGAAATGGGGCTCTGTCAGAACACGAAGGACACTTTTACGAGGCAAATCCACCCTTTTGTTTCTTTTAGGCCATGACAGCGTGGAGACTGCTTTGTTTGAGCAGGGGTGTCAGTGTGTGGTGCCACAGGGATCGTGCTGCTGGATGGCTGCTCCAAACAGGGCAAAGCTGAGTCCTGCCTTGTGTTGCCCAAATGGCTTCTCCATGGCCAGAAGAAGCTGGGTTTGGACGCCCAACCTTCTGGGGGTCAGCGCCCAGCACCCTGCCTAGGGATTTCTGGGAAGCAGGAGCAGCCTACTAGTCCCCTGAGCCATCTAGTGGTGCCTTCCTTGACTGTTGAGCAGAACATCTCACTGAGAAAACCATAAACAGCATCTCATTAATGTGAGAACGGTGATTAGTGCCAGAAGCAGGCCAACCACATTGAAAGCACCAGTGCTTTTAGGGGGGTTACCAAAGCAACAGAAGTTGTGGCCTGGAAGTGACAGACAAGATAAAGAGGTGGGTGCCAACATTGGGTGCTCAAGGCTGAGAAGATTGGACTGCTGTGATTTGTTTTGTTGCTTTTGTCTTGGTGTTTGCAGCCCTTTATGGATCCTCGCTGAACAAGGCTGGGATTTAAAAAGCAGCGCTGAACTTTCCGACCCGAAACCTCAAATCCTTTTCTGATGTTTTCTTGTGACTGGGAAGCGGAAATAGAGCCTTCAGTAATTCAAAAGAGATTTAATGATCAAAGCTGCAATTAAAGCGTGGTGAGTCATCTTACAGTCCATGTGCTAAGACGTACAAGCTGTGCAAGAGATCATGTTGTCATGGCTGGTTTTACTCAAAATGAGGGTATAGGAGCTGCTATAACTTCCAGCTTCAGAAACAATCTGAGCTCTGCAGACCTGTGTTTATAGAGCAGAAGGAAGGCAGCAGTCCTAACTCCCCCATTTGTGTATTTTATTTAGTAGTTCTGTCTGCAACATCTGAATTCATCATGGTGCTTTATTACTTTTCACCTTCTTTCAGAGAGTCTGCTCTTGGTAGGAATCTTGATTTTTTTATTTTCATTTACACTAACAAATTACTCACCAAAACAAACACAGAAGAGCTGATCTTTAGAGTATTATGGGATTTTTTTGCTTTCTGCAACATGCGCTAACAATGAAATATTTAACTGAACTTTTCACAGTATGTGCATTTTCTCAAATTAAAATTGCAAAAGACAAGGAAATGAAGATAAAAGGACCTAACCATGCTCAGAGGGTTTCTCAGAAACCCTCACAAGTAATCTAATATTTCTCTTTGAATCCTGTTGTTTTATTCTGCTCAATACAAAAAATAGTGCTAAATAGAATTTGGTTTTAGTAAAGGAGAAATTTCTTCCTAAAAATATTTAGTCTGTCATACACAAAAGCCACTAAAAGGAGAATTGGTAACTCTCTACTGGAAAAATGTAATAAAAATTTTGATAATCTGCTACTAGTCTTGCTTTCCCCGTTCCTCGGTTCCTTTCCTAGTGGCAGTGAGGTATTTCATGTTTTATTTTCAATTTCTCATAATGGTTGCAATATTCAAACTCTAACCCACTAGAATGTGATTGCCTGCTTTATAAAAATCATTGCTGTAGCTTTGCTCCTACAGGTTTATTTGTAAAACAAGCTTTTTTATCTTGCCATTTTTGACATCAAGTGGCTCCAGTCAGTGACAGATAGATAAAAATAAATGACAGCTTTTACAAGAATCCCAAAAGGAACATCTACTGTAAAATATAATGCAATCAAATAAATTGGTGCTTTCTTTCCCAGATGTATCTGAAAAGAGACCTGCTCTGTAAGCTGAGAGACAAAATAGGTTATCAGATCTAGCAAATCTTGCAAACAAGCAAATTCAAATATCTTATCATGGATCAAATCCATTGTGGCCACTTCATTCACTTGACATAACACAGCTATAGAAAATGCTCTTAAATCCTTATATTACTTTACAAATTCAATTGTTTAGCAAATGAGAAGTAGAATTGCTATCTCAGTGTATGAGAATGGTTTTTATCTACTGCAGTCAGAGTTAGCACAGTTTAATGGGGAAATAAAAGAAAATCCTGTTAAGAAAACATGATCTTGAACTAAAAGATTTTATGGACTTTTTCTAGAGGTGGCCTAGGATGGGACAAACATTTGATGTCTAAATTTGGAGGGAGAAGCAGTCCATTTAATAACTGGGCAATGTTTTTATCAAAGCTCAGCCTTGCCTTGCAATGGAGGGAATATTAGCAGAAATGGTGAGAACTTCTCCAGAACTTGGATATGGATTTCCAGCGAGTTCTGAAAAAATCTATCACAGTCTTGGTGCAGTCTGAGATGGTTTGTACCCACCCATGGGCTCAATGAGCTGCAATTGCTCTACTGTGTTAGAGCAATGTCTTGGTATTGATATTAAAAGCCAGAGCAAAACCCTCTCAAGGGAAGGGCTAGACTGTGCAATTATGAAATTCCTACAGGAATTCCCACCTGTCAGTCACTGGTTGGTTGATAGTCTGGGATAGCGCTGCTTTTATATCTCATTTGGCCTCACCAGTGACATGGTGAAATTCTTATTATTCAGGCCAGCAAGGAATCTCATGAAGTGGAATGACAGGGAACCTCCATAACTTGTAGAAACGAGTCCCACAAACTCATAATGCGGTTGGTTAAAAAAAAAAATGTTGCATGAATTTGAAACGTTCCTCTTTTGCACTTTCTAATTTCAATGTATATCCCCTACTTTTCTGCAACAGAAGAGGAAGTTATAGCAATTAACTGATGTTAAAGAATTTGATGAGGGAATATGAGAAAGCACCCCATGTGCCTTTATCTTTTCATGAATCTCTGTCCTGTCCCATCATTCTGTGGGGGAAACCACCTTCTCTAAATTTAGCAACCTCAGACATTCCAAAATCTTGTCATATATTTATTGTGATAACTGTCTTGGGCACTCCCACATCCATGCAAGTGGGGATGGCTTTGCTACCAGATAAAATCATGAGTGGATAACTTTAATCTTGATGAGAACTAAAAGCTTGACATTGAGGAGGAGGATTTTTCAAGGCTCAGGCACTGAGAACAGTGACAAAACTTGGCTCTATTGTACTTACTTTTTATGTGTGTTCAAAAGAAGAAAAATACTTGCATTTTAATATCAGTCCAGCAATCTAAACTGAGAAGGAAGTAATTATACATGAAAGAAATACAGTCTTTTGTAATAACACTTTTAAAGTATCAGTTTCATTCTATCATAATATTTTTATGATTAGATTTACCTTCTAATATTTTAATAACTTTGGTATGAAGCAAGGAAGTCCTTTGTAGCTTATCTCAGAAGCCTGTCTAGGACGTCGCACTTAATGAGGTTTATAATTCAATATGTCCACATCTGCATCTTTAATAATGCCTAACATTTAATCTTCATTGCACCACTTGAATCAAAAGATCTAAAATTGAACCTACTGCAGCTTAATCTAATAATAAACATGCGTGACATTTTGTGCAAAATGTGTGCCTGATCAGCACGGTGCACTCTTACAATTGTATCAGATGGAGGAAAACAGAGTTTAATCAGCCAAAGGTGGATGGTGACATTTAACTCCCGCCAATGCATCTACTTTGGGAAGCTCTAAGATCCTGCCCCTGAAAGAAAGGGCTGGTTGTTAGATCATGACCAAATTTAGGTCAAAATTCCACTAGTTAGAACGGGATTTACACATACCCTTAATGAGTAGGGGCATTTAAAGACCCTCTAACTCCAGGCAGGTAATTTTGGTACCTTCAATGGGACCTTTGACTCTGCGAAGAGTCAGTGGTAAGGGGCTCCTGTTTTCCCTCATAATTTCCTGGAGGATGTGAGAGCCAGAGGCACCTGAACATTGTTTGACCTGTCACCCCTGCAATGCCAGTGTCCTTCCCACCTCAGTTCCCCCTCACCCTTTAAGGTGCTCTAATCCTGCTGGGACCACGTTAGGCCGTTCTCAGGTGGGAATGGGAATCTCTGGATCACAGCCATGACATTTGGTGAGGTTTGGTAGCCACAGCAGTGGGGTTGTGCCCCTCCACTAAAGAATGAGGGACTGCATATGAGATGTAGATGTTTTTCTCGTGCCCAGAAGGAGCTATGGATGAGAAGATCCCCCCAGATTAATGGACCTTTGCACAGAGAGGCAGAGCAGAGGCCAATTTCTGCAGAGCTTTTTGTGGGCCCAGGGCTTTGCATGGGACCTGCGGTTTGCTGTTCTTTCTTCTCAAGTAGATATTGCTCTGTAATCAGGTGCTGTGCTTTGAGGGCTACAACAGTTCTGCCCCATGACATGGACATTTATCCCTGCTGAAAGTGAGACAAACAAGCTGGAAAGACAATATAACATGTAGAGACAACATTCTGGAGAACAGGCAGTGTTCGGATTGTCTAGAACCTCTTCAGGTGAAATGATGAATCTGGGAAAGCTGAGCCCAGGTAATGAAAAGCTAAAACTTCTCATTTATCCTCTCATTTGTTCTTAGGTTAGCTACACTCATAATCACTGTTTAAATTAGTTACAGGTGCAAAAATTAGCAGTGTCTGTAAAATATAGGAAGTTATATTAGACACTGATTTAAGATATGTCCCTGTATTTTAGGGGCTCTGGTTGTGGAACTGTAGAGCAGGCAAAGTCTTTTATTAAAAATATTTTGAGGCTAGAATGGTGAGCAACAGTGTAGCTCCTTCACCTGAGACACCTCTGTGATAATCACAGGAAATCACCATGACAAATAAAAAGGCAGTTCTTCACCAAGATCTGATCAGGAGAGTTTGAAATCAGCTGGGTCAGGATAAGATGCTTAGGAGGAGAAGAAAGACTGGGGCAAATTCTGCTGGAGTATAGAGTCCCCTGCTGAAGCTGAACCCTCTCAACTCAACTGGGCTCCATCTGACTTGAATTAAACACGGGATGATCAAAGTCTACAAATCTCCCTGATCTCTATCAGCATGGAAAACTAAAGGTAAAAATTCTTATTATCTTTCTGTTCCTTTGAAGTCAGTAGCGATCTCTGTGCAGTATGTGAGGATACAAATGCCATTTGGGCAGCTGCAGGTTTATGATCATTTTGACATAATGTTTATGTAAGGGGAGGGAGAAAAGCTGCATCTTGAAACTGTAACTTTGCAGCTGTAGGTCCCCTCTCCTCCCCCAGAATGGTTTTCTCTTTGGGATTTGCTTTGTCTCATGGTGATGCTTGAGGCACAAGTACATCTAGCGAATCAGGGGAAACCATTGTCTTAGTTTTTCTGCAGCTATAAGTCACAAACTACTCCATTTTTGTACAGCCATTTCCCATTTCCCCTCCTGCCTTCCTTGCATACTAGTGAGGTGAGCTGGAGACTCACTTGATGAAAACATCCTGAACTAAACCAGCTGGAAATAGAGGGTATAATAAGCCAGCCTGCTGTCAGCCCTCATCTATTTTTGTTTGATTGGTATCTGATAGTGATTGAAAGGCTGACTCTCAGAGTTAACCACCTTGAGGCCAACCTTGAAATCGTGTCACGTTTGGCTACTCGATAGCATCTGAAGCATAATGTTAGATCTAGAGCACGCACTGTACAAAAAAAAAAAAATAAGAAACCTGGCATCTTGCTACACTGCACAGCAACATGGAAAGAATCCGACAGACGTGCAAGGAAATGGAAATGCCACAAGGCAGAAGAGGAGCAGGTCCGTGTGCATAAGCAGCTCTGGGCAGGATGAAGCAGTGACTTCCCCAGGGTCCAGGTTGGCTTCGTGTCTAAATGCTGCTGCAAAATAGTGTCCCTCCTCACAGGGAGGAGCTGTGTGAGGGCAGCTTTGCCTGTGTATGGCTCAGGAGGGCTGGAATCAGAGCAGGTCCTGGAGGCAACAGGCTCTTGCTTGCTGGAGATTGGGTTAGGGAGGGGATGGAGAGTGTGTTGGTTAGTCACGTGTAGGACGCTTATATAGGACACATGAGCAAGGAAAACAAAGCAAATTTTGATTATGTTGAATAAAGTTGGGGAAAAGTGGCAGTGACAGGTCTGCTACAGAGGAGAGAGCATTGGTTGTTTTCATTCCAGTTTCTGTTTTCTGACTGACAGCCACAAATAATAGCTGTGAGGCCAAAAGATACAAACCTTCCAATCATACCTCCCTGAAAAGAAGGGAGAGGTGCTTTCAGGGGTTGTGTAACTGAGGCTAACAGCAACAAGCCATGACAATGAGCTCCAGAAGGGAGAGTTAGCAAAGTCAATGCACCTGCTGAAAGGACTGATGGCTCAGCACAGACACCAGGAAAGGCAAGAGAGAGTTGTGTGTGAATAGCTCTCACTTTATCTGTGCTGGAAATGCAAAAAGGAGCTCACTTGTGTTGCCTTAGATGTAAGAGATATCATGGGGATTACTTAAAATGTGTCTTGACTCTGGGTCAAGGTGCTGTATTTGATGCAGGGTTGCATTTGAGATGCTCTCAAAATGGCATGATAAAAAGATAGTGTGCTGCTATCACAAAAAGGTACATCAAAGAGGTCTAAGCACAGGCCTGCTAGGAAATAAAGGATTTTGTAAAATAGAAGTTGCAGCTGATGTAAAAATTGTTTGCTCTTTCAAAATGTTTTGACGTCATTCCTATATAGGCTTCTCTAGTGGGTTTCTCACGAGGTGCCGAGGCCAGTCTCTTCTGGTATGTAATCCATAACATACCAGTGGTGCTTTCTAATGCCCTTCTGAAAGGGAAGGATTTTTCCCTTAAATGGAAAATCCATAGAAAACCATTGTGATCGGTGATAAATACTTTCTATATGGACAGCCTTTTTCTCTGGATGTCTGTTTGAGGTTTTCTTTTATTTTCTTAGGAAGCAAAGCTCCTCTCAGCTTCCTGACTGAGAGAGAGTGGTTGTGTTTTCACCTGCACAGTTCATCCAGCAAAGCTCCCCTTTGGATGGGGGGGGGGATGAGAGGCTGCACACAGCTGGGCAGGGCTTTCTGCCTGACCGTGCACATGGGGTGAGCTGTGCCCCAGGAGATCAATATTTGCCATTGGACACGCTGGTGTAGCCACACGGCTGCTGGGCAGCAGCTGGGGCTGGAGGGAGGGGAGCTTTAATAAGCCATTGGACGAGGACAGTTTTAGAGGGCAAGGAGGTCATGCCCTTCATCCTGTTTATCCCTGGAGTTCAGTGCTAGGCTGAGACTCAAACATGACCTTCATCTCCTTGGTGCCACAGGACAGCCAGGGGAGCGATGGGAAGGGTGAGGCTGGGAATTCTGCTGCGTTTTCACTCTTGCAGTGAAATGTTCGTGGCAATCCAAAGCCCTGACAGCTTCAGGGCTGTCAGAGACACTCTGTGTGTTGTTTGGTGGCAGGGCTAGGTGGCTGCCCAAGCCCCACCTCTGTGCCAGGTGAGTGTGACAACCCAGCACACATCAAACCTCCCACCCTGCAGCTCGCTGGCTGCTTGGCCCCACCAACACTGCTCGGCGTTTTTTGGCTAATAGGTGCAGAAAAGGGAACGAGGAATGAAAGGTTCCCAATGGCTGTCAGTAAATTTATTTTGCAGTTAACAGCCTTTGTAATGCACAGCCTAACTTTATCTCATTTCACTGTGGGTGTGCTGGAATAATTGCTCAAGTACTTTGTTAAAAAGAAAAGCTCTCCACATTTCCATTAACTCCCGGCATGGTGTCTGTCTCACTTGGTTGCACTAGGTACCATTTACAGTTCAATTTCACAGTCATGATGGACTGAAACATATAAACCTGCTTTCTCTCCACTCCACTACTCACATGCCTTAATAAACAGAGAGATTCATAAGGTCTGTTACTTCTATTTTTCCTTTGCAGGTCTATTTTTATGAATTAAATCTTGAGCTTTATGTTTTCCTTGTGAAAACCAGAGGAATAAATACAGTGTTATCTTATTCAGTAGGGTGTAATAAGCTACTATTTTAGGCTAGCAGGCCAGGCACACTGAAGTTGTTTCAAACTAAAAAGACAAAAAAAAAAAAAATCCAGCAACAAAGAGTAGCATTGTATGATGTCAATCTACAGTATGCATTTATATAATCACATTGGAATTCACTTTGAACTTTAGCCTGGAAAATTTACTTAGTGGGGGGGAAGGGGAAAGGATTTGAGTATCTAAGCACCAAAATATCTAAGACAAAATAGTAAAACTGTGTGGTTGGTTGTGGAGCAGAACCACGTGAAAATGCAAAGAATCCCTTTTGTAACGGGTAGAGACAAGTAAGCCACTTGATCGTTATGGTATGAGATAAGTACACAAGCCATAGGAAATGCTGTGTTATTCACATTCCTCTCTTATTGTTTTTTCCAAGGGTGGTTAATTTTTGCCTTTTTAAGGAACTTTTTTTGTACATGACTTGTTCTTGCTCTGGTTTCATAATCTAAGTTCCCTACAGAAAAAGAAAGGACAGTCACAACCACCATCACATGAGAGAAAACAAGGGTGAGAGGTCAGAGCACCACACTGTCCTTTCTCCTGTGTTTTTTTTTTTTTTTTAATGGAGCAAGAAGAAAAAAATAGCCTCAAACCCATATTGACCTACCACAGCTTTTATTAGCCCTCATTCACACTGATTGAGGGGCAGTTGACCAGTCCTAGGTGCAATACAGCTACCCACAAAAATCCTTCTCTCTGTAGGGTCTGTCCTACCTGGCCCTTTGTAAAACTGGATGTAGTGGCTTTTCTCCATCAAGGGCATGTGAGAAAAGCATTCTGATGTCTTAACCATGTTTTTAAAAGTCTTGAATACTCAGCAACTTTTCTTTCTTGGTTACTTTGGCAAGAATTACAAAACACCTTAACATGCTGGTTGCTAAGTCATTTAAAAATTCTCTTGCTTTTGCTGATGACATGGAAGCATAACCTGCTTCAGAGCCTCCCCCAGAAATGTTTTGCATGTCACCTTTGTATTTTCTATATTATGGCATCTCCTGTGACAGTGGTATGGCCACATCTTGGATCACACATGGCCCATTCTTCATTTGTGTTCAAGGAAAATCTTACTGTCCACAACACTAATTCAGCCTGCGGAAGGGATTGGTTATGGGCTGCTGGTACTTTCATCTCTTTCCGCAGAGCAACACAGACTTAAATTTTTAAGGATTTAATCACTAGTGTCAAAACAGCTTTGCAGCCTGCCTGTCCCCTTTAAAAGTTGCCTTTTCAATGTATTTTTTTTTTTTTGAGAAAAGGCAATGTTTGGGATTGTATTTTCAACTTAGACATTAAAAAGCACGGGTTTTTTTAATTTTAGTAAATGCCACCTGTCCTAAAAGGCAATATGATTTCTGTGATAAACCACCTGTGCTGTGTAAGGGCACCATGATTCATCTGCAGACCTAGCTGTTACAATAATAAAGCTTTTTCTAGTCAGTAGTTAAAATAATTTAATTACTTTATTTGAGCTGGAAGACATAAGCTTGTAGAAACTTCCTTTAAGTGACTCATAGACTGTTTGGAAATTCACCATGACAGCCAGCATTTGCTTTTAAGTTTACTCTCCCCCCTGTTTTATTTGGCTTTAGCAAGAGCTGTTAGGATGCGTGGGCACAGGGCAGCCCTTTGCATCTTTCTTGAGATGGGGATCTAGGAGAGAGACAAAGCAGGGGGATGTTGGGTCCTGCAAATGTGTGATGGGGTGGAGAGGATGAGGAAATCATGCAGCCCTTTCCCGCTGATTGCTTCCCTCTGAGCCTTTTGAGCTCTCTCTGTGAAGCAAAGACACAAGAAGACAAGGAGGCTGATCCTAGGAAAACTGGATTCACACTTCCAGCAGTCACAGAGGTCTGTACCCAACACAGTCTTCTGCTGTTGTAGGAACCCTCTGAAATCCTCCTGATCCCCCTGCCTCGGGTGATCAAATCCAAGGTGGGAAATGATGAAAGACTGTGTAAATGCACAGTGGCTGTGCTTGTGGGCAATGGCCTGGATTCATGGATGACTCATGTGGTGCTCAGTTGTCTTGGAAGAGCAAATTCCTGGGGCTGGACCTGCAGGAGGGGCTGGGCATTTCTGGCCCTGGTGAGCTTTAGCTCAAATCCACGTTTCTATGATGCTGCATTTAATTTTATACACTGGAAAGCTCAAGACAGACATTGCTTGGCTGGTTGCTTACCTCTGTGCTCCACAAATTTGGAAATGAAGCATGTCTGTTAACTCAATGCAACAACAGAAATTAAATAACACATTTCTTTGTGTCGTTAGACCTTGTTGTTCCATGTAATTCATGATTATGATCCTACCACTCTGTGTCATTAGACCTTGTTATTCCATATATTTCATTACCATTTACCTGAAGCAATTTCTACAGCCAATGAGTTTTCTTCATTTGCTTCCCTCCAGGCTGCTGACTTCCTTCAGTTATGAATTTTTGTAAAAACCCAGATTTAACTGCATGGATCTTGCAATATTCTTGATTCATTTGAAGTAGCAACTTAATCCTTCTCTTTCCAGTGTCTTTGTGATTCTTGTTCTCCACTTGGAGCCCTCAGAGCCTGCAGGGTTTTGAGATACATGAACCTATATTTTGTTGCCCTCTAATAATTCCTGGGTTGAGTTTTATGGTCTTTCATCCCCTTTTGCTCAGATTTTATGAAATTAATTTATCAGGTTCAGCTGGGTTCTGCAGACTTTTCCAAGACCTCTGTTAAAATTCTATGTTGGTGTGTTTTTTTCTGAGTCCTGCCCTAAACCCAGCCTATTTCTCCCTAGCTATTTTTTCATCTTACCCTTGATTCCTCTTCTTTCTCTTCATTGTTACTCTGTTTTTCTTTACGTTCTTGAGGAATTGGTTTGTACAGTTCTTTAGCTGTGGATTCCCTACCTGCTTGTAGCATGTGTTTTGAATGCCATTTTTAATAGTTTTTCTGTTTTGAACTTTTTTTGAAAACTGACACTTTTGACTCCTTAGTCTAAAAAAACCAACCAAACCCAGAACCAATAAACACAAGAAAGACAACAACAAACCCTGCACCTGCTCTCTTCTCTTTTGAACCAGGGAGTTTTTCTAGGGTTCTTTCATCTGCTGTGCTCTGGGTTCTTCAGAACAATCTTTCTCTTATTTTTCCTGCTCAACTTGAGCTGGTTTTTGCCACCAGCCTCTTCACCTCAACCTCCCCACCCTTCTCCTGCTCATGTGCATAAACTGATGTTCATAGGGAGTCCCCTAAATGCTGACTTAGTGACTGATCAAAAACCATGTCAGAACAAATAAAAGAGTTGATGCAAGTAAGGATTAGCAGTGGACACAAAGCAAAGTTTTACTGTGCCCTTCTGCTAAGAGTGCCTCTGAAAGCATCCTTAGGAAAATTAGTTTTTTTCCCTCTGTCTTTTTTATCAGACTGCCTGGGTTTTGCTGGCTTTATGCCATTTGACAAGGATGACAGGAAACAATAGACCTGTGTGTAATAGCCTGTGTTTCTGGTCTAGATTCCTTGCCAAAATAGCTGCACTTAGCACTTGCACAGCTCTTTTCATCTTCAAAGCCTCTCACAGGGCCGATGTAAACAGCCACAGTTCCACTGATTTTGGTGGCAAAGAGCTTAGTAGCCTTCAGAAAAGGATTATGCATTTGCATGGAAAGTAGGAATATCAGCTGCTTCTCTGCTAGCTCAAATTCCATAAAGGTATCAAGCTTCAAGCTAGAAAATGTTATTAGCTGAATGAGGTTTAGTAACTTTCCTTGTGATCAACCTGCATATTCCTGGCTGTAGTTTCATTGGATGAATCCAGGATTGATTATTGAATCAATCCTTTAATGTGTTTACAAGAAATGCAATTGCTGAGAGCAACAGTATTTTTGAGTGCAATTGATTTTGATGTTTTTAGCAAGCCATGTTACCTGTATGTCCTAATGCTTATGCCACACATGTGTGCAGGTATTGCCTTGGCAGGTTTTTTTTTCAGTCTACTAATATCCTTAAGATTTACTTTGTGATGTTTCAGAGTATTTAACAACTAAGGCACTTTATTTCACTAGCATATCCTATTCTATAAACAGCATATCCTAAGTGTATCCTAAATATATATTTAGGAACAAGCTCTCCCTGCTGTGGAAAGAAGAGTTTCTCCTCAAAATCTGTTTGGGAAGGGATGGATGAGGTGAGGGGAAACTCTTTCAATGGTTGGAATTGCTTTTCCAACTGCCCTGTTGGAGCTGCTCTTCCAACTTTGTCAGGTACTGCAAAATCTTGGTCAGAAAGGTTTTTCTGGCATGGACATATTGAGATGAAAAATACTAGCACTGACTCTGAAAAGAGGGCTACTGCTACATCTGTCCTTTACTCGGCTTTCTGTCCATCTGGACATCAGATTTTTGAACCCAACCCTCCCATGGATGTCCAGTCTCCTCCCAGAGCTCTGGCTAGTAAATGTAGATATGTGGAAAAATAAGTATGAGTCAAGCTGAATTATTGCTCTGCTCTGGGAACACCATGCACCAAAACCAGGATTTTAAACCACTCTTTCATAGTTATGAGCTGGTGCTTCAGCACAACCTGAAGAGAAATTACCTCTATAACCTCTGGAATATGAAAGATGGTGAATTGAATTAAACACTCATCTTTTCCAGTGACTCGTCTGCTTTTTAGTGCCAGTGGATGGGCAGTGTTGTCCTTTCTCTTTGAAGAAGCAAGTTTAGAGTAATTCCCTTTTAATTTGTCACCAGTGAATTCTGCAGGTCTCTAACCAAAATCTTCTTCAGAGGCCAATTCAGCAAAGCTGACCTGGCTCCAGTGTCCCCAGAGCAAGTCCTGCTCCTGTGGGAGCACGGTCCTTGCTACTGCTCTACTTCATCTGCAGCAGAGCAGGGAGAACGAGCAGTTAAAATGTCTTTAGCTGTCTGCATGGGCATCATTCCTGCTGCTGGGAGGAGGAGGTAACAAGCCTGCATCAAAGGGAGATGTCCTGAAAAACATCACTGTAAGGACAAGCCTGTTAGTGCCTTTTTTGTGAACATATTGTTTGCAGTCAAGTATTTCACTGCTGCCTTGTGATGCAAAGTGCAGAAGGATTCAGAATTAATCCCATTCTCTCCTCTGCAATAACTATTCTCCTGTTTTCAGCTGTACATCTCCCTTCTGAATATCTGAGAACTTTATTCCTTTTGCATCCATCAGGACTCTTCAGCCTCTCATTCTGTACTCTTAAATATCTGACATTGACTTTCTGCTGACTGGTTCTTGTATCCCTCATAAAATCCTTCATAAAATCAGACTCCTGTCTCCCAATCCTTTTTGATTATTTCCTGCTGGCTATCCAGTGCTTTCTTTTCTCATAATTTCTTAACTGCCTTCAGCTATCTGTTCTCTACACAGGCCAATAGCATTTATCTGAATCCTTGGGTAGCTTTGGATATTACTTTTCTTCCCTTTCATTTTCATTTAAATGTATTGTATTCCCAAAAAGCCCCAAACTGCCACAACAATTATTTCTTAGTGAGATGGAAGGAGATTCTTGCAAATACTTCCAAACTGCTCATTCCTAGCATCCCTCCCTTCTGGTTATTGTGGGCAGCAGGGCAAACATGGGCTGTGAATAACCTTCCCTTGTGCCTTGGGCACCTCTCTGGAGTAAAATCCTCTGTCTCTACTCAGCTTGGATTCCCACACGATGCATTTGCTGCCACACTTCCCTCCAGGATGCTGCCAAAGCAAGTCCTAACTCTGTTTTAGGAAGCTGCTGTGATGGGTGTCTTGCTCTCCTGTTCCTGCCAGCACAGGTGTCACTGCTGTCCCTGGGCTGCCTCCAGCAGCTCCTTGTGCCTGCCCAGGGCCCCCGTGGGGCAGCAGCTCCAGGTGCCTCTCTCAGCCCGTGCCACCAAGCCCAGCAGGTCCGTGCCCATCCTCTGTGGCTGCTTTTGCAAACTTTACTGGTGAATTTGTCCTGGCACCAAGGAAACTTGTTGCTGTGGAAAGGCTGATCAGGGAGACAGGGATGAAAATATGTTAATGATATTTAAACCTGCAGTGCTCCCAGCTAAAACAGTCCAGCTTTGGTGGCTCTGAAAATCTCTGCTTTTGTATGGTGGGGAACCATTGGTGTGAACCAATGCTGTAACCTGCATTTAATGCTTACCTGTAGAATACAAACCTGATAAAAAACCATGCTGGATGTATAAAGAAATGCACTGTGGTGTATTTGGGATTAAATCCTTTAATAGCAGTAATTCTTCCATTTCAGCACAAAGCATTTTACTTTATATTGGAACACATCCAGGAAGATTGTTTAGTGGAATAATACCAACTTGAATGCTACTTTAAATATTTAGATTTTCTTCCAGTACCCCAGATCCAGGCTCATAAGGGAACAAAGAATCGTCTTCCAGATCCAGAGTTCTAAGATATTGATTGCAGGACTCCAGCTGTATGGAAATAATGCATTATACCACAAATATATGAGATGTTGTATCAGCTGGGTGATTTTTTTATTGCTTTTGTGAAAATGCATCTGTTTTGATGCAGATGTTGCTGTCTAATGCAAGACCAACGTGAGTAATATCTTCATGCCTCCTGGTAGTAATATCTGAATACTGTAGATTAATATTTTTTTCCTCTTTTGAGCCTATTATCTTTCATTCTGTCTGGAGCCGTATTATTTTGTGCATCTGTCACTGATAGTGATGTGCTGGGAGGAAGGGTGAGCAGAATCATTTAGACACTGAATAAAACAAATGATCTTTTTGCAGATTCATAGTATTTAAGTCCGGAAGGATTGTTGCATTTAGCCTGACCTCCTCTACATCACATCTTTATAAAGCCAGAGCTGTCTAATAATTTTTGAGGCCCATGTTGCATACAATTATCAGTCTCCTGGATAAATACCAGCTGTTGGGATCCTTCCAGCTATGCCTTTTCCTGAAAAGCTGTCTGTATAATAAGAGGGGACTGATGATGCTCTTTTGGAAAGAAAATTCTGCTACAGGGAGCCAGGAATGTAAGAAGGAGCTTCAGGTTCAGGAGGAATGAGGGTTTCTGGCACAACTCTGAAAGTTATAAGAATGGGTGTTGAAATGAAAGGATTCCCCAGTCTGGCAGCCAGCTGCTTCCATTTCAGAGTGGGAGAACCATGGGAAGATCAGGCAGCAGTGGCCCAGAAGAGGAGACTTCTCCCTCAGATTTCAGCAGCTGTTGACAGTGTCCAAGAGGAAGGATGCTGTGTGTAAAGGAGCAGGAACATTTGTCCCTGTGACAGCAAAAGAGATCTACATTTTTCTTGTTCTTTTTTTGTTCTTATGCATGTTTTTTCAATAACGAGCAGCTTGCCCACAACCACAGCCATCAGCAGCCATGGGATGGGTTCCTAATGGGTTTTCTAATCACCAAGGGTAATAAACATCCTGCAGTGAGACTGGATATATAAGGTTTCTACCTGTTTGTGGTGGTTACTCCTGTCAGTGACATGCTGCAGAGAGGAGCTGTGTTTTGGTTATGTTGTGCTTTACTCAGAGCCTTGTGAACTCGACAGACAGATGCTGGAGCTCTCCCAATGCTCGTGTCAGGGCTTTCCTGGCACCTGCCTGTGCAGATACAATGACAGCAGCACAGCCCTATCGGGCCATGAGACACCATCCTTCAGTACTGGCTGTGGCTGCAGTTCCACAAGTGCCTGCAAAATGAACCTCCCTTTTCACTGCTTAGAGCACGAGCCATGTCAGCAACTGCACTGTGGCATCTCTCATTTCTGAGTGCTGTTTCCCTAGAAAAATGAGCACAAAGTAACCTTTATCCTGTGTTTTTTGTATGTGCCTGCAAGGCTATAACAAGCTAACAAGCTTTCTTGAGAAGATTGCCTCTCTCCCTTTCTTTTGTGACATATTCCAGGTGGGACCCCTGGTGTGGAGCCTGAGTGTGACTGCCAAGCCTTCTGCAGGGCAGCAATTGAGAGTTATAGTTTCTCTCCTCCAGTCTGTTTTTTAATTCTTTTTTTTTTTTTTTTTTGTAATTAATTCCGTATTTGGTTGGGGGTTCCTGATACTTCTGAATGAAATGCTTTCAACCTGATCTTGAATCTCTCTCTGGGAAAAGGTACTCGGGAGAAAAATAACTTCTCATTTTGACACAGCCTTCTATACAGCCTGAATATCAGGAAAGCCATTTATAGAGCATGTACAGTAATTGCATGCTTAATATTTCATCAGCTGTGTTAAGAGTAATGTCACTAAAACCAGATATAGATTTAAAAGGATCTCTTTTGATTAAAAGTGACTTTAGAGCTTCTTGTGTATAATAATAGCAGCAGGATGTATTATCATAGATGCTGCTATGGGGTTCTGAATTTAATAATTCAATGCACATAGAGACACACAGAGATTTGCATTGAGATTTTTAGACAAAGCATATGCTCCTATTTGGCAGTGATCCTCTAATTACACCAAGATTAGGCTGGTGTGAAGTAGATTGCTGCAGCTTGAGCCACACTCCTCTTTCACAGCCAAGAGACTGCAATATTTTTGAGTGATGCAAACCCCGTGGTTTCATTGCCATGCTCCAGTTGACAGCTGTAGGAAGCAGAGATTAGAATCCAGAGAGGTTTCCTACTAGACCTCCTTTAGCCTCTCTTGGTAGGATGTCATGTAATGTTTGGACTTGAGGCAGAAATGTTTTCTTTGAAACAGGGCTTCAATTCACTTCAATTCTACTGCACCATCTCAGCTACTGAGAACAAAGATCTGCTGCCAACTGCCAATGGGGCAGAAACCCTTCAAACATGGAAAATAAAAGATGGAATTTATTGGATGTGTTTTAATAATAAATCTCTTGAACTTCACTCTTGTCTTAGAAGTGAGACTCTCTGCAAGAACATCTTGTATTAAATGGTGAAGAGGAATTCCTCAACATCAAGTGTCAGTGGTCTTCTTCAGACACCCTTGTTATCTGTAATTTCTTTTGTTTTATTAAGCTAATAATTTTGTTAAATATTAGTAATGGATCCACTGGATCTTTTGGCCAATGATGAGGGAAAAAATTAATGCCTGTGTTTTGCTGATGATAAATTTTACTCTTTTTTCCCAGTTATCATCAGAGCAGGTTTCACAGGTGTCCTCTTCCAGCTGGACCATGTGTGCACTTTGAGCTGTGCAGCCTGAATTTCCACCAGCAACCAGAACTCATTTCTGTAGGCATAACTTGGGGCAGGCCAAAATGCTGGAATTTGTATGTTCCAGAGACTGCTGCATTAGAAGTGAAGGTATTTTAAGAAATTCGGGAGGTGTTACCAAACTGTGATGAACACCTGACAGAGGAACACTTTATTTTGCACCATTAAAACTTAGGTCTATCAGTGCCTTAAATTAAATATATATATGTATATATACAGACACACATACACACATATACAAAAAATATATGATTCTTTCAAGGTTAGGAATGGAGAAATTATTGCATGGAGAATATCCTGCCTTCAAAATGTGCACCAAGAGTGGCAAACCATCACTCATTTTCTATCTGGATCAACCACATGGAATGGTGATGTCAGGCATGCACAGCCACTGTATATCTGCTCCAACTTTTATAGGTGAGGAAGATTTATGCACCTGACTAAAATGAACCTCAGCTTTAGTGCTTACTTATGATTTGGACTGTAATTAGCTGTTTCATAAATGCCATCCTCCATGTAGAAGTAGAGGAGTGAAATACATCACTCTGATACTTCTGGCCCTGCTAATTCTGTTGGGCTGAGAGCAAATATAGTGCAGATTCCTCTGAAGCTTCTGGTTTTTCTCCACCCTGCCTGTGGGGCAGTGATTTCATGGGCAGCACTCACACAGCAAAGGCAGTGGGGTATGGCAGAAGTGAACTCCCAGGTGCCAGTGTGGTGACAGGTACATTTCTGGGTGTAACTTTAACCAGCCTGATGCTCTCCTGCAGGAATAAACCCTTCTCCCTTTCCCCTACGTGTGTCAGTAATCTGTTCCTTTTCAGCTGGCTGGAACTGCCCTTTTCCTATTTTTCATTTGTACTGGCCTAAACATCTTCAGTTGACTATGGCAGCTCTTTCTCCTGGACATTACACACAAACAATTGGAGATTTGGGAGGTTTGTGTCACATAGTTGATAACTCCAGATGTCTTTTTTTAAATTAATGCCTGCTTTTATAATATTTCAATATAATGGATATAATCAGAGATGCACCCTATACAATGAAATAGAGCTGGGTTTGAAGTGTTTGCTTTCTCATATGAAGTTGGCAGAAAACTTTAATTGAAAGACCAATTTAAAAGAGACAAACAGTCATGGTTAATTCAATCCTTGGAGAATATTTATTTAATGAAGCTCTTACAGGAATTCTAGGTTTTGGTTCAATACAAGGCATACTTACATGGAAGCCAAGTCATCATAATTATATTAAGTGAGGTAGTTACTTAACTCAGCCTAATGCTATCTTTACATTATAAAACATCAGTGTTAGTTCTTGGTTCTACTGCAGAGTTTAATGAACACCAATCAATTGCTGTTATTGCTGATCTGGAGACTGCAATTAAACAATTGGTCACTAAAAGATTAGAAATTCTTACTGTTAGAGAAAGCAATCTCCATCTTGTCATCTGGTTTTAGTACCTGTTTTTAAAAGAGAAATAAATCATAAGAACCCTCAATAATAAATGGCATTGCCTTTTTTTCTGTGTAGCATCAGTATGGTAGCTTCATCCTAGGCTTTCCTGGAAATTCAGCAAATGCTCCATTTAATGAGGGGATGAGTTTCTGTTTAAATGCTCCAAAGGATTTGGCTTCCAGCTCTGGGAGTTTTCCAAGCTGTAAACTGTTGATCACTCTTTCAGGCTCTGCTTGAGGTACTGGCTCCTCAAATCTAATTACATCTCTTTGTGGTAGAACTGCCTGATGTGCTAATTTAAATACTTTGCATCTGTTCTGTGGGACTAATGTATCTCTCTGTGGCTAATGTGGTCAAGAAATCCTGAAAAATGGATTTTGTGGATCTAGGATCACTATAGAGTCTTCTTTCCTTTGAATAAACCACTTTCTAGTAATCTTTGTGAACAGCGTGTCAGTACTTCCTGTTTCAACTCATTTTCTTGGTGCTGCTGTTGTCCTCTAATATTCCCTAAATTCTCCCTACCTTCCTGAATCCATGAGAGGATCCCATCTTTGTATTATAGAGCAGAGATCTGTGGTTTATCTTTTTTTCCCTCCTTTTTCTCCCTAGCCATACCATGCAACTTTGCAATTTTCCTTACCAGCTACATCTGCCATTCCTCGTGTGTAGACTTGTACCTTCTACCTTGATTTGCTTCTACCTTCAAACACCCCATTGAGTTTGTTTTTTTCCCTGAGAGTATCCAGAAGCCCTCTAAAGTGGCTCAGTAAAACTCAGCAAACCTGACTTTGGATGTTGTCTGGATGTGTGGAATTCTGTGTGCTTTGCCTGGCAGGATTGGGCTCCTTCACATCTGCAGTGTTTATGTGAATGTGGCAAAAGGGATGTTTTGGGGATTCTCATGAGAGTACTCAAGGCACAGGGAAAAAGAAGAGTTTAAATCCTGCCCACAGAATGCTCAGAACTGGCACTGAGCAGTTAGGAAAGAGGCATTGCTGAAGGCTCTTAGAAATCATGAGATCCATGTGCAGTGGGAGCCACAGGTCCTCAGGAAGGATGCTGAGAGCAAAGCTTTGGGACTTGTTTTACTGCTGAGAAAGACATAATCAAAGTTATTAAAGTCATTAATTAGGTGGACTTGGAAGAGTTTCTCACCAAATTCTGGGTGGAGGAACTCTGAAACTGGTAGGAAATAAATGTCAGACAGGTGAAAGAAATTACTGTTTCTCATAGCAGGCAGTGAACCTCTGGGGTGTGTTGTCCCAGGAGGATAAAAATGGAACTAAACACATTTAATTTCATCCAGCAGGTCTGAAGTGGATCTAAGTGCAGGCAGAGCAGTGTTTTCTGTGTCCCTATTGCAGTTAGAGACCCTGGAGGAGCAGGGGGACAACAGGCTGCAGAGAGGGGCCAGGCTCAGACGTTGTCCCTAGACAGAGAGCCCTGTTTAGGGTCCAAGGCAGTGGGATTTCTGGGCTGGGCAGACCAGAGCTGCAATCTCTGGGGGAATTTCTGCACATCCAGGCTACACTGCTCCCACTGTTCAAGTCCTAGCCTGGCTTGTTTTGCCACAAATTCTTACATCACTCAACTGCTGCTTGCTTGTTGAAATTAAACCTCTGAGAAGCAGGGATCTTTCCTTTCCCCTTGCATATTTTCTCCCATGCCTTGGAGAATACAGCACATATTTTGGCCTTAGGTGCCACTGTGATTTATACTGCTAAACAGGTTTATGTGCCATACAAATAAATTTTTGTGCATAATGTACATTAGTTCATTGCTGTCATTGAAATATCTGGACACAGGTGACTAATTTGAGGCAAGCAATGAAATTTGTGTGATTCAATCATTCAATCTCCTTTTATAAGGAGTAAAAAGAACCAAGCCTGCCTTCTATGTAAGTGTCTTTTTGCTTACTTATGTCGACTCACTTCCCTTTCGGCATTTCCCTGTCATGGTGTCATTAATATTTCCATCCCCCTTCCATCCTTAATGATTTACTTGGTTGACCTGCATCATTTAAAATATTTTTTCATTATAGTGATTTTCTCATTTTGGTCCCTGGGAGATCTCGATATGTAATCAGTTTTCTCTAACAAATGACCTCCTTTAACTTCATTAGTTCAGAATTAATTTACTAGCCTCAAAGATATTGAATGACTCTGATTAGTAAAATATAGCAAAAAAAAAAAAATCAAAGTTCTCTTTCATTTATGGTGAAGGCAAACATTAATTAAACCCTATATTTCTTTGCTGATTTTGTTCACACTTGGATTTAATAAAGAGGGGATGTTTGATGGGCTGTCACTGGATATCAGATGAGGGTGGGATTACAGGATTTCTGTGTGTGGGGAGGGTTGGGGAGGATGTGCCTTTGGATGGTTTATCTCCGACTTTTCTCAGCATCTCTCCTTCCCAGGCAGGGAGTTATTTACAGGATCAGCCCTGTGCCAGCCCCTCACACTTCAAGGCTTTGCAGGTTTCCATTTTTCAAATCTGTGTGGCATCTCTGTCATGAATGGCAGCAAGGCTTTGCTCAGGGAATGATCCTTATTCCGGGAAAAACCCAACCATGTGGGGAGGGCACCCAGCGTGGGATGATTTGCCCCCCTCCCCACCCTGCTGGTGTACTGGAGCTAAAGGGGGATTGGATGGGGCCAATGGTCTTATAAATTATTCTCCCCTATTCCTAAGCAGAGAGTTTGTAGAGGGACTCAGGCAATCAATTTACATCTCTTGAAGGAAAAGAAATTGAAAACACTAAGGCAATTTATTGCCTTTTAAATTTGGGGATGAGGGGGAATGTAAGTAGCCCTAAAATTTAACTACCTGCAAAAGCAAATAAAAAATCCCTGCAATATTTCACAAAGTCATAATCCACTATACTTACATATAAGTGCATTTTCAAATTCATTGTGGAAAATGTAAGTTGCTACTGGTTTCTGCTGAAGAACTTGTCCATAAAACAACATGTAATTGGTGCATTGTGTAGTGTTTCTGGTATTGTTTTTTTCCCTTACATTCTTACAATTTGCATAAAACACTTAGATGGGATTTTTTTTCCCCCCAGACCTCATATTGCAGTATTCCAAATTTTCAGTACAATAAGTGTTTTGCCTGCAAGGCCTATACCTAATATTGGCTCATTTTGAATGTATTTTTCCATTTAAATATTAGTCCAGGAAACCACAGTAATTGTAATCAAATGAGTATGCTCAATATACTGTAGCTTATATGACTACAGGGTGGCTTTCTTAGTCTAATTTAAATGATCTTAGAAAACAGGAGAGATGATTCAGGAGCTCTTCCAAGAAGAGACTTGCTCCTGGGAATATTTACTGCTGGGTAGATTAGCAAAATAAGAGGTGGCATCAGAGAAAACAACAAAACCCCAAATGGGCAAAGCCACTGCCACCAGTGCAGCAGAAAGCTGAATTTTCCCCCTCTGAGTGGCACAGCGTTGCAACAGAAGGATCACAGAAGGGCCTTGGAGAAGTTAATTGTATGAAAAGAGTATAGGAAATAAATCTTTGGCTTCATCCAGGCTACAAATCCTTCCTGTTCATTTTTCCCATCCAGGAAAAGCCACTGTCAGCCCAAAGCTTGCTGTGTCAAGCACTGGAGCTGCCCAGGGCAGTGGTGGAGTCACCATCCCTGGAGGGATTTAAAAGATGTGCAAATGGGGCACTTGGGCCATGGTTTAGTGGTGGGCTCTACAATCTTGGAAGTCTTTCTCAGCCCAAGCAACTCTGTGATTCAGCGATTCAAGATGGTTCAGAAAGAATTGATGGTGTGTGACTGATTGCCTGAGCTGTTCTGGGACAGCCACTGCTCTACAGGTGCTCTGCAGTGCTTTTTGTGTCCAGATAAATCCAGCTTCTGAGATAAAGTGAACTTCTTCCTGGCATCCTTACTTACAGAGTGGTTTTTTTTCTATGTTAGAGCAGGTTCTCTGAAGCATCTCTTGGGGATGGAAACCTCCTTACCTGGAGAGTTGAGAGCTTGTCCATGTGAAAAAACACTACCAGCTACATCTAGGCCAGCCCACAATCCTTGTGGGGCTCTGTCAGCCACAGCATTCCCAAATCAATAGCAAAATATTTGTTTTCCCAAGAATACAATGGCTTTCCACCCTCCCAGGCTCCCCTAGAAGGGATCCCAATGCCTCTGCTTTTCCTCACCCTCGTGTGGGAACACGAAGGGCTGAATCTGGCCATGTTTAATCGCAGGTAAGTGGGAAAACTTTGTAAAAACTCATGTTTTCTTAACCATAATCACATCTTTTTGTTCCTGCTTCACACACAAGTTTCTCCATTTAATAGATATTTATAAATACCTGATTAATTTATGCAGATGCTATTGGTTATTATGGCTCTTGAGGCACTGCTGGTGCTGTAGATACTTTATGTTGGCCCTATTGAGTCTTAGCAGAGAGGGGAATCAGATGTATTTTTCCTTCTAGGGATGCTCCAGCTGCTCTCTGTAAATCTAAATTTGAGCAGAGCTATTGCACTGACCCAATCCCATCTGCAGAGATCTTGGATGCAGTTCTGTGCATAGAGGGGGGGTTTAGCTCCAGGGCTGGATAATTTAGAGAGGATGGAGTTTTCCCCTTGTATAAATCCATTTGTGTTCACTTCAAAGGCTGAAGGGAGCTTCCAGTCCAGGTGTGCTCACAGGGGTGAGTTTTAGCCACTGTGACAGTGCCCACAGAGCCCTGCTCAGATGGTAACAGAAAATGACTGTGCAGAGCTCTGCCTTCCTCCAGAGATGTACTAAATGCCTGCTGCTCCAAGGACATGTGAATCCTTTTAGCCCACTGCAAGATAAAACCTTCAATATTTAAGACCTACTCTGATGCGGCAAACTCTTACTGCAATGGGCTGTGGTGCTGTAGAATGATGCAGCTCCACTGACACCAACCCTTCCCTGGGGCTGGAGCCCAGGGCTCCAGGAGACTGGGACAGGGCTGTGCTGATCTATAGGAGAAACTGTCTGTATAAACTCACAAACCAAACCTCTGTGATCTCTTATAAACATGCCTAGCTCAACCTGAAACCAAACCATTGAGAAATGCTGGAACCACAGCTCTTGCTCCTCATCACTGTAATTAGGATTTCTGCTGCTTTGCTTTGCTCCAAGGGAACATTATGGCTAACTTATGGTGACATAAAACCCAGATTTACTGTTATTTGCTATAAACATTGTAGCAAAAAAGAAAAAAACCCCAAAATATTAATCTGTGCTGTAACATAAAACATGCATGCAAGTCACGACAATTAGCAATAATTTTTAATTCTGTGCTATATTTAAAGTGGCCAAACTATTGGAGAAAATACTGTCAGTGAATGTCCTGTGGATTTTTGCTGCAATAGCTGCCTTCTGCTCTAAGCAGCAGCAGCTCCTCCTCTCCCAAACCAGCCTAGGATGCTTGGCATGGGCAGTCCTCATGTCTGTACATGAATGTGGGGAAGGAGAGGTCTGCCTGAAATAAAATCTTGTCTTGGTGGAAGATTTTTGCTGTAGATCTGGCCTGATGATTTAGCCAGCTCCCTCCCATCCACAGGGGGATTCTGCTGAAGATCTCAGCAGCATTTTTCCTTGCATGCAGGGTCTGGTCCTGGAGCTGAAGTGAGCATTGTCCTCTTTCTGGGCTGGCAGTTTTTCCCTAGAAATGAGGTGGAAAGAATCAGGGCTGGCATTGTTGTCTTGAGATACATCATTTGAGCTGAACCTTGCTGCCTTCAGACCTTGATACTCTCTTGAGATAAATCACTTTAAGCAATATTGCTTTGCAAATATTGTCTTTTCAGTCATAAAGTATCTTTTCTTTTAGTACTGCATCATGATCTTATTGAAACATTTTCTCTTTTCAAGAACCTACCCTACCCACTCCTTTTTCTTTTCTAACCTGAAATACCAATGCTTTGTAAAATGTTATATAAAAACATGAACATTTGGAAAATAAGCCCTTTTTAAGCCTATTTGTGTATTTCAAATTTACTTAGAATGAACTTAAATTGTTTCCTAGCTATGATGAGCTGGAGTAGTGTAGTGATACATCACGTGCTGTGGTTATGCACTGTCTGGATTGAAAATGTGATTCCTGGATTACAGATCTTGTTGCAGCTTTGAAAGAGGGTCCAGCCTGAGCAGTGGTTTCCTCTGGCTTTTGAGAACAGCATTAGCTGGGGTTGGAGTCAATATGGATTTCTGGCACTGATGAAGGGCTCTACAGTTTGAAAGATTTCCTGTAAACTAGAAGACTGTCTAGCCTGTGGGCTTGGCTTGGGTGCAGCCTTACCCCAATAACTATTTATTGGATATAATATTTAGATCAGCTGAGGAAGGTCTGCTCCAGTTCAGAAATATAGAATAATTCAAAAGGAGTGAAGGAAGACATTTTATTTTTTTCCCACCCTTTTTTAATATGAGAATTGTATTAACATCAAATTATCTAGGAAGTTTTATTAAACTATCCTGATTTCTATGGGTCTGAGAATCCCATCAAGCTTATTTTCCCTGCGTTTTTTTCAATGTGTCTTCTCCCTCTACCCAACATCATTTTTGTCTGCAGCAGTGCTGTGTGCTTTTGTTCCAGGCTCTCACACAAGGAATGAAATGGGCTCTGATGTCCAGCCAGCTGCCTTCCCTCATTGCTTGAGTCTGGCACTTGGGAACTCACAGTCATCTTCTGAGCCTGGCCTAAAACCCCAAAACTGGCAGATGTGAATTCTCACATCTCACAGTGGTGCCTGAGCAGGTTTGAAGGAGACTTTAAAACTGCAGGGGCCTCTCTCTTGGAAGGGTGGCTGGCACAGGGACAAATGAGGACTTCTGGTGGCACAGATGAGGACAGACAGCATCCTCGGAGCTGGAAGGGTTAACAGGAGATTGCTGCTTCTCTTCCTTTGCCTTTACTGGGATCATGATTTATATATTTGAGAGTAGGGGTGATTAATAATCCACAAGCCCTCAGCCTGCCAGGAGAGCTCAGGCACTTAGCATACCACAGTGAGCCTCGATGCAAACAGCGAGGAATGATTAACAGCACTAACATTTACCCTCCTCCCAAATAACTCAAGAGCAGCATCAGTGGTCCCTTGCACTTCCTGGCTCCCAGCAGGGGGGTGAGGCCACCAAAAGCTTTCTGTAGCAAAAGGCTGGAGCTGAAAGTCACTGCAGTGCAGGTACCATGGTGATGAGTCTGGCACAGTCACCTGGAAAGATAAATACAGTTATCATGCCATTCCTGGAGCTGGATATAAATGTCTCCATTCCATAGGCACTGTTTCTCTGGAGATAAGGAAAAGCTGGCCTGTGGAGTCCTCATTGACCTCAGAAGTCAATTAAAGCACTGAAAGAATTCATTTGCTATTTATCAGCTTGGACCTCAATGCTGTCCCTCCTCAGCACTGGGATAAGAACAGAGGGAGGACAAAAAAAGAAAGGAACAAATCCAGGAAGGTAAATTGGAGGGAATTTGTCTCTGGGGAAATGGCACATTGAATACTGAGTTGCATCAGTTCCTGATATCTTTGATTTCATACAGACCAATCAGTGCCAGCTTTGTTCTGTGGTTTCTGGTGAAAAAGAAAGGATCTACTTAATTCATAAAATCCTTTGGAGGTCAGAAAGTGATTTTCTTTCTTTTGTGTTTTTCAATGCTGGCAGGGGGCGGCAGATTAGGTTTCTCAAATACAAAGAGGCAACCTAACAAGGTCCTGTCTCTGTGCTAATACAAAAGGGAGGATGGGAAGTCCTGGTAAGAAAGCAAAACATATACAGAAGAAAACCCAAATGGAGATGTGGGCAGCTCAGCTGTCCTTTTTTCCTGTGATGGAATTAAACATGAGAAGGTAATTTGCAGCCTCACGTGAGGAAAGAGTAATGTTACTTTTTTAATGCTAATCCACATCAGCAGCAAAGTGAGTAGTCTGGAACACTGGTAAGGGTTGTCTGACCTACTTATTTCAAAATGGTACAAACAACCCTTTTTAATGAGACACAAATGCAAGGCAGGACCTCAGAGGGGATTCTGAATCCCTTCCCTTCCCACCAGGGTCAGCAGGAGCTGCGAGCCTTCAGTCTCCTGCCAGCTCTGCATCCACGGAGGCAGAATGTCCAACCACACCCGTGGGTTGCTGGCATGGGAGGGCAGGGGACAGCCGAGTGCAGGTGCAGAGATGCAGTTCCTGCAGCAGCACCCATGTGCAGGGATGAGGTTACTGCACTGAAAGTGTGAGCAGGGCCCAAAGCAATTTCTCTTGTTTTAATCAAATGTGCCCCATCCCCAGGTTTTGTCCTGGCAGGTTTTGTCCTGGCACATTCTTTCATGATACTTAAGCTGGGGTGTTTGAAGGTAAGATTTTCTTAGCAAAAAAAAAAGGGAGACATTTCCCTTTATGTTATTTCAGTAGGCACCTCAGTCTGAAGAACTGCTTCACTTTCTTGGCAGCAGCTCCTCCCCAGACCCTGCCCCTGCTGCACTCCCCCAAAATGCTCACACTCTGCTGCTAGCCTTAAGAAACCTGTTAGATTTGCCTGAAAACACCCTCTGACACTGCTTTTAGCAACAAACTGGACTTCCTGTTAAACTTTTCTCAAGAAGTCCCTGCTTTGTCCTTTACTCACCTCTTTTTAAGTCAGATAACTGGAAATAACATTTTATTTAGAAATATTGAAAGGCTGTCATGGGAGTTTTATTTCCCAGATGGACTGGCTGTTCCCTCATGCACCACAAACAGCTGTCTGCTCACCCTGGAGAATGTTTTGTAGTGTGTGATGGGGATGGAAGATGACAGGGTACATGGCTTCTGGAGAAACCTGGAGCACAGGAACTTTACTCAAAGGAGGTTCTGTGGTACTGCTTCAGTAATGACATTAAACTTTTTACCTTTTCTTTCCCATAATCAGCTTCAAGTTTGAGGGTTTTTTTTGGTTTTGGTTTTTTTTTTTTTTTTCACTGTAAGGCAGTTTGGGTTTGATGTCAAATGTGCTGCACACATATTTGTTCTGGCACACCAGCAAAGCTGAACAGTGAACTTGATTATCTGCTGTACAGCCACTGAGCTGCACAGCTCTGGGAGAAGGAGCTACAGGGTAGGTGGAGCCAGATGGGTCATAAACAAGGGAGGTGCTCATCACTCCAATTTTGCTCTTTAGGATGCTTTCACTGAGCCCCTGCCTCTGAACAAGGTCCTTCCTACAGCTCTTCTAGCTGCATTTTTGCTCCTTTTTTATGGAACACCAGAGAAACCTCCTTTCTGCGAGGTTGTACGGGTTGTTCTGCAGACACTGTTACTGAGATTAATCCTGGAGGCCATCAGGACAGTTTCTTTGGCTGCACAACTACATTTCACTAAGTACCATATGGTGGGCTAGTCCTTCCACCAAGCTGTTAATGAAAAGGCTGAACGAAGCCATGGCCAACACTGGCATAAATGTCCCTTAGGATGATGACTGGCAGAGGACAGAACGATCTGCTAACTCTCAATACCTCCTCCCCCTCCTAGAAATCACTTGAAAGTCTTGTTGAAATAATCAGCACAATGCAAAAAGCTGAAAATGTTCTGCTGGAAAGCAACAGTATTCAAGGGCAGAGCCAGGTCCTCCAGAGTGGCTGGAGAATTGTAGGGCATGAATTTGTGTTTCCTGTAAATGGAAGGATAAGGTAACACTGCTGACCCTCTGCAGGACAGAGGGAGCAGCACAAACAAAAAGTAGCAGCATGTCAGGATTCTGGACAGCTTCATCTCCCAAGAGATTTCATGGACATGCAGCCCCTGCCTGGAAAACTATATCCAGCTCTGATGCACAATAGAGAACAGTACAGGTCTGGGGTGGCTGGGGTCACCAGGGTAAATCTCATCTAACTCCAGTGTTCGTGGTGAAAAGGAGACCAGCATGCAGCCAGTAAGAAAGGAAATATTTCAATCAATCAATTCTGTTTGCTTATTCCTCCTCCCTGTTTCACTTCTACTTTTCCTGTCCCTCTTTATTCTCTGCCACCTCCTTGCAGACCTGACTGCTTTCATTACAAGGTTGAAGGGCAGTGCCAAGTGAGCACATTAATCTCACACATTTTCATGAATATCAATTACAAGCTGGATGCCAGAAGATTTTTCTTATTTTCATCAGAGTCGAGACCCAATTCTATGTACAAATCCTGTCTCAGGTAAAATCTGAGAAAAAATTTCACCCGAAGTCAAGCCTGCCATTTCTTTTTCCCATTCCCTCCCACCATGATGATAGCCCTTTTCTTTTTTCCTGTGGTATTTATACATACAATGGTTATCAGGAAAAGCCATTCCCCTTTCTGCCCTTGAAAGGCAATATCCACACAGGCTCTCGGGCAGAATTTGGAGTGCAGAATCTCTGCCGTTCAATTACCATGGAGCTTATCTCTTTCATGTGTGACTAGATATTATATTTTTTTTCTCCAGCAAGACTGAAATTTGAAAGGACAGAAGAATTTCGAGTGCTGGAGATGGAGGAATATGTCTGGTGTTGAAATAAATGGTGTTTATAGGTTACTGGGAAATAGGACTATTTCTGAGGGAATAATTGTGTCTCTTATTTTGCAGCTGCACATGACAACAAAAGGTCAAAATCATATAGCAAACTTTACAGCTATTATTTTCTACATATGAAATAATATTTTTATTTCACTGAGTCCATTTTACCCATGGTACAGTAAGCTCTGGCTGCATGGCAGTAAAGTAAGGCCAGAGAGAGCTGCCTGCAAGAGCAATGTATTCTTTATTTGAATTACAAAAATGCCAGTGAACTTTACTTACGGGTTAGCATTCCACTTTGCTGGCTGCTCTGCAGAAATCCAGCAAAAAAGCAAATCCACCCAAAAGGGGTTTTGGTTGAAGGCAGGACCCTGGTCTCCAGAGGCAGCAGCTCTCCCTGGCACCCCCAGCCCTGCAGCTGCTCCCTGTGGAGGAGACCAGGGGCTCAGGGCTGCCCTGGAGAGCAAACCAGCAGGGCTGGCACATTCCCTGCCTGCTCCAGGCTCTGAGCCCTGTTCAAGGGATTGATCCCAGTGATGGTGAGAGCTGCGTCCCCAGAGACTGTGATCTCACCCGGCCCCAGCATCTTCAGATGACTCCTAAAATGGCTGAGAGCTGGAGAGTGTCTGTGACATGCACACGGGCCAGGCAGCTGGAGAAAGGGGGAAATGCACGATATAAAATACATCTATTAATTTTGGGTCAAGATATGGCAGCTTAGCACGAAGTTTTATAGCTATAGATAGTAACAGGAGCAGTGACCTTTAATTAGAGTGAGATAATGGGCACTGCTCTAACACAGAAATGGCTAAAAATAAAAGCCAATGTAAAAATATAAAGTATCTCAGAATGTGATCACATTTTCCACTAATGGAAAACATAGCTCAGCTCGCTGTATCACTGAAAAATGTTTTCTTTTACAGACACTAAGGTTACATTTAGATTCTGAGTTGGTGTGGTTTAATTCAAAGTACCATATTAGACTAGTAAATTTAGAGTAACCAGAAAACTGAATGGATATTCCCACTTTGGTTTAAGCTGGAGTAATTAAATTTTGGTTGAGTTTAATTTGATTTAATTTGAGTTTAAAGTAAATGAAAAACCCCAATGTAAAACTAAATTCACCACTTGTAAATTAAAACAAGAGAGATTTTTCAATGCTTTTGCTTTAGAAAACTATCCAGTGCTGGAAATGTGTAGGGAGAAATGGTGCTGAGCCCTGATATCCAAACTCTGTGTGTTTCTGGGGGGATGTTTCAGATGAATTTGGTCCTGGGAGCTGAATGCCTGTAAAGGGCTGGGGCATTACTGCAGGTGGTTTAGCTCCATCTGAGAGGAATCCAGAGCAGGTGCTCCCAGACCCCTTTCTGGACATCAGAAAATGGGAAGGGTCAGGATGGCTGGTTGGAAAGCCCATTTCTGACCTGGACTGAGACGTAGGTGTGGTTGTCTCCTGGCTTGGTGCATGTTTGAGTGTCAGAAGGGATCTCCTAAAACCTCAGTGGGACCCCAGTCTGTGAAATGGGGCTGGGACTCCACGTGAGCAGCTGCTGAAATACCTGTGAGCTCACCAAGCAGCCCGTTCGATTTCTTTCCTCGAGGAGGAACTTTTCAAAGTTTCTAGTATTTCTTCTGGGAATTGAAAATAATTTGGTTTGCTCTTCACATATGCCAATCTGCAGCTAGAGCTGCTGCTAACACACAGAACGTGGCTTCATTTTTCTCTCAGAGTTAAACTTGCCCACTGGAATTAAACCTATCTTTCCTCAAGATAGGAAAGAACTGTTTACAACCCAAACTGCCTCAAAATAATACAGCCTGTGGCTCTCAGCTTAGAAATGAACTTTTCACTATTATAGGAATTTGGGCATCTATCTTCTTGTGTGTCGGAGACATATAAGGAAAATTTTCCACTTCCTAGATTTTGCTGACAAACTTCCTGCACCTATTCAGATAATGTGATTTGTGAACTGTCTTGAAATGCCCCAACAATTACAAGCTGTGAATAGCAGCTCTATTAATATGCAAGTCAGAGCTGCCATTATGGCACAAATTATAGAGAGAGCTGAAAAACATTTCAAGAGTTGACTTGTGAGCACTGAGAAGCAATCACAGCCCACCCCTGCCCCAGCACATATCCTTCCACAATAGGATCTTCCCTATATCTGTTGACAAACTTTGGCTAATGTTTCTGCTCGCTGAAAGGTTTTCTGCCAATACAGCAACATATTGCAGATAAAACCTAATGAGCTGAGTTTAACAAAAAAAATGCCATGTGGCTTCCTTACAGTGATGCCCATCTGTCGACTTAGTGAAGCAGCAGTGTGCTGCAGCTGTACTCGTTGCTTTTTATCAAATCAAAATAAAGCTGTGCACCCCAGAGTCAGGTATGATAAACAGGCCAGCAAATTGCCTTACATGGGTATCATACAGCTCCTTATCTGTCTCACTTTTCAGAGCAGCAGAACCAGATGGCTCCTAACGGTGGGTGAAATTTTCTCCGTTATGTTTTTGGCATTGAGCTGGAGGGATGTGGTCCAGAAGTCCACCACCAAAACAACAGATATTTAAATTGGACTGGGACTGAGATTACAGCCTGCAAACAGAACTTTTGAAATTGAAGCAGATTTCATTAATGGCAAACAAAATGCCTATTTAGAGTGAGTCTGGTGGAACAAAACGGACACAAAACAATTTTTAAAAAAAGAGTCTTTGTGAGCAGCCTTGCAATACAATGAGGGGTCTGGCCTTCCTCCAACCTCCCTCCCGGTTGGTGCAAAGCCTGATGTAAGAAAATTGCCCTTTCCACACCCCTTCTCTGTCACAGGGGCAATGGGAATAGGGAAGAGTTCCCTGGCTGGTGGCTGGATGTGTTGTCACCCACCAGTCCTCCCTGTGGCCAAGGGTGCAGGGAATAATTTCTGCTGTGGTTGCAACTTGGGTCATTAAGAGGTCTTGGGGATATGGAGCATCTGCCTGTGATAGAAATCCCTGCTGAGAGCAGGATGCCACAGATTAAAGGCTTCAGTTTCTCCTGTCTCATCTTTTCCCTTTTTCCTGATATTTTTCAGACAAATCTGAAGTTTGAAAGGAGCTTGATCTTCCTTTAACTGGCTGCTAAACAAATATTGGTGCCTTTGTCTCATCTGCAGTTTTGGCATCAGCTCCAGATTTGGTAGATGGTGAGAAAGGGTCTAAATTCAGCGTAGAGGCAGTTCTTGCTTGGCAAATTTGGAATGGAGAGTCTTTCAGTGTGTGGGTCATGCGTTTGTAGGTGAGTTTTAAGACCAGCTGGTTTTAAATCTCAAAGCTGAATGTGAAATTCATTTTTTTGCTGCCAGAGTGTATGTGAGCCCCTTCTATTGCTGGGAACATGCAGCAGATTTGCATGAGGTTTTGCTGTGACCAAGAGAAACATATGAAATAGAGCAGATTGAAATTGTTTAAAAATGTGACTGCTGATTAACTCCTCCATCACATTAGGTTTTTTTAGTGAATTCAGACTTCCCTGAACATTTGTATTGTGTATGTGTGTGCTGGTGTCTGCTCTGTGAGCTGTCACCCTGCAGCTGTACCAACATTTCAAAGGCTAAACCTGAGGCCTCTCAGTTGTCTGCACTCCAGTGAAATAGAAAATAAAAATGTAATATGTAGAAACCAACTGAATAGGAACAGAACTGGCACCTTTTTCCCCTGGTTCATTAAAAATTGTCTGAATCTACCATACTTCTGAAGAGCAGATTGTTTGTATTCATGGGTATTTGCATGTTGGTATATGGTTAATTTTAGGTACAGATATCTGGAAAATCTGTCCTCTTTCCCTCAGTGCAACCTCTGTGTCCCTCAGGAAAAGATGCTTCTGCTAAACATGAATGAAGCAGTATTAAATAAACTGCAGAGAGGTTGAAGATTGGTACTGGGACAAAACCCAAAAATTTTTAATTTTTGTGTATAAGATGTTGCAGGATTGTGATTGCTGTGAATTGTGGTAATTTCTTTTTGTGTGCATGAGATGGTGAAGGGTGTATCCACCTCAAACAGCTGAGGCAGGATGTGATCAATGTAAGAGTCAGGCAGCTCTAACTCACATTCTTCCTCTTCGTTGTGTCGTGTCTGCATCCTGCAGGTATAACAGAATGAGAGGGTGCTTGCTTTGGAAAGGGTGTCAGGACTAGCATGGAAAAGGATGGGTTATGTACAGTGCTGTGGCATCTAAATGTAGACAAATGGAATTTTCTTGTTTCAGAAGTGGTGACAAATGCCATGTTGAACTAGTTTTGCTTGGGCAGGGCTGTACAGTGGTAGGCAAAGTTTGCTGGGAAGTATTCTGGGAAATCTATACTCTAGAAATAAAATCTATACATGGGCCATTGCATCTGCTGAAACCTGATTTGCAGAGGGGCAAAGAGGCCGAGGCAACTCCCTGTGACCAGAGTAATTTTACTGCTGTCTCAGCACTGTTTCAAATTCCATCCCATTTCCTAAATTCCTAACTCTCCCATTCCACTTCCAAGCAGTAAGCTGTATGTAACTCCTTCCTAAACAGAATGGGCAATGTTGCAAGTGCTGTAATTTGCCTAAAAGCATGTTGTATAAGTTGATTTTCTTCCTTGTATTTTATTCATGGCTGCAATCTCTTCCTTTTAGCCAAGCTGTAGCTGAGAGGAAGAATGAACAAGATGGTTGAGTTAAATATAGCACCGGGGTTGAAGCATAACAGACTGTCCAGGGCTCCAGTCATAAAAGAAGAAAGAAATTACTTCAGAGAGGATTAAGCACTCTCTTGCTATAGAAGTTGTACATGATGTCAAAGAGTGGAGAGTACTGAACAGCATGCTAGGAAAAGGAAAATCCTGGGATGCTGACCCAGAACATTAACACGCTGCTCAGTGGTTAGCTCAAAATGGAAGAGGAGTTTCACAGCTCTTTTCCCTGAACTGGTGACAGCTGTGACAAAGCCATACCATGGAGATACAGCCCCAGCTTCATCCTCAGTGTGTATGTGTGTGCCTGTGGGTAAGGAAAAGTCATGTTTTTGTACAGCTGCAGGGGTGTCCTAGAGTGACTGAGCTACAGGCTGGACTCACTGTGGACTGCACTAGAGCAAGGAACTTGGCCAGGTCCCCTCCCACCCTGTGAATCTGCTCACACTTCCAGGATTAACCCTCTCATGCCAGCTCTGTACCTCCTGATATTAGGAGGCATGAGAAAATGATTGCTGGAAGTATAAATGTAACCCTGAGCCAGAGGGAATGTGTCTGGATGCTGTCCCCAAGCCTCTCTGGAGGCACAGATCTGCAGACTGTCCAGTGGCTATGGCCAATCTGTGTGGCCACCTCACCTTGTGCTGCTCAAAGACCTGGCTCACCCTCCCTAGCCAGGCTGGCAATATTCAACCTTCCAAATACAGAAATAACAGCTGGATTGCATCAGAGCTTCTTCCAGGGCAAAGAGAGAGACAGGCAAAGGAGGCAGAGCTGGGTTTGGAGCTGGCAGTGGGAGGTGTAGTGGCTGTGTCTGGTGGGTGCCACATCTCTGTCCCCTGAGCATCCCCTCACTTGCCACAGCAGCACTGATGCTGCCTTCAGGACACTGGCACAGGACAGACACTGAAGCTCTGCAAAAACCTTTTGTTGTGCAGGTGCTTTGTCTCCTGAAACTGTGGGTAGAAAAAGACACAAAACAGGGGTAGCATTGCTTCTGCTGGGAGCTGTGCAGCCGTGAGGGACGTGGTGTGATGGGGACAGGAGCTGCTCAGGATCTCTGGGTTAGTGCTGGAGGAGATTTTCCTCAGTGGCCAACTGTGAGAAAATAGTGGAAATAGTTTCCAGACCCTTGCAAATGAAACAACCCTGGGTTTAGGAGGGGTGACAGGAACTCAGTCACCTTTTTTGGTTGAACAAAGGATGTGGGCTGAAGCAGGAGAGGAGTAAGTTATCTTTTCCTACACGATGGAAAGCTTTGCTTTGTTTTTAGTATCATTGTTAAATTGTGCTCTGATGAATGCAAGAGGGTCCCTGTGGTGAAGATCAAACTGTCCCCTCCCCACCATGCTGATAGGTGCTGTGTTTAGAATTTTATATTGCAGAGACATACTGGGAATTGGGTAGCTACAGAGAAGAAAATGTTAGATCAGCAAGGAATCTGCTGCGTCCCCCTCTCTCTACATAAATACAAGGGCCCCTTCTGTGAAGAGAGGATTAAAAAAAAATTGGACATCAAAAGCAGAACCATTCACCTGCTATCATTTGTTTATTAAACAACCTCATAATAGTGATGATTAGGAAAATATTTCATTGAAATTCATCCAATACCTTTCTCTGTAAAGAAATTACTATAGTAAAATGCTACTTAAGCTGACCAAATAACAAAATCATCACAGGACCTATTGACCAATTTACTCCACACATCCACTAACTTCTAGAAAACAATTCCCCTTCAATATTTGTCTTTTATAGGGAGCAAGAAATGCTAGAAACTGGTTTAATTTCACTTTGTATATCTCCAGATTTACACAAAAAGGCATTTGCCCACTGAGTTTTGTGCCTTTTATTAGGAATGACTTACTGGAAAAGAATGTGTTTCACTTTTAGTGACCCTAAGCACTAGAAATGGATGAAGAATTGATTTTTTTGGTTTGCTGAGTGAACTAGGAATTTGTGAGGAAAATGCTTGTGGGTTGATCCCCCCAACTTTTTTCATCTTCCCACAGAAGAGTAAAATAAAAAAGCTAAGAAGGATTGCGTTGGCCCAAGCATTTCTTTGACATAGAACACAATATGCTGTTCAGAAAATGTGAAAATGAAAGGCCTGGAATGCTTTTAGCAGAAAAAAAAAACCATGTCAGCTTCTAGTGCTGGGAATGAGTAAGGTCAGATCCCCTGCTCAATTCCTCCTGAACTTGTGTTGGAGCAAACCAACAGTACCTTCAAACAAAACAAGAAACTACTTTATAGTGCAATAAAGAGAGTTGCTTGTGCTTGTCTATAGTGATTCACCTGAGTTTTACAAAGGAGCAGTAGTACCAGTAAAAACAAAACACCTCTGCCAGAATTTTCAGTGGCAAAAGCTTTGACAAAAGTGGAAATTGCACCAATAATACATTTTTCAGATTGTTTCAGCTTTTATTTGAGAAAAAAATATTGAAAAAATTTTTGCAGCCACTAAAACTCTAGGCTTTTGTGTTTTAAAGTGAGGGGAAAAAAGAGCAATCTTTGAGTTTTTCAGTGCAACTTCAAAAATGCTCAAACATTTTTAAACAGAGAAAGGAAAAAGGTTTGACTTGTTCTCAAATCTTCTCTAAATCAAGTCACATCTCTGCAGCTTCTTAAATGCACTGTGGTCACAGACCCCAGCTTCTTGTGGGTTTGTAGTCACAGAATTAATCACAAGGCTTTTGCTTTCAGCTTAGAAAGGGCGACATAACTGCACATGAAGCTTTTGTACTCCCTCTCAGACGAGCTGGAACACTTTATAACACTTTCTGGTCTATTTTCCAGCCCTGTAACAAATAAATAAATTCTTTGATGTTAGCAGCTGAAAGCCTAATTGTTCCTATAATGATTCTTTGTTAAGTTACCTCTTTGCCCCTTGCCTGTAAAGATGTTTTCCACTGCCTGGGCTCAAGATGTTCTCTGAAAGGCCATTATGTGACACATTGTAGGAGATTTTTCATAAAAGACTTCATAAACTTTGAATCTGGGTTATTAAAAGATGAGGTGTTGCAAAGGAATATCTTGAAAGCCACGCAAGATAGACTTGGGAGCTCTGCTGGGATGTAGCTGCTCTATTTGAAGAGCTGTTCTTGTGTACTGCCCATTCTGGTAATCCTGGGGAGGGGGATGCTGTTCATTGGAGAGGCATGAACAGAGAATGGCTTTCTTTAAAGAGCAAACCCCCCAAAAGGGGAAGCCTTGTTTGCTGCAGGGAAATGATCTCTTTCATAGCCTGGGATGTTTCTGCCTGGGTCCAATCTGGGCCCTACCCAACTCCTGAGCCTTGGTCCTTCTCCCACAGAATCAGACAACCCTAAAAGCTCTTGCTTGCATCATCAGGATGTGACCTCTCCATGTTCATTTTGCAGAGCACAGGAATGGTAACTTCCCACCTCTCATTCACAGGGATTGCTTGCTGAGTTCTCCCATGTTATTCCAACAACAGCAAATTTTCCACCTTGGCTCTTTCCAACAATTTAATTTATTTTTTTAAATCTTCCTTTTTCCGCAAAGCTGGTTCCCCAGCTGTGTTTGTTTTGCCCAATTAATACAACTCTGACATAGAAGTGGCCATTGTATATTATTAATGCTGTTCCGTTTTCAGGAAGAATCTTGTTTCATTTTGAACTCATAGGTCAAATTTTCTAGTCCCTCTGTATTTATTTATTATGTGGAAAACTCCAATATTCAGCTCAGGGCTATTCTCTACCTTTTGCCCCTTTCATAATTGATTAAAGCTATATGATTCTTCCTATTGCTCCTCGATGTGTTCTCCTGTGTTTGCTCTTCCTTTGTTAGTGCTGGAGCATGAAGGAACACAATGAAACACTAAATATTATGAGGTCAATGGAATAGTTAGAAGGTAAACAGAGAAAATGAGTACAAACCAGCTGCAAAAGGACCAGAGCCTGGGAACTGACAGAGCATTAGGGAAGAGTGGCCTTGCAACAGATGCAAGAGACCGAATTAGTTTAAGGAGCGAGTTTGATCAATTTATGTGCCATTTTACACAGGAGAGCTGTATGTGATGGCAGGAGTGAGTCTCAGCAGGATAGAAGGTCTCTTGCATCCCTAACAGTTCTTCCTGAGGGAGGAAATATCCAGTTCCCTGTCTGACCCACTCCTGCTTGCTTTCCTTGCCTCAGTGGATTAGAAAGCTCTGTTTCCATGCTGGGGGAGAAGGGGGTCAGCAGCATAGGTGGACATGTCCCTCTTTGTGGAGGCATGTTTGGGCCAGGGAGAGGTGACAGCTTGGCTGGATGGTCTGTGGAGTTGCTTGAGGTACCAAGAGGTTCCTGTTCTGGGGAAAATTGCCAGAAAATGCTGGCTGTTCTAGAGAAAAGTCTCTCAAATAGGAATCAGAGTGGGCAGGTTGAGTTACAACCTTTCCAGGTTTAGGATCTGTGTTGAACAATAGACCAGGCTGCTAAAGAAAATAAGCCATTCCCTCCAGGTTAGGCTCTGCAAGCAAACATTCAGCTTGATTTGCTAACAGCCCACAGTGCCTTAGGGAGTGCAGAGCAGTTCTCTGAAGGCAAGGAAGAGCAGGATTGAGTACAGGACATTTATCATCTAGCTTAGATGTAGAACATCAAGAGTGAAAAGGGAATAAATGCCAAGGGCTTAGTAAATCCTGGGGAGACAATCTCCAGGCTGTTCAGCTGCCTGAGGTGCATCAAATAAAGCATTTGCTCCTCCTGAATACAACAGCTCCTCTGGTGTTGGAAGAGCTGAGCCAATTGCAGAGTGCTGAGCCAATTCCAGGAGTTGTGCCTCTTGCCCCCTTCTGGCATCCTCGCTCATGTTCTTGTCCCTTGGCTTTGTACTGGCTGTGCCATGGGAAGCTTCCCCTGCTTTTGTCCCCCAGATTTGATCTCTGCCTGCTTAGAAAGTGGAATCAGCTGGAGGGAGGTTGGGTGTTAATCTAAGGGCGAGCCCCAAGAAAAAGGGGCAGGAATGTACAGCTCTAATCTGGGGAGGAGAGGTGGAAGGAGGAGCAGGGCCACCTGGATTTGCAGGCAGCCAATTGCTGGATCAGCTCAGCTGTCTGTGCCCTCAGCCCATTTGCAGAACTTGCACCTCAGGTGCGTGGGGGTCACGCTGGGGAGGAGCTGAGCTGGCACAGGGTGCCAGATATCCCTGGCACTGCCCAGCTGTGCCTTCTTTTAGGATGCTAAAAGCCTTTCAGCAGAAGAAGAAAGTGGTGAGGCAAGACAAAGATGTGATCCATTGTGAAGGAGAGACCCTGCCATCTCCTAGAAAACCCATGGCATCACATGCTCTGGCAGACTTCAGGCTGGCCTAATTTAATCAAATATTCATGTTGTGGTTCTCCCAACTCCGACTGTGAGAGCAGCTGACATTGATCACCAAAAGCCTTTGATGAAGATAATTGCCCTTGTTGAGCTTTGCTTCTATTTCAACACCCCCCTTGGCAGCATCCTTCACACCTTCATGGATGTGCACATTTACTCCTGTTATTTGGTTCCAGGAGCTGCTGAATTCAGGGGTCTCTCAAGAGCCCTGTGCAGGCACATGTAGATCTGGACAGAGAGCACATCCCCATGGAGCCAGCATGCAGCATCCTTTGACAATTTTGATATGACATGCAATAACATGTCATGGCATCTTTTGCACAGCTGACAAGTGTGGCACTTTTTAAGAGCTAAAAAAGGCATTCATGAAATCCTCCAGCATATTGCTGGCTGTCTGCTGTCTTGTCAGTATTGTCCTCCCTTGCTATGCAGAATCAAATTGTGTGCCTGCAGAACTGGATAAACTCTAGCACTTCACACATCTGCAACAGGCTAACATGATTACAATAGTTTAATTCTTCTTGATATCAATGAACTGCATACAGAGTAAGATTAATTATTGCTGTCATTTTGTCAGCCCTGTAATAAGAAAACATAGATTCTGATTGACAGATGCAAATTTGTTGGGAAGAGACAGTTTGCCTCACCTGCTCCCCAGGGAGGGAGAAAACCTGCAAAAGTTGAGCTGACCTGGGAAGGGATGTGCAGGCTGGGGCTGGGATTATCACCTGCTCTTAGATGTGCCATGGATGTGCTTGTTAGTATCTAAGCCATCCCCTGTCAGCCCACCAGAGCATCTCACATGTGCCCAGACAGCCTAAGTTTATTTTCAAATATGTGATGGTGAGGATGGAAACTAGGTGCTGCCAAATGTCTGTCTTCAGGAGGCTGTGCCATGTATTTGCCTCTCCTTATAGTGGTCTTCTCTGGTCAGAGTGGGTGTAAAATGCCACCAGACAGAGCAGCAATGATTCCCACCTGCTCTGTGCTTTTATAAATGAGTGCCCAGGAAAGCTGGACTGAAAAGCTGCCTGCTGCTGCAGGGTGATAGACTGACAGACAGAGCTGTTATTTTTGTTTTGTTGTTGTGCACTGGCAGTCTCCTAAAAAAGGTACATTAGTTATAGATTAGTATTTAATACTCCACATTCACACTGCTATGAGGGACTTACTGAAACCCTTTCAGTTCTCTTACTGAAAGGGTAATGCTGGATGCTGGAGCATCCAAAAGCTGCTCCAACCAGTCCAGGCTGTGGAAGGCTATGAATTAGGGAATAGTGGCCACCTCTTTACTCTCCCAGCCTCATCATTGGAATAGGGAATGGAGCAGAGCTTGGAGCAGGGAAGAAATGTGCTTGTTTTGGGGGCTGAGTCCGGTAAAGTGAAACTTCTGGGAGCACAGCTGGGAAAGGCACAGGCTGGTATTTCATGATATGAAATGTGGTTTTCTCAGTGGATCTGGTCTCTCTAGGTGAGTGTCTCCTCATTTGCTGGGTCTGCTGCAGCTGCACAAATTTGGACCAGATGAACATTGCAGGTCCCTTCCAGCTGAAATGTTCTGTTCTGTTCCATATCAGTGCAGCACTCGGGATCCTTTTTTATCTTGAAGCAACAGGGTGCTGCAGCCTTCCCCGCCCAATGACAGCAGCAGCAGAAATGATGCATTGTGCATAATTCCCGTTTCATTTCCTCAATACACAGTGCATACATCACTGTGGTGGCAGCTGGGCCATTAAGAACTACCCAAGAGCTGCCTCCAATACATCACATACATGAAAGGATGATATTATGAGGACTTTAATGTCATATGATGATCCCCTGGAATTGTTTGTCAGACTCCTGTTCTGGATTGGTCTGAGGTTAAAGCCTGCTGCTGATGGCTGCCACACAGTGTAATTCACACTGCCCTTCTCTTCAGAGTTTACTACCTGAAGTCATGCATTTAGGGAAAGTGAATGATGATAAACTACAGGAATATATTTAACCTTAACTGTTATTAAATGATAGCTCTTCTCACTGCTTCAGCTGTCAGTGATCAAACAGATACTTGCTAATGACTTCTACTTTTAAATTATATGTTGAAACTTCTGAAATTCATCAGAGGCAGTCATGCTAACATTTTTATAGCAGTAAAAAAAGGACAACTAGGGCTGGAAGAGGGGAATAGGCACTTGAAAATTATTTAGCAGAACAACTCACTAAAATCCCCACATTCCTGCCCAAGAACTGTGCTTTGGGCCATGAACCCCAGAGCTCAAGGAGGAGGTTTTAGTGAATTGTGTCATTAGAAGGAGCAGGAAGGAGTGTCCTGTCACAAGATCAGTGCCAGCCAGGATAACCTGAGGTCAGCACAAGCAGTTCCTTAGGTTTACAAGGGTTTTTTTCTCTTCCTGTACCTATACAGCCTTTAAGCAGTGCATTCAGGGCACAGGGATTGGGTCAGCAACATCTCTCTGCTGTCTCCACTTTGAAGACAAATTATCTTTTGTGGGGGACAGGCAAGACTTGAACTGGCAGCAGTGCTCTGTTCGAGATATCAGGGCATTATGTATGCTGAAGAACAGGGGTTAAATCTTTCTTGGTATTTCTTAAATGTTTCATTTTATTTTTGAATTGATGACTCTTACAATCCTCTTTGCCTGCAAGCCCCAAAGCAAGTTGTCCTTCCCTGGAGCTGGCATAGAGAGCAGGAGATGGCATTTCTGCTGGTAGCTGACAATCCTGTTGAGAACACCATGGGGTTTTTTGAAAGCTCACAGCCCTCAGACATTGCCTGAGCTTTGGCCTCACTCTTACTCATTCATAAACCAGGAGCTAACAAACACCATTTGCACTTTTTTTTTTTCTGTGCTTTTATGGTTAGGTGGAAAAAATATTCCTCTGGTGGTGGTGTTTATTCAAAAAATAGCATAATATAATTACACAGACCTACAAGCCTGTCCTGTCCTTTGCTAAAATTGACAGCAGCTGCTTTTGCAATGGGGTTGTCTTTCAAATGAAAACCCAGTGGAGAGACCCCTCGTCCCATTTTCCCAAAGCAACAGAAGACTCATTTTCACTTTTGATTCAGGCTGGACTTGAATAGGTGACCTGTCTGAATGGGAAGGACTTTTCCAGTTGCTTCAATTGCTCACTTTACAGTAATTTTGATCTTGCTTCCTTTGATGTCTTTCTACTGCTAACCCTTTTTTAATGACACATAATTCAGTGTTTTTCTCAAATGCCTTGCCTTTACTGAGAAGCACCTTGATACAAATCAGCCATTGTTGTATTAGGGAGAGGTTCAAAGCTATGTTTGATACTGCAGGGCAAGCTAATGGCTCAAAACCAGAATCACTACAAAGTGTAGGTGTCTTTTCTTTTTTTCATCCTTTTTTTTTACCTCTCTGCTAAAAAAAAAAAAGGCACAAAATGTATTCTCAGTAGTCAAGCATGCAGGAGGGGGAGGAGACATTTATCACAGCAGCCTGAGTGCTGGAAAGGGACCATTTCAAAAGGACAGAGGATAAAAAGCCATGAATCAATATTGCTATGTGCCTTCTGCTGCTGTTTATTTGAATCCATTTGTTTTGCTGACATATTTCCCATGTGGCTGGAAATGCTATTTCCTTTGATAGCATCAGCAATTGATGTGTTGCGTTTGCTGTACAGCGAGGTGCATCACAGGCAGAGGGATGTCACTCAGGAAAAAGGGCATGTTCCCCCTTTATCTCCCAGCCCCCTGCAGCCCTGTGTGATGGGCACTGGCTTCTTGCAGGGAAGGAGCTGACAGACTGAGAACAAACTGCTGTTGACCAGGGGCACACCATTATTTTTGTTGCATGAGAGCGCTGGGATCCCGTGTGATACAAGTTCTCCTGGCAGTGGTGGGGAGATGATGCCTGGAGAGAACTTCTGGGAGGTTTTAAAGCTGGAAATGACAACTGCATGAGAAGCCAGGGTGCTTCACTGGTTGGTGGTGCTTGTAACAGAATCCACTGCTCCCTTCACTGGCCACATCTGGTTACCTCCCTTCCTATTGAAACATATCCTTTAAACCTAATATAGCTTTCCATTTGCTGATGGAAATGCTGTAACAAATGGTGTATGTTTATTCAAGTTGTCTAAATCTACAAACTTAGAATAAAAAGAACTATAAAAGATGAAATATTTCACTAGGAACGGATTTAGTCACACTTTGAATAACAGAGAATTAAATTTTTAGTATCAGCTTTGGGTTGGTGTTTTAACTCACAGCTCCTATGAGAACATGCAGACAGATTTTGTTAAGCTGCAAACTAGGTTGATGTGTTGTGCAAAAGTAAGAGGAGAAAACTTCTATTTGTCTGATTTCCTTTCAATGCATGTTCTGAGAATATGACACTTTTGCTGAAAACTTCCCACTCAGGCAGTTGTAATTTTAATGAATGATATACCATTTTGTGTCAAAAAGGCATCTTGGTCCCTGTCATCATTATGGTGTATGGAAAAAGCGATTATACTCTCTTTCAAATTCAGCAAGGGAAGAGCAGCTTTGCAATGAATCACAGAACTATTTATGTTTGTGGGGAGCACAGGGGAGAGTGGAGTGGCAATAGAAAACACTTTCTGTGTTTTGCCTGCTTTCAGTGACCTAGAAAAACGTTGGGGTTTTTTGCCTCTCCATAGTTACCAGAATATCCATTTTTCTTTTTTTTTATTTTGTTTTGTTCTCAAAGCCTGGCACCTGCAGGAGGTGTTTTCTGAGCTCTTTGAGCATTGGATCAGTAAATGGGGAAGGGCACATTCTCTCTTTGTAAAAATGTACAGTCTCCTATAGTTTTTCCTATTCAGGAGCTGCTACCTTTCAAACATAATTCTTGCTATTCAGGAGGTGGTGCTGAACAAAGCTGAGGCTGGATACTGATCTCTTAAAGGGAATTCTTCCCTTTTCAACACAAAGCTCGTTGCATTCCAGCTCAGAATGGCTGCTGCTCCTGCTTTTTGAAAGATGAAGAAGCAGACACCAACATAAAGGGATTGAATGACCACGTGCTATTTGCCATTTCCTTGAGTCTTACTGTGCACATTCATACACAGGAATTGTGAATCTCTGTTTTCAGAGCAGTGAGGGTGTGGAAACACATAACTAAAGTGGCATGGAGAGGTTCAGCTTCAGGAAACTTCTCCTGTTGTCCGGATTGTTTTTATTCTGTCCAACATCTGCTCAGTAGTTTGTGCAGAGCAGAGGTTTGCTGTCAGATTGCTCTCTTCTCTGGTGCTTGGTACAGCAGAGCCCTGGGACTGGCCATGTGTTTCCAACAGAGTCCTGCAACAGATGATAAATAGCCTGAGTGTCGTGGTCCCTTCTACCAGTGTTGTTCCTACTGGATCAGGCTAAATTCCATTAGGGCAATGCAGAAAGCCAGAGAGACTTTCTGACAAGTTGCAGAGAAAGAAGAGCAGCTTGGGTACACTGGGATCTTGTAATCAGCTTTCCTGAAAGGAAGGATGTGCTGAATGGCAAATAAAAGTTGTGGTTCATCCTTCTCCTGACCGCCCAGAACTGCCACCTGCCCAAAGTGCCTTTGCTTTCCACCTGTGCAGCCAAGTTTTACTTCTGGTAAAAGCAGAGCATCAAGGGCAAGATGGAGAGAGAAAAGGGATTGTCATGCCTGAGCCTTATCTCCACAGAGCCAGCACATGTAGGGTTTCACACCCTGACCTGTGAACCAAGAAAAGTTCCAGGAGCTCCTGACTTATCTGAGGTGTGTCCCAGACTGGTCACAATGCAGGGTGTTTAGGATAAGAATACAGAAGCTTTCAGCATTTATTTAAGTGGAAATTTTCAATGTTTGAGTCCAAGGCAGCTTCCAGTTTTATAAATTTAAAAATCACCAGCCCATTTGTCTCTGGCATCCAGCCCATAAGTTAGCAGCTTTAGTTCATTGCAACAAGCTGAAGTTCCACAACATTTCAAGAGTTCACAAACACTGAATTTGGAGCTCTGAGTCTTGTGGATGCAGCATTTCTTAGCAGTATCTGAAGTGTGTTCTCCTAAACCATATTTGACAGGTGAATGCAAGAGAGAAAATGTGGTTCCACTGTGTCTATTGAAAGCAGATGCAGCAAACTGAGTTCAGTGGCTCAGAAGGGGGTAGCTGCTGCAAAGCTTGACATAGAAGATAAATTATGAGGTGCTATTTCTGGCCTCTAGCAAAAAGAAAGGTGGGTGATAGAAGATTGACTTGAAAACAATCACTTTAAATGATTTTGGAATTGTATGAGCTGGAGATGTGCTGCATTTCACTGATGGATGAGTTCAGAAGCTGACCTAATTCCCCTTATTATAGTCATATGGGCTTTTCTTTACCTGTTTCACTTACAGAAGAAACATTTAAAGAGAACTTGAAGTAATTTCTGTCTGTGAAAGTAACACATATGACAGGTTATTTGCAACCCCTTTTACTTAAGCTAGTTACTGAACATTTCTAAGTATTTAATTTGCTTTGTGTGATCCCGTTAGTTCCTCTACAGTGATTTATTTATTTAGGTTTTTGTGGGTTTTCTTTCTTTTTTTTTTTTTTTTTCACATAGATGTTAATGTCTTCCATAAAGCAGCAGATAAATGGTCACCTATAATGTGTTAATTCCCCTCAGAGAATGCATGAAGGAAAAGTCTATTGAAGGTGGCTAGATTCAGCTGAGACTTCTTCTGTAACGGTAGAGTAGCCCCTTCTCTGTTTTCATTAATTATGCACTGCAGCAGTGAGTTTTGCAGTGAAATTTCCACATGCTTTAAGCCACACTAATGAATACACATATAGAGAAGTGATATTATTGTTTCCCCTCCCTTTATTTTACTGTAAATTAAGCTTATTTTGTTTCTATTTCCTCCTGACTTATTTTCCATTCACTTGTTGTTTTGTAGCACTTCCGCGATGATTTTGATCCTGTGTGACATTTTCAGCTGATATTTATTAAAGAAATTGCAGCAATTAATTAAGTTATTTAAAAGCTTAGTCCCTCTGTTCTAGACCTAAGTATATGTCAAACTGGTGGTGTTTGGAATTAGGAATGCTATACTGGCTCTGCTGCCACTATAATTCTGTCAGCAAAAGTTGTCCTGGTAAAGATTTATGGCTTAGAAATTGTTGTCTAACAGCAAAAGAGAATGGTTTTGACCACATGAATATAAAAGAGTATTTTCTTTGAATTCTGCTTTCACTTCAAGGAGACATGGATGAAGGCAAGTGGATAGGTCTTTGATTTAGGGATAAAATCTGTCCTGGTGAATCAGTGTTGAAGCAAAGAAGGAGCAGCTTGCAAGAGGGCGTGGCAAGAGCAGAGAAACTGATTGGCCTGAAGCATAATCTGTTAGTGCTGCTTATTACCATGGAAAAACAAACAAAAAATCCTAGGATAGGATTAGATTTTTTTTGCAACATCAGAAGATGGCAATTAAAAGGTGCTTTAGTCCCAGACTCCTTTAAAATCCTCTTTCTTGTATAGTTATTTCCTGATAAGTTCTACCAGTTCTACAAATAGTTGATAGGAGAAAAGGTGTGAATTTAAAACATGGCACATATAAAAAACCTTCTAGGAATGCTTCTGCCTTTTCTTATCTTTTCTGCTGATATGCTTCCAGGAACTCCGTATTTATTTTTTCTTTCATTCTGGCATGAAGTCAGAATTAGTCTTCAATAATGCTCATTTATGTTCTTGCTAGTTCATTGCTTTCTTTTATTATGTAGTGTTATATGTGCCATTTGCATCTAAATTCCTGCAATTTATGGTTAATTTGGGACAAATCTACTATTAAAAATAAAAAAGAAAAAAAAATGAAGCATAATTTTGATGGGAAGAAGCTGTGGATTGATTAATTCCCTTACTGTTGTAATACAGCAGCTGGTCAGGGATCAGGACCTCACTTGGTGGGGGCTGTGGAAGAGAAAGGAGGTGTCTGTCCTTCCCAGACCTCACCATCAGACAGTTAATGAATGGATACAGACAGGGAGGGAGGCAGAAGGACACATGAGCCACTCTGAGTCAGAGGGCTGCAGCAAACCCACAGCCTAACACTTAAGGATGTTATTGACGTAATGCCACAGGAGAATTACAAGGATAATGAGGATAGTTTCACAGATACTTACGGCTGCCTGGGAAAAAGCACAAAGGTGCCTAAGTGAGTGTTTTAACAAGTGGGAGATAAGGGCTTTTATCCTGAAAGGATTAGAGGACAGAGTTGGTTTCCTGACGCTTAATGAAAGACAAGAACTGGATCATAAAGAATCTTGAAAGTGAAGCTTCTGTTTGATGCAATGGAGAAGAGGGTCCAGAAACCCAAGAGGGGTCTGAGATGGTTTAGGGGTGATGGATAAGGGGGGAACATAACCACGTCTGTTGATGGGAAGTGAAAAAAAATAGGCCACTGTAAGAGAGGAAAGAACCTGCTCGGGAGACCTGCAGCTCTGGGGGATGGAGAGAGGGTGGGTGCCAAAATGTTACATGAAGAGGTTCTCAAGAAGGGGCAGGCCAGGGCAGCAGCCAGGCAGGGTGATGGGACTGTGCCAAGGAAGAGGAGGGAAGGAGATAAGGCTGTGAGTCCAGAGGGAGAGTTAAAGATGTCTTTGAGGGTTTTGATATGCTGAGGTTGTACTGCTGCCAGAAAGGAAGGGAGGAGAGAAAGTTAAGCCAGGGACACCAACACGACATGGGCGGGGGAGGAGAGGCTGAAGGGAAGAAATAACTAAAGAAGTAGGAAGAAAATTAGAGTACTGAGCAAAGAAGCCAGACAAGACAAGATTGTGGGTGGTGAATGATGCCAGAGCTCTGGGCAGACTGAAGAGGATGAGGCTGAAGCGCTGATAGAGAAGTTTGATTGAGATAAGGCCACTTGCTGTGCTAGGAAGAGCAGTAATCATGAGGGCTAGAGGCTGGCATTTGTGTGCCTTTGATCCTTGAATAACAACACATGAAAATCCCCTGCATTTTTTATTTCTGTGTTTAGCTTTGCCTCTAAAACCTCTTGCGTTTGTGTAATGCCTTTCACCATAAAGTATTTTGCAGAGGGGACATTGGTTTGGCCAGCAGAGATTTTGGAGTGAACCAGAGCTTGTGTCAATTCTGGAAAATGCAGAATGGAAAGTGGGAAGCAGCAGCAGGTCCCAGAGAATACATGGGTGAGCCTTCCTTTGAGAGTATAAAATTGAAAGCAGAGATAAAAAAACTCTTTAAATAAATTAAAAATGAAAAATAATTCTCTTTAAAGCCTTCCCCACCATGACAACTTACGGGGAAAAAAAAGTTTTAATGGACCAGCATCTCTCCTCTTATAGCCCTGAAAATAAAACAGTCAGGTTTAAAACTGAAGGCATGATGAATTCATGTGTTATCTTCCAGCAGGAGGAACTATGGATGCTATTTTTCCATTTCCTGAGAAAATACAAATAATGAGGAAGTCGATATCCAGTATCTGATAAAAAACAAAGACTGGGTGACTGGGTGCCCACTCTTTTGTTGCTGCACAATGGTAGCTCATGCCAGCCCAGATAAGTGCTGTGCAAATTATTTTCCAGAATGCTTTAGATGTGAAAGGCAGTGAAAGACGTGATGAGGAAAGCTTCCCTCCTATCTGATTAAACAGTCCTAGAAAGGCCTGTTTTTGAAACAGCAAGAGAACTGCTGCTTGATACCTAAAAATTGTGCAAGACAGTAATCAGCAGCAGGGCTCTGCATGATAGGGCAGCAAAACATTGCTCTGTGAGGAAGGTGAGGAAGGTTCTCTTCTCCTTTATGTATACTTTGCATTTGTGCAGAGATTCTTACTTCCTCCCCACCAGGCTCCCTTCCCACATTTCCCCCTGAGAAATTCCATTGTGGCTATCACAGCTATATTCTAAACCTTCCAGTAATCTGCTGCTCACTGTTGGTGAGGATGTATCACACCCACAGAGCCATTATTCAAGCAAATCCCTGACTTACATTATTATTTCTGTTTTCCTGCCCTGTTGCTCAGAGAACGTCTGCTCCTCTGTGTTGAGCCCTGCAGATGACTGGCTCCATCTCTAGGCCAATTACAGCTGGCTCTGCAGTGTGAGAGCTGTTTATGCTCAGGTTTTTGTTTTCATTTAGGAAAAATCAGACCAGAATATTTTGTTATATAGATGGCTCTCAGTTACAGGCACACTTCTATTGTTACACTTACCTGCCTAAAGTCTGGAAGGAAGGAAAGTTTTCACTCTAATCACTTTTATCATTAAAAACTCCCCAATATTTCCTAAACTTCATACATAAATATGTTGCTAACATCCCTTTAAAAAAAGGTTTCTTACTACTAAGAATCCTATTGGTAGCAGGTAAGATCAAAATACTTTTCTTTTTCTAATGACAAAAGTTCTCGTGCTTTAATACCAAACACATATTTATATTTGCATTCTCAGCTAAAAAATCTGTAAAGGGAAACATGGACTTAAGATTAAAGCTCAAAAGCTTTGGGAGAGTCTCTCAAAACTGCACTTAATGACTTAATGCATACACTAATGCATCTTATTTTACTGGAACCAAAGTTTTCATGGACTCACACATACTCTCTGAATACATTCTGAGAAGGAAATCAAATACTTAATGACAAAATAAACAAAATCTGCTCTGGGAAGTCTAAAGTTTGCTTTTTCCTTTAGTCAAGGAGCACTTATTTGACAAATGGGTCGCTTTTAGAGATCTTACAAGAGATTGCACACCCAAGTAGAGGCAGAGACTCAGCAGAAGATTATTGTGAGATAATGAAGCAAGTCAGATGAGAAAACATGATGAAACAGCAGAAAATTTACATGCTGTTTTGCTTCTTCCTTTTGCATTAATAAAACAGAAGCTTTTGTGTTTATTTCCAAATGCTGCCTGTTGCTGGATGTATCCACGTGCTGGATGACCTTCCCATTCCCGTGGTCCCAGCTGTGGGCAGCTAATGCCAGGCTGGGGAACAGCACTGGTGAAACAGCCTGGGCAGCTCCAGGTCCTGGATGGGACTGAGCACATTTTCAGAGAGTTCTTCCTGTTGCTTGCACTGGCCCAGTGTCATCCAGATTCACAGAATTCACAGAATTCACAGAATGAGCAGGTTGGAAGAGACCTTCAAGGCCATCGAGTCCAACCCAGCCCCAACATCCCAACTCAACCCTGGCACCCAGTGCCACATCCAGGCTTTGTTAAACACCCCCAAGGATGGGGACTCCACCACCTCCCCTGGGCAGCCATTCCAGAACTTCATCACCTTTCTGTAAAAAACTTTTTCCTGATATCCAACCTGTATTTCCCTTGAGGCTGTGAGCTCTGGTTCTGTCAGTGCTGCCTGGAGACAGAGCCCAGCCCCAGCTGAGCACAGCCACCTTTCAGAGCTGTGGGGAGTGACAAGGTCACCCCTGAGCCTCCTTTTCTCCAGGCTGAGCACCCCCAGCTCCCTCAGGGGTTCCTCACAGGGTTTGTGTTCCAAGCCCCTCTCCAGCCTTGTTGCCCTCGTTGATAAATGAGAATGGCTGACAAAAGGCCCAAAAATCAGCGAAAATGAGGTTACTGATGAATAGCAGGCAATATATTTTATTATTTAGCATGAAACCCCTTTGATATTGGCTTATGAGACAGAATAGCCCCATCATGCCTGCAGTTAGAAGGATTAATTTGTATCACATGCCACAAATGTGCTTGTAGTGCAATTATGCTAAAAGAATTGTTCTTTGTCTTGGTGCAAGAGCAAAATATAGTCCTGTTTTACAGGATACAAACACCTCCCACCCTGCAGCCCTCAGGGCTGGGCTCAGGACACTGCTTTATGTGCCTGACTGATGTGACAGAGCGTCCAGAGCGTGCTCAGGGTGGCTCTGCCCCAGGGGACAGGGCTGAGCAGGGATCTCTTTTCCCCTGTTCCCGTGGGCCAAACACTGAGCTATTCTCATATGCAGGAACTCAGTGACAGAGACCTTGAGATAATCATGATAAATAATTTATGAGGGAGGAACATGTCAGGACTCGGCACAGAAAGGTGATGGGACATACACAGCATAGGGCAGGTATGGAGGGAACTTTAAGCTCTGAGTTTAAACAGAGCTTGTGGACAAAAGGGCACTGGTTTTATGGGGATTTGGTGAGGCTGGTCTTGCTAATTATGGCAAATTAGTGTACTCATACCAGGCACAGATGATGCAGGGAATGGGACCACTAGCAGGGAAACTGGAAAAATTTCAGTGCATAATACTGCTGTAGTCATTGTGCCTTTAATATCTTGCTGGTGAGAGCATTCAGACAGACAGAGGGGAGCTGGTTTGAATAGACATTTTAATTTTAAACATTTTCACACAGTTCTGGGTCCTATCCTCTTTGTAAGGCTGAGAAGTACAAATACAGCCTTGCTGAAGGACAGAAGCAGGGACACACTTGAGCCTCATTTAAAACCATCCCACGTAGCCTAAGTGCAAATTATCAAGCTGAGTTTTTACATATGCAGGATACCAGGAGCAGAACATGGAGTGACTCTTTAGCTCATTTCAGGAGAATATGATCTGATTTCCCTCTGTATTTGTGTTCTGCCCTGCAAAGAAGCCGTGTGGGACACTACAGGGAAAGGACAGACATCCCTGGAGTACCCATGTTTGCCTTTGCTCAGAGCTCACAGCTACCCTGCTGTGCCCTGGCTGTGCCCTGGCTGTTCCCTGGCTATTCCCTGGCTGTTCCCTGGCTGTGTGCTTCTCTTCTCCACCAAAGGCACTCTGCTGACACCTGGCATGAGCATGCTCCTGCTGTCTTGGTGGGGATTAGCTGGAATTTCCTTTGCTCACAATAGAACTTCTGCCTCTGGAAGATGGCAAGGATTATTCCTCTTCAGGCAGGTGATTTCTGCTTGTGCTTTGACACCTTCCATCGAGCTCAGAAATTGATAGTGCTGGTCAAATGTGTTAACAGCCTTTATTTCCCAGGGACTTATCACATAAACTGTGTTTTTCCATTTTTTTTCCTGCTTAGGCAGAGACCAACAGAGACATCATGAAATGAGAGGCTGTATATAGTTAGTGTTCATAAATTACATGTAGTAAAGAAACAATACGAATGGTCTCCCCATCCCATAACTGGCACATTTTCAAGAAAACTTTACACTGATCAGCTTGCCCAAAGTGGGAGTTGCTGCTGAAAGAGGTATGCCATAAATTGCCAGTCTGTAATGGGACTATCAGTCCCCTGTGTCTGAGCAAATCATCAATTGTCAAAATATGTCTAAAAAAATCAAGTACCTAAACCTCCTTTTAGGTTTATCTGCTGTCTGCCAGCACTCAGCAAGGGGCTGTGTTATTAGGCATTGAAAGAGCTGTGTTCCACACTCCTCCTGACACACTGCTATTTAAGGCTCTGCCTAGCATTAATTTTTCTTTCTTCTTGGAATAATTTTCTTTTTTTATTTGGTTTTTAGAACCAGAGCTATAAATCTGGGAAGCATTTTACACGCTGTGTTAGGGCTTGATTGAAATCCCATTGAAATCAATGAAAGCTTTCCAGCTGCCTGCAGTGGAATTGGTGCTTGGGAAATCAGGAAGAAGTGTCTTTTAAAATAAGAATTGTATCCATGTCATAATGTTTATTACCAGTAGCAGGAAATAAACCAAAACACTCATGTCTTTTCCCAATGTCACTCATATATCATTTAACTGCTACCTATATACACCCAGCTGGGACACAGAGTGCAGAAACAGCTCTTCTGGGCTACCTAATAATTCTGCTTTATAAACACAAATCAATGAGAAAAACAAAATTCCCTTATCTTATTGATAAAAATATTCATATAAAATTGAAATTACACTAGAGGAAACATCCAGCAAATGTCCCAGTCTGCTTCTGAGAACCTGGAAGGAAAACCTTCCTTGTAGTCTCATTTCTGTGAAGTCCTGTGTAGAAAATATTTCTTTAATGCCTCACACTTTCCATAGACAGGTACTGTTAAGAAATCTTAATTTGTACCAAAGCTTGTGGTTGTGACCTGGTTATCAAAAATTAAGAACCCCAAAAAAAAAAAAAAAAAATTATGATGAAGATGTAACAAACGCTTGTGAAACTTGTCTGGGTAATTACATGCAGATCCTGGAGACTGAAATGAAAGTGTGACATCTGCATGTTACTTTGTCATCAAAATTGCTGCAGTCTACCGAGGAGCTAGTTACAACAGAGACAAGCCTCAAGTCTCCGGGGATGTTACAGAGACGTGAGGATCCTCAGGTCTTGTCAGAATTGAATTCTTATGTGGTATTCTCAGCTAACGGCGAAAATAATTATAGTTATGGCATTTCAAAACGTAACTTTGCCAAGGAAGTATTTAAAGCCTGAGTCGGATTTTCACATGCTGACGAGGAAAAAGGGAAGTGGTGCAGAGAATTCTCCGTGCAAAAACAAGTGCTGCAGCAGTGATGAACCCTCTGATAGCACCTTTATCAGCGTGCAGGCGTGTTTTGAGTAGTGTGAGCCATGGATGACTGTTGCAGCTTGTTCTTTGCCTTATGGGAGGCAAGAAAGGGCTTCTTGTTTGATTGGTAAGATGAGCTGCCTCGTTGCACAAGGCGATGGAGGAGAAATGCTTGGTGAAGCATTTCCTAAGCCTTCTTGGATTCCTGCCACAAGGAAGTGCAGTGAGTGCAGTGACAGCGAATGGAACGTTGTGAGAAGGAATTAGAAGGGCGGCATACCTTTAAAGATTGTGGCAAAAACCCCCAGCCACCAAACCAAACCAAACCAACCCCCCAGCTGTTCACTAAATTACAGAGACGGCAACAGAAATAGGTGTGGGCAGTGAGAGAACGTATGAAAGAGAAAAGAAGACATTTTAGAACTGAAAATGAAAAGCAGTAATTTTAGAACTGAAAAATGCTGTGTTTGTCCACTGCTCTTAGATGTTAGCATAAGCACTATTGAAATTAGTAAAACAAAGATAAAACTCTGCTGATAAGAGTAAGTTTCTGATTCCTCCTCAGCTCACAATGTTTTTAAACAGGGGCAAACAATCAGAGACCCACTACTGAGATCAGCAAGAGCAGATGAATGGGAGGCTACAGTGGAGCTCCTCTGAGGGTTGAGAACACAAACATGCCTTCCTTGAAGCACTAAAGATATGCAAACACCATTTATTTTTCTATGTGGTTATCTGAGAACCACAACACTTACCTAAGCTGAAAATGGTTTGCTGCTTTAGCTTTCCAAGTTTAACATCCATTATAAATGGCTCTACTGATACCTGCATTTCCTTGTACATCCAAGTCACTAAACACAAATTGCAGCAGAGTGAACAAAAATGTCCTGTCTTTTCTCTTTCCAGGTGTGGGGAAGGTGTAGATGGAAACACATCAGCGGCAGAGCAGGGCTGTGAATTTGCTGAAGCTGTAATTTGAGGTCTATGCATGATGTGCCAAATCAGTTTTTGGACTCTGACACCAAATTGTGACTGCTTGGGGTTTAGCAAGATGGGAAATGCAGGGAAATGTCTGCTGGTTTGAGCACAGCGCTGATGCTCAAGGTGTGATTTTACATCTGAGGAAAACACCCTTAGTTCAAAAATGTACAAAGCCCTCCCCATGCAACGAACTGTTTTCATCACTTGCCTTCATCAAAGCAACTTGAGATGGTTCCACACTGCTGTGAAATCAGGGGCATCTTCTGCTTTTATAAAACAGAACAATTTTGTTTCATGCTAAAATAGAACCTAGTGTTTCTACTCGGAAAAAAGATGACATGCTTTTTACTTTTTATGAGACATTTTGGAAAGAAGGCAAGGCACCTTTGATTTTATCTACATTTTTCACTTTTTTGTTTTGTTTGCCAAGCAAGATCAAAAACCCACAGAGTGGAAATCTATTTCCAGTAAAAACCCACTGCTCATTTCCATTCTTCCATCACAGTGCCCAGGTGAAAATGAAAATAAAACTTAAAGTGTACTTGAAGGCCACTAGGAAATATTATCACAGAATCATGGAATGTGAAGGGGTTGGGAGGGACCTTAAGGACCATCTAGCCCCAGTCCTGCTGCCATGGACAGGGACATCTTCCACTAGACCAAGCTTCTCAAGGCTCATCCAAAGTGTCCTTGAACAGTGCCAGGGATGGGGAATCCATGACTTGCATGGGCAGCCCGTTCCAGTGTCTCACCATACTCACAGTAAAGAATTTCTTCCTAATATCTGACCTAAATTTCCCTCTCTTTCAATTTGTATCCGTTACCTCTTGCCCTGTAACTACAAACTGTAGTCCTATAACTACAAACTGTAGTCCTATAACTACAGTTCTTGGCAAAGAACATATTAAAAAATACTTTTTAATTGTTACCTTGTTTATTGCAAGACAAACGGCTTTATGCATTATTTGAGCAGGTTATTCCCCCTATTAACAGGAGAATGGAAGGAGCAGCGCTGTGCAGGCACTTCACAGCTCCCAGAACAGGCTGGGCTGTGAAATCGTTCTGTTTTATAAAAGCAGAAGATGCCACTGATTTCACAGCAGTGTGGGACCATCTCAAGTTGCTTTGATGAAGGCAAGTGGTGAAAACAGTTTGTCCCTATTGCACGGGGGTTGCTTTGTACATTTTTGAACTAAGGGTGTTTTCCCCAGATGTAAAATGACACCTTGAGCATCAGCGCTGTGCTCAAAGCAGCAGACATTTCCCTGCATTTTCTATCTTGGTAAACCCCAAGCAGTCACAATTTGGTGTCGGAGTCCAAAAGCTGATTTGGCACATCACGCATGACCTCAGACTGCAGCTTCAGCAAATTCACACCCTGCTGTGGCGCTGATTTGTTTCCATCCACACCTTCCCGAGCCCAGGACGGGACCTTAAGGAAGGTTCGTGCCAAGCCCGCGGGGGCAGCCGCGGGGCAGAGGAGCGACAGCGACATCCCGAGCGCGCCTCGGGCCCCTCCCCGCCGCGCTCCCGGCAGAGGGCGCCGTCAGCACGGCCCTGCCCGAGCCTCCCCGCTCCGGGAAAGCTTCGCTGGCACCGGGAACCGGGAGCGGCGACCGCGGGCGCGGCCGGGGACGGACCCCGCGCCGGCCGCGCCTCTTCCCGCGCCCCGCCCCGCGGGACTACATCCCCCGGCATGCCCCGCGCGGCGGTGCCGCCCGGCGCGGCTGCCGCGTTCCGCCGGGCGCCGAGTGTCGCGCGGCGCGGCCGGAGCTGGGCTGGGGCCCGGGCCGAGCCCGCCGAGCCCCGCCGGGCCTGAGGCGGCGGCGGCGGCGGCGATGATGGTGATGATGGTGATGATGATGGGCGGCGGGCGCTGATCCCGCCCCGCTCCCGCAGCGCCCGCCATGGAGGAGGAGAGCATGGAGGAGGAAGGCGGCGGCGAGGCCATGATGGACGACCAGAACCACAACAACTGGGGCGCGGGCGGCTACGGGCGGCACCTGCTGGGCGAGCGGCCGCTGGCGCCGCGCCCCGCCGGGCCCGAGCACAACGGCGCGGGGCTGCGCGGCTGCGAGCCGGGCGCTGCGGCCGGCAGGGCGGCGGCGGCCGGGGCCATCGCCGCCATCAACATCAGCGCCTCCACCTCCAAGTTCCGTGAGTGACCGGGGCGGGCGGGCCGCGCCGCCGCCCCCTCCCCGCGCCGCTCTCTCCTGCCGGGGTCGCGCCTCGCTTCTCCAAGCCAAGTCAAGCGGGTTAAGGCGGCTCGGAAGGCGAAAATAGCATTCCCTGCTCAGCGCCCCGACTTGTGCTTTGCTGTCACGGTGGATGTGGCTCTGGGAGAGCCTCCTCGGCTCCTGCTGGTTCTGAAGCCTTTTAGCTCAGACCGTGCTTTCCTATAGACTTTGTCTCTCAGCCTGAAAAACCTAGAGGTGAATTGGATTTGGGATTCCCAAATCGGATCCCAGCCTGTCCAGACAGGCTGATGATTGCTGATGGCAGCTGTCCCACAAGGGATGCGTATCTGCAAAGGTCTGATCAGAGCGACAGGGGCTTAATTTATCCAAGTTAGCCCCAAAAATAGAATCGTAACATCAGAGAATGGTTTGGGTCGGAAGGGACCTTAAGGACCATATTGTTCCAAGCCCCCTGCTTGAGCAGGGACACCTTCCTCTAGACCAGGTTGTTCAGAGCTCCATCCATCCTGACTTGGGGATTCCAAAATGGCTTTTGCATGTAGCTTCTAACAGAAATGGCATTTTTTCCCCTATTTTTGTCTGAGTTAAGATCGAGGGAATTGAGCGTGTTTTGCTGTACATTTCAGTTCTACTTTTTTTCCAAAAGTCACCTTTCTGGGCAAAACAGACCTTTTTTTTCTCATGAACCATTGGAAAACTTGGATTTGGATAGTTAAAAGCATTCCTGGAAGTGTAACCGTGTGATTGCCATGATAAAATTTTGATGGGAAAGGCACTTTGTGTGGCCTCCCTGCTTTCCCCAGTGCTCTCTCACCTGTCCATGTCCAGAGGTGATCAAAAGCTCAAAGTTTAGCCTTCTGGATTTCTGCTTCTTGGGTAAACCTGGCTTTTGTGGCACATGGCCAAGGCTGCTTGCTTTGAAGTTAAGACTCCCAGGCTCTGTGAGTTTCCTGGCACTTTGTCAGGTCTCCAGGTACCTTGGGGTGGCTTCTGAACCCTGGAGACAGTTGAAATGAGATGTCCGACCTTGCTAAACTAGGCTCTTGAAGTCCTACTCCAGACATTCAGAATCTTAGTTTTTCCTTTTGTTTCAGAATGAAAATGGTTTTCAAGCTGGATCTCCAGCAAGTGGGAAGGTGATTTTCCAGCTAATCCACAATTTATGTCTGAGAGGGAGAAGCAGCAGCAGAGCATGATTTTGCTTAGGGTGTGGTTTTGGAGTTCTTATTTTCACTTCTCCAGCACTGGTATCCCAACACAATATTTTACTGATTTTTGTTGTTGTTGTTATTTTCCTTCAAAACGGAGAATTCTCTTAGTGAAGTTCATTAGAACTTTTCCACACCTTTGTGTTGTGGATAGCTGTGATGGTACCTGTAAGTGAGCAGAACAAGTCCAGTGAAGCAGTATTGTCTGACAGCCTAAAGGAGCTGAGCTGGGCTCCTGCCTGTTCTTATCCTGGCTCTGATGGAGGATCCCTTAATCACCTTTAATTTTCACCCATAGAAAAAGGGAGAAAGGTCTCTTTGGATATAAATGTTCCCTAGGAGGGAATCAGTGTGTGCTGGATCCCTCCTGCCTGCTCTGTCCCAGTAATGGCAGAACATGTGTGGAGAAGTTTGCCAGTCCTAAGCTTGATGGAAAAGTTGTCTGTTCTCTGCTGCATGAGGCAGTTCATGAGCAACAGCTCCTGCCTTGCTTCATGATGCAGAGGCTGTCCTGGACAGAGTATCCTTCCTGTCACTCAGAGAGGCTAAATCTAGTTCTCCTTCCTTGAGATTTTGGTAAGATTGAGAGCTAAAATTAGAATAATTCATAGTTCATTTAATAGTTTTTCTTTAATAGCTTTTCTCCTGCTTAAATAAACTTGACAAAAACTTCTATGTTGTAGTAAACTTAAAACTAAATATTTACAGTTGATCAGTTTCAGTCATAGCTGTGGATTTATGAAGCAGTAGTATTGTGAAAAGTATTTTTCAAAGTTCCTGAGGGAGAAAAGAAGGCAAAGAACTTTTGGTACTTTAAGAAGAACCATTCCATAATAGCAATTGCAGCATAACCTGGTTGAGGTTATGAAGAGTTCCCATTTTGGTTTTTTTTCTCCTTTTCAAGAAGGGGTGGTTATAAATGTTGTTGATGCCAGTGCCATTTGGGACAGGCACCGATGGCTGTGTGCATTGGCATATCCACTAAATCTGCTGCCTTTCCTCTTGCATCACATTGTTCAGTGCAGTGTGTGTGCATTGCTGCGTGGGCAAATGAAGAAAAAAAGTTGCTTTTACTAACCAGCCTTAATGCAGGCTGAGAAACAGGTTATAAAAATAGAATAGAATTGGAAGCAACCACTGGGCAAACTCATAAACTTGCTAATATATGCTGGGATGTGTCAGGCAGGAGGGCAGAGCAAAACCTATTGTGAAAAGATGCACATGGGGGCTGAGAAACAGGAAAGCACAGGGCCATGGTCTGTAGATGACTCTTGGATAACTGCCTGAAGAGTTTGTACACTTTAGCAAAATATTGAGGATTGTAGGGTGCACTGCTAATTGAGCAGTAAAATTTCTTGTGTCTGTCTTTGTGAGATGAAATACAGCTTCTGAAAGATGCTTAGTTGCTTTCTTTTGTTTTTATTGCCAGAATAAATGTCAGATAATTGTCAGACTGCTCTCATGCATACTTGGCAGTAGGTTAGATCAGCCATCCTGCTCTGTCTCTTGTTTTTTAGCTACAGATTTGAAAAAGTTATTGTGTGTTGTGTGTGAGGTTTTATTACCAGTTTAATGGGGGATATATACCTTCTCTTGATGGTGTTTTGTTTTTTTTTTTTTAAGTGGATTTTGCCATTCTTTTCATTGAAGTTGATACCAAAGAATTTGGTAGGTTGAAGCAGACTGTGTTTCCATTATGACTATAATACTGATGTATCTAGGTTATGATAGCTCATGCATATTCTTTTTTACTGAAATGGTCTCACTGCTGCATTTCACTTAAAGTTTTCCTTTTGAACTTCTTTTGTATGGAAAAGTAGCAGTTGTTGCTCATGATTTACTTGTGAAGTCTTTAATAATTTTCTGGAAAATGCTGAATTCTCTGAAAAATACTGACTTCTTTCAATTCTATTGGACAGATTTCTCTCCCAGCACCACCTCCCCAGCCTGGCTGGAGCTGGATAAAATCCAGCATTCTAGCATGCTTTCTTACAAAATATCAGTGTGACTTCCCAGAAACCAATACATTGCAGTTTGGGAGTGGAAACTGTTGGGCAAATCCTTTTAAATCTTGAACACCTAATGTGGGGATAAGCATTTAAGTGTGACATCCTAAAAAGAGAGAAAAAATAAAAAATTAAAAGGCAATCTATCTTTCCTTGCTAAGGATCTGTGTGATTCCTTCCTTGCTGGTCTCAACCTTGTTCTTGCACAGTTTGTGGCTGGAGGGTCTTCAGGCCACCCTTCACTTCTGTGTGTGTAAGAGCTGCCAGGAGAAAAAGGGCATTACTAACTTCTGATAAGTATTAAAATTCTAAAGTACTTTGTTTTCTGGATTAGAAGAATAAAAGTAGTGATTGTTCAGTTTGTAGTCTTGGACTTTTAGCTATGTAAATATTGTCGTTGGCTTAGTTACAGAACTGAAGTGTGGAAATCAAATTACTTAGTACTTGTAAGAGACTTCTGAATGGGAATGAAGCTTTTCTGGAATGTTACTGTGAATTTATCAGTAAATTCTCTATGCAGACTTCTCTGTGCAAGTCTCACAGGGCTTTTTGTAAAAGCATTTTGTCCTTTACCTCTGTAGCATGTCTAATTGGCAGACCTTCCTATCTGCTGCTGCTCTCTTTTTCCATATTGTAAAAAATGGGGACCTGGTCAGTGCTCAGACACTTTCAGGGTAACTAGATCTGATTCTGTAACAGCTGTGAAGCAGGAGGGCACCAGTGGCTGCAGCTGGATGAAGAGGAGTCAGGGGTGCTGCACTAACATCCTTCTCTAAGCAAAGTTTCTGGCTGAAATGCCTAACATGACACAAAGAAATCTGTAATACTTGCTGATACAGATAGAGTTCCAACACTCCATGTCTCACACCTCTCTCTATTCCATGTTCTCATTACAATCTTTTATTTTCCTCATGATACTCATAACTGTTTTGCCAATTTCCTTACAATTGTTCTTTATAATGCTGCCAAAAGTGACTCACTCACCCAGCTCCTTTTGACTCCTTTGAAAATACCTTTCAAAAATACTGCTTCTCAAACCCATCAGTGAATCTACATTTAAATGTATATTTAAAATTCATTGCTAACCAATATATATCTTTTCAGTGTTGTATCTAAAATGGTCTGTGTGGGGTGAGAAGTATCTTTATGCTCTATTCCATTTTGGCCAGACCCACATGTGGAGTTCAAATGAAGAAATTACTCTAGATTTCCAAGGTTGGATAGAGTTGACCCTTTTTGTTTTGATAGATTTGATTAGATTTTATTGCTTGAATTTAAATCATAGATTTGATTGAGGTGCTGTTGGTTGCTGAGGGCTTTCATGAGTGGGTGCTGTGAAGCTGTGGTGGTGTGACAAGGCAGCAAGGAAATGCTGTAAGGCCCTGAAGGGGAGGTGTGAACCTGTTGGAACTGAGCCACGAGTGGTTGGTTCAGAAATGCTCCCTGAAAAGAGAGAGATCCAAACCCTTCTGTGGCTGTGAAGGTGCCCTGAGTCACTGGTGCAAGAGGGTGCAGTTGGGAAGCTCAGGAGGAAGGTCAGGGAGCAGTGGGGAACGCTAATTTAAACACTTCCTATTCTTCCCTGTGGTGATCTTTATCTGCAAAAGGAGTGTAATTGTCCCTGCTAGAGGGGAACTGTAATGCAGATTCAGAAAAGTTGCCTGGAAGTCTAACTGCAGTTGAAGGCAGAGGGAATTGCATCATCTTTTAGACCAAGAAAGTTGCTGGTCCCACCTGAGACTTGTGAAATTAATACATCTGCTGGGAAGGAATATTCAAAAACCTACCAGTCTTGGCCAGAGTGTGGTCTCCTCAATGTGAAGATGCCATGTTAATAATTAATTCTGAACTGCCACAAAGTTACATAATTTATTAGTCTGAATGATCTTTTAATAAAGTTTTATTCTTATACTTTCTTGTTAGAACTCCCAGGAGTTTGCTTTTCCATGTTACTTCGGCCCTAGGGAAATACCAAAGCGCTGATTTGACAGGTGTTCTGAATTTATTTTTTGTAAATACAAAGGTACAAATTCAAGGCATTAATTTTAGATGAGGTTATTTTGGTGAAAATAAGCTGTTCCCAAGTTTTTTGGCCTTTTTATTGGTGTGATCTGAAATCCCAGAACGTTCACTTGTTTCTAATCTTTTAGGTGAAGTTACTAAATCTAGTCTTGTCTTTTTCTTGCAGTAATGAATGTTATAACAATTGAAGACTATAAGAGCACATATTGGCCAAAGTTGGACAGTGCCATAGATCAGCTTTTAACTCAGAGTCCTGGTGACTACATCCCTATCTCCTATGAACAAATATACAGGTAAGGAAATACTTTAAATGCTATATAACTTATTTTATCTTTAAAAGTAGATGTTTATTTGATTTTGCTGTCTATGCATATTTTATATTTTGTACCTTTGGGGAGACAAATGGGAAAGTTATGGGAAATACAGTAGTGTTTAAATGGTTAGAGTGAATAATAGATACATACATTGACATAACATGTTAACAAGAATAAATGCATAAGAATTAAAATGCCTAACATTAAGATTAAAATATACCCCATCACAGTTGCTTAGTGTAATGTCATAGGAAATGTATTAAAGACTCAACATCCTTTTCTCCAAAGAAGCTGGCATGGTAAGAGGTTGACTTAGTGTATCAAAAGGCTTCTTTATGATAGCTAATAGGAACCAATTTGGTGTGGCTGATATGCAGAAGGAAAGAGAAGCACCTGGTGCCAAGGTCCTTTGATGCAAATTGTCATTTGTGTGTTTTGCCTCAGGAATTTTGGTGTGTTCCCCCCTTGCCAAGTTCCAGGCAGTCTGAAGGACACTCCTTTGGATCTCCATTCATGTCTGGAGAAGGCTTGGGCTGTAGCTGTCCTGGAGCTGCAGTTTGGTTTGAAAGGGATCTAATCACACACCAGAACTGCCCTTCAGGCTAAACTAATGCTCAGTTCTGGGGATGGTGGGGGTTTGCTTCCCCATCACATTCCTGCTCCAAACCACAATGCTAAATTCTGTAGAGACCTGGCAGTTTCTTAAGAGATGAACTAAAATGGAGATGTTTGTTGTGTAGGTGGCAGGTATTCAGGGTGTTGGTGAACAGGATGGAAAGTGGGTGACTGCTGCTGGATTTACTGCCCAAGATGTGTTAAAACCCTGGCCCTTGCACAACTGTGGCACTGCTGTCTTAGTTTGCTTCACCAGAAATTGATTGAGAGATTTCTGGTGAACTAAGGAGAGTGTTGATCTCTGTGGAATAATGCTGCCAGCTCCAGTCACTGATGGCTGTTTTTAGAGACTTTCAGCTCTGTTATCTCATGCCCACTTGCTCTTAGCCACATTGTCTCTGCAGTTTAAAACTTTGGATTAGGAAAGCAGACAAAAGAAAGGCAGGTATTCAGTTTTGCCCCTTAGTTCCCATTGAAAACTTCAAGAAACTTCCTCTTTCCTCTCCAGACTTTTGGAACAGCTTTTAACAGGACTCAGAGATCAATCATCATGTATATAAATAATTGAGATGGCTGTTTGAATTAAGAGAGCCAGCTTTAGTGTAAGTAATCAGAATCCTTTCCCACTTTGAAATCCCCAGTGTGCAAACAGTCTGCAGTAAGGCATCTCTCAAAAGTGATCTCTGATAATGAGTAGGTGTGCAAAGTTAATGGTTTAATTATACCTCGTTATGGTTTGAAGATAACTGGACTTCATCTTTGTCATCTTTCTACCCCTCAAACGTTTTATTTACTGAAGGATTTGAGTTTCTCCTGGATAAGCCCTGTACATCTTGGGCACTTGGTGCAGGACTGTAATGGTGCATGGATATCTGTTGCATGTAGTTTATTATTACCAAAGCTAAAGATTTTCTATAGTTTAGTGTTACTGGTAAAGCTGGTGTGTCAGTTTTCCTTTAAAAAGTATGTCTGGGATTGCAATTACTCTGCCACAGCCTCTTCCAACCAGGAGATTGATTTTGGTTTTTTTTTTTAATATTTTCAGACTGTTCCTTTGATTGACAATCTAGACAAGATAGATTGACAAGGGAAAGATAATTGATGTTTTTTTTAATTGAATTTATTAAGGATGTTTGCTTGTACTATTTTTGAGAGTCTGTAGCAGACTTGGAGTTCAGATCTTCTCTGCTTCTAAGCCATTCTTTAGTCTGAAAGATTGATTGTTTCTTGAAGTGGTTCAAAGAGGTACATATATTTTTTTTTCTTTACAGTGAAACTGTGAAACTGACATGAAAATACAGTGTATTCTTGGTCATCTTTGTGCTGACTAAAGGAATCAAGTTTTCCATAATGCAAACTCAAAATATATTATTAGTAACCAAATATTTGGGTATTTGCTATATTTGAAATAGTCAATGATAGCTGTAGGTGTTTACTCCCCAGGAGTGAGAGCTGGGAGGTAACTTCCAAAGTGTGTGTACAGATATTTACCATGGACCAGTTTATCTGTAAAATATCAAAGTGTTATTAGTGTCTGTTCTCAACTGTGAGTCCAAAGCCTGCCTGTGCATAGTCACTTACAGTTGTAAAAGGGTTGGATAAATTGGCAGAGAGGTGTGAAGGAAGGTTTGAGGTGAGGAAAACACGAGCGGCTACGTTGTCCTTCTGGCAGTCTCCACTGCCTCCCAGGTGCAGTGCAGTTTTCTGTTCCTCAGGATAGCTTGGAGAGCTTGGATATTCATCCACTGCTTACCCTCTTAATGTCCTTTTTGGGATTTCCTTTTCCTAAGGTGTTTGGTTATGTTAAAGAACTAACAAGCTTGTGACTTCTTTTGGGTAACATCAGAGCAAAGATGATTTACAGAATTAGCCCACAATCAGGAACTGAAAACAGGATCTCAAAATGGAGAAGGAACCTCTAAGTAGAAGTGCTCAAATAAAATGTAAACACAGCCTGTGTGTACATGGGAAGACTGGTGTTTGACTACAGAACGTGTTGCAGAAACAGAGGCAGCAATAGTGTGTGTAACACTAAGGAGAAGTGTACTTTAAATATCAGTTTAGTTGCTTGCAGATAAAGCAGTCAGCCTGTGGAAGTGGCTGTGTACTGGTTAGCTGTGGAGCAAACAAATGTGTGGCCATTTGCTGTGGTTATCCAGCTGGCTGATTTTGTAAGAGATCACAAAAATCAGTCTCACTTTTCTTATCAGTGTTTCTCTCTTTGATCCAAACCAAACCGACATTTTTGCTCTTAGCAAAGATCATTGTACCAAAATATCTTTTGCAGTTGCTTGTTTCAATATAGGATCTGCTATTGGTAGACTTGATATGAAACAAAAATAATGATTTTGATTGTTAATATATAAATAATATCAAACTACTGATACTCAGTATTTTTAAAATATAATAATATGAGAGGTGTAGGGTATCTTTTGGTTTTTAACAAATAACATGGTTCACCATATAAGCAGACTTTTGCCATCATTGTAGTTTGCCTGGTTTTGTGCCATCTTCTCAGTAGAGAATTGGAGAGTCATATTTCCCCTACAGATTCTGTGTTGCTGTCCCATAGCTCTGGGCTTTTGGGGCTATTTAAAGCCTGCAGAATTCAAGGCTGGGGTCTGGGCCTCCTGGAAATCAGTTGTTTGCAAATGTCCTAAGAGCAGTCTCTGGCCTAAATTGCCTGCTGTCCCAGTTCTTGGTACAGAGGAGTGGAGAGGGGAGCAGAACAGAGATGTGACTTGCCCAAGATACCAGGTGAAGTCTCCCCGGGTCTCTTGGATTTGACAGCTAAAGTTTGAAATTCTGACTGAGGAGTAAAACCTTCTTGATACAGATGAATGTTGGTGTTAGTCTTTCCATGGATGACTGCTCCAGTAACATCTCACTGAAAGTAATAAATGTATTTGTTTTACAACTGCTGTAAATATGCCTTCAATGAATAGCCTTGTTTTGCAGATGTTATATTGCAGTATGAAAGCAATAAAGTGTTCTTAAGAATCAAAGGTGGCACTGAAGACCAGATATAACACAGCAAAGCCACAGAATGCAGGATTAGTTTTGTTGCCCTTTTTCTGCATCTTTCTTTATTATGAAAGTGTAGAATTTTCTTAGAATTTAAGTAACAAAGAATGGAGAAGCATGCTTGAGTCTGTAATTGTAGAACTTTTGCCATTTCTTTTTAACACTGCCATGGTTTTGGTGCTGCTTCTATGATACTTGTCAGCATGCCCCTTCTTTTAGTAAGGGTTTTGCCCTAGAATATCCATAGAATTGTTAAACCTGCTTATTTTAATGGAGACTTCATTCACAAAGAAGAGACAAAAGCCAGAGGTAGGAATGTGCTGTTGACAGAATTGTCCTGGCTGTTTTGAAGTGCACTGTTTGAGAACTCATTGTAAGTTAAAATGAAGCTGGGGAGGGGGAATGGGATGGACACCCTGGAGCCTCCAGGGGAGCTCTAGCAGCCTGCTGGGGCTCATTCCAAGCTTAGGGCTGTATTTAAAAGTTCAACAATCATTCAATTGTAATCCTGTAATCCTCTAAATTGAAACTTGATCAAAATGTTTTGAAGTCTGTTACCCTTCATTGCAAACTGTTGTAAGTTCATTGTTTGTTCCTATATTTGTTTCTGCAGTTGTGTGTATAAGTGTGTATGCCAGCAGCATTCGGAACAGATGTATAGTGACCTAATAAAAAAGATAACTAACCACTTAGAGAGAGTCTCAAAGGAGCTGCAGGTAAGAAGCTACACAATCTAATTCTCTCTTTCCTGGGATCTGTGATTATATCAGAGCAGCATGTAGGTGGCCCATGGAGGGGATTGCTATTATGATTGATTTACATTAACTTACAAAATTATCAACTGCTCCACTCACTAATGGGCTGTCAGACAGAAAACCAACTACTAGATCCAAAGGTATGGCACTGCCAGACCTTGGAGATCTCAACCACGTGGAGAGCAGTGGGTAAACCTAAATATATGATCTAGAATGAAAGAATGGAGAATGGGAAATCTTAATTATAATCTGGGATGTAAATACCTCAGTCAAAGTGATCTGAGCACATGACATAAATGTCTGCCATTCCTGTGTAAATATGTATAAATTGTTTATGGTTCTTGTGCACCACAAGCAGCACAAAAGGGAAAATCTAAAGAAAAAAATAAGTGAATTCAATATAGATTGTGAAGTATAAGTTAAGAATTACTGCATATGGAGTTCCATTACAGCTTATTCTGCATTTTTCTTGCCTATCTGTAGATGTCAGTGGTTTACAGCAGTCCTAATATATGCAGTTTGTATATCCCTATCCTTCTCTGCATCTTACTTGTGCATCCTTGGTTGTTTTCTCATGTGTACCTTGTTGAACATTCCTTTTAGACTAGAATCTTCAGATATGTACTTGAAATTGTCATTGTTGTAGCAGCAACACTGCTTGGTTTTCCCTGAAGCTTTTTTACTTCCGTAACTGATGTTTGAGTTCTGTACTGATTTGCAGTGCATGAAGTAGAGAAGCCACATGAAAAGAAACCCTAAACTACAGCAGCTTCTTCAGTGCTTGTAACACATTGATAACTAATTTAGGTCAGCCCAAAACAGTCTTAATGCTTTAACTGCATCAAATATTTGTCTAAATGTGCATTCTCAAAATATATAGCACAATGATCTCTCTGATGTCCTTTTTGTTGCACTGTTTTCCTCTTGTGGCTTTTCTTATAAAGAAATTTAATAGGCATGATATTTGTGAGGTTCTTTTTTTTTTTCTTTTATGGTCTGTTTTATTCCTCACGGAGTGACAGCCTCAGTGTTCTGTAAGAACTGAAGATGGTGAATGTAGAATTTAAAATAAAGCTTTCCCTTGGTTCTGCTGACCTGGTGCAGCGTGTACAATTTTTCTTCTGTTTATGAGAACTATGAATCATTTCAGCTATACAGGTTTGGCCAGTTCTTCTGATATATCCAATGGTAATACACAGCTTTAGTTTGATTTGAATTTGGGAATACCCCAAATTCTTTACTTGCTAATCCTTGACTCTTTTAAGTCCCAAAACTGAGGCAGTTGATTTTAAAGTTTGTTTTATTACATATGAGCCTAAATACTTCTGCCTAAAAACAAGGCTACCTTCTGAACATTGGCTTGTTGAAAGAATAATTGAGACAACTGTTTAATGCAATCTTAGCCTTGCAAAAGCTTCCTTATGTAGGTTAGACACACCTGTAATATAAAATGATACCATCCTTGAGTCTGACGTGTGAACATGACTTGGCTTTTGGATGACAAATGGATCCTTTTGAGCTGCTGGAGGTAAAACTCATGTGCCTCAAAAAATTATTCTATAAAGAAACTGTTTTAGCTGTGGGTTGTGAAATTTACTCCTAAGAAATTACTCTACTACAGTGTGTTTTATTATCCTGATACTTCTTTGATCTTAGTGTATTTTAGAGACATTCAATCACTTAGGATTTATGTTGAAAATGCAGTTCTAAATCTTTACCCTAGCAACAATAACAAATTACTTTGTAAATGTTGGTTGCTTGGAAGTTGCTGGTTGTCAAAGGCAAACAATTAAAAAACATATATATGAATCCTTTTAATGCACAGTTTGTGGTGTTTTGCTTTTTGACATAATCTCACTCACCTGCCAACAATATTTAAGATTTCTGTTTATTTGGCAAGTTGTTATTTGATGCAAGTTGTTGGTTTTGAATGTTCAGAGATGGAAAAGTAGCCCAGTAGAAGCAGGGATACTGGTGTGTGTAAGAAAACAGATGGTTATAGAAACTGAAATGGCAGACAAATGCAATGTCTTTATCTGGACAGGGCAGCACTTCCTTTGCATTGCAGTGTAACAGTTAAATGGCAAGTGGGCTGGAGAATGTCTGCCTGTAACCAACATGCCAGAGCAAGCTGTCTCCTACAGGAACCACTCATCAACAGCCCAAACAGTAAAACCTAGATACCAAACAGTAAAAGTGGGAGCACCTCAGGGGACTGGTCAGACTTGCTCTTGCATGGATTTAGTCTTAATGGGGTTTGGTTTCTCTCTTCGGGGCATTCACTGCAGAAACTCCCTGTATATATTTATTCCCCTCTCCCTGTATGTGTAGCCCTGTGCTTGCCTGAGCAGCTGGCCACAGCTGGAGTCAGCAGAGTGATGGACACTCGTGTCCCAGGCACTGTGCTGGGACACTCAGAACAAGCCTTTGTCCTGTGTGACTCGTGCTTTGCCAGACTGCAGGACAGCTTGTGTGGTGTTGGTGTTTGTTGCCCTGTGTGTTCCTGAGGGTTTGTTTCACAGCTTTTCAGCTCGAGAGAGTTACTGCCAGTGGTGGCAGAGGCTGCAGGAAAATGTGGCTGGGCTGGTGTATTTCTGCACGTTGGGCATTGGGTGAAGAGCAGAGAGCAGTGCTCTCTGAGAAATGGTAAATTTAGATGAGATGAATTGCTTGTCATCAGGCTGATTTGGGGTCTCCTGTATGCCAAGCCATTTCCAGCTCCTTCATTACTGTATCAGTCATTTAATGATCCCCTCTTCAGACTGCTAAGGATTGCTTTCCTTTCCTGCAGCTGATGTCTGACCAGCTTCTCTGAATTAGTTAAGACAGAGTTTTACCATGTGGACTTTCAGTAATTGAGAATTCAGTCTCCCTAATTCCTGAGCTGATTGGAATTTTGGATTTTGTCAATTTAAAGAAAATAAAGTGTCACAGTAGAAAACACAAATTAACTTGTTTCCTGTTCTCTTGAGATCTGTGAAGCCTGTAGCATGCAGATGATTTTTCTAAGATGCTTTATTTGGAAACATTTCACTGGTAATGGACATGGTTCATTATGTTGTGGTTTAAAATAATGTCACCTGTTTTTGTGGGTAATTGCTGAGTCATTCAGATGTATGAGGTAGGGTGGATACACAAACATATGCTTTCAAATTAAATACATCTCTTTAAAATGAGTAAAACTGTATTTGCATTAGGCACTAGTGTTTCTGGCTAATTTATTCTTATGCACTCTGATAAAGTAATTTAAAATCAAGCACTTTACTCATTAGCACTTCAGCGAAAGATGCTGGAAAGTACTCAAAGCATTGCAATCAAAATGCTCTGTGGCTTTGAGCCTGCTTGTTACAAATGTAGCTTTTTTGTGCAGGTGCAGTGCAATATTTTCCTTTTAGTTAGAATAAACTCAGTGCTTCCTTTTTGAAATGATTGAGTGCTGAAAACCGTTTATTTGTCACGTTTCACCTTTTATTTATCTAGAGGAGAGATAAAACAGGCTCTGTTGTTTTCTGTTTTTGGTGGGGACTTTTTATGATAATTAATTATTATTTTTTTTATAATGAACATGACTGCACTGGAGTCACTGGTGTTGGTAGATGATTTGCATGTCTGCTGTTAAGCCCCCAGGACTTGCAGGTTTATAGTCTTTGTTGTGCAATGCCAGAAAGGTTTCCTGCTTGATATTAAAACTTCTCAGCCTTTTGTCTTAGCTCTCAAACCAGTCAGTGCAGTGTATGAAGGTATTGTCCCACTTGCTGTTTCCTTGGGAGAATGTGTATGGGAGTCAGATGTCCTGAATGAGGGCTTTAATGTGTTCAAAGAACCCCTGGTAAAGGTATCAGCAAAAGCAGCTTTAGTATTAAAGTGAATTTATTGCTGTGAGTTTCACTGAACTGAATCAGATCATATGGATGATTTGAACTCACATGGTAGAAACCAGAAGTGTTATAAATGTTTGTGTATCTGTGTGTGGACACCAAAAAGATACCTTTTGACTTGAAGTAGTAGAGGTACCCTATTGCCAAAATTGCCATTAAAGATGACACAACCATCAGCAAGTTAAGCTGAGAGGAGCTTTATTACCTGCAGCTTTTTGGGAGGGCTTGTAGTCATGCAGCTCTGTTTAGTGCCTTCTCACACTGCACTGGGGCTACAGAACTGGCTTCAATTTCAGAAAGATACAAGTAAGTACAGAAGAAATTACTATGTATTTAATAGATAGAAAAGCTTTTGAAGGTTTCTTACTGCTACACAGTTTTGATGATCTTTACATACAATGTCTTTTTGTTCTACTACCGTGTAGAATGGAAATGGAACATGGCCCACACCTGCTTGCCTGCTGTAAGACAGTTACATGAGAAAATGTCATGAGGCTTTGAACAGGTTTGAGTGCAGGCTTGACTAGAAAGACAGAGTCTTTGAATCAATTGTGCTTTGATTTGGTGTCTGCTTTTTGTAAAATGTTTTAATAATACAAATGTCTAGTGAGGTAGACCTGGGCATCACATACATTGCAAGGCAAGGTAAACAAATTACATTTTCTTGAGCAAGAACAAAGAGTGGTTTAGAAGATTCAGACCACTTACATGAATAACTGGTTAATTTGTGTAGTCATAGCCATTCTCCCTTTTCACTTGGCAGGCGTGGGAGGGATGCTGCAGCATATGTGCTGGCATTTTGGCAGGGAGCATATTCCCAGGAAAATGGAGCTGCCCATTCAGCATAGGAATGTAAGCTCTACTACACATACTGCTGGTTGTGCCAGACAACTCTTCATAAACAGACTAACTTTGTGTTCCTCAAACTCAGAACTGTTGTCTCTGTTTCTTGTGAGCTGTTTCTGAGTTGTTTTGAGCCAGCAGCTGCCTGCTGATTTCATATCTTAAGTTTAAGAATTGAGACTGATTTTCAAGCTCAAAAAACTCCTGTCTTTTTCAGATACATAGTTTCTTGCCCACAAGTGCAATGAAGTGCCTAGATATTAGATTTCAAATAAGGAGAGGGTAATTTAGTATACAGGATCTCCAGCTGCTTGTTTTGTTTGACTGTGTCTTGTATGTAATCCTTTCCCAAATGTGGTTTTTTATTACTTCTCATTTCTGTTGGTGCTGAGATGTCTACTGTGGCGTGTTAAGGAGATGAAATTGTGTCTTTAACATCAGCTTTTAAACAGCAGCCATAGTATTTTATTCTAAGAAGCAGTTGACTCACAACCAAGCTGAAGATGTTAAGCAAATGCAATTGCATGAGGGTTTGAGAAATCCAACAAAACGTTCAATACTCCTGTGAACAGACACACAATACAATTGTTGCTGGAAAACTGTTCTTAACCCTACAAGTGGTAGATAAGAGCAATTGTAGGAGAGGATTTAAACTGTTTGCCTGTATTGAGTGTTTTAAAAAAAAAACCCAAACAATCAAAAAAACCAACAAACTTACAAAAAAAATCCCCAACCCCCTGAATTGACAGTTTGATAGGATTCAGGATGGGTGAGGGAGTGAGGGATTCTCTTCTTTCCTGGAAAACCTTAAGCTAGGAGTGTGTATTTTGTATTTTTGAATACCTTCTGTAATACATCCCTCAGGTAAGATAGGAGTGGGTTTAAACACTTAATAGTGCTAGGAGTTGTAAGATGTAAATGTCATGCTTAATTCTGCCCCCTCTTTGCCTTGTAATTTAAACAGCTGAATGTATGTATTCTCTTTTTCTGGACTAGGACCAGGAGTAAAAAGCATCAGCCAAAGCAGGTTTTTTGTTTTTTTTTTTCTTGTAATAGCTATATCTGAATAAGTATAGATTTAAATGCAAGTTGGGCTGTAATGATGGCCACTTAATATAGAAATCTTAGCAACTTCTATTTACTCATGAATTTGTTGCCATGTGCTGCTTTTTAGTTTACACAGCTCAAATAGTTTATATAAAACTATTCCAGCTCCAGTTACTGCCTATAAATGTGAATGTAGAGATGTGGAAAAAGATCCTGTGCTGAAGCAAATAATTGATTTCAGTCTGGCAGTTTGGAGCAGCTGTACAGTAACACTGTGATGAGCAGAAAACAGATGGTTCTGTTTTCCCCACACAGATTACAGTAATTCATAGATGAGCTGTGAAAATACTATTATTGATTTCTCTTTGCTTGGGTGTTTTGGTAGTTTACAAATCAAACTTTAGTTGAGCAGATTTTGATTGCCAAGCTTGCTTTTTTTGTTGTTGTCCATCTCTGTTACTGTCTTGGCTCTTGAGGCTTGACATGAAACAGTGTCAGGAGAATAAAATTGAAAAGTGACATTTCATGCTGACAAAGCAGACAACACCATCATTTCTGCATTGCAGAGGTTAAAATCAAAGCCTGATACTTGCCTGACACCAGTGGGGCACTTCCTCTGAAGCCATCAGAGCCTCTCTTTGCTTTTTTTGTCTTTATCCAGAGCAGTTGTTTTCCACTTGATTGCCAGGCAAAATGGTGGTTGACAGCTCCCAGGTATCCTTCCATTAGAGGGCTCCTGATGTCATTCTCAGATGTTGTGCCCTCATAAACAGCTTCCCTTACTGTGACATGGTCTTTGGGAGCTGAGCTAGCAGAATTCTCATCTGCAGAGAGGAAAAAAGATATCAGTGCTTATATCCCCTGTCAAAAGTGTGGCAGACTGGCTGCACACACTGCCTGGGATTAAATCTCCCCTGCCCAGACAGCTTCTGACTGTGTTTTTTTTCTTGTTGGCTTTGTTGTTGTTTTCTTTTTTTTTTTTTAATGAAAATGGCAATCTATCAGTGAGAGAAGAGTGGTGCCCTGTGTGAGGCTATGGTCTCCTTCTGTCTGATGTGTTCTTTCAAGTAGAATTTTCCTTTTTCGTTAGTCTTAGAAGCTGTATACAAATCAGAGGGTATAACCATATTTAAAGTTGAGGTTGGAAAGGAGTGAAGCAGGAATACATACTGCTTAGAATGCAGATTTCATTGCATGTTATTTGCAACAAATTGTATATGTAGATATATATGAAAGGGAGTCGTTGGAGCTTATAGCCACTTTTATATGTTGTTGGCATTTTGAACTAAAATTTGTTTGGCCACCCCTGAGAACTGCATTTGCAATAAGATTAAAACCTTATGATCAAAATGAGGAATAACCATATATAGCCTTTGGCAACTGCATATGGAATAACACTCTTTCTTCCTTTGCCAGTTTTGCTTTCGGTTCTGAACTGTCTGCTTTGTGTTGGTGTTTGCTGTGAAAATTTTCCACGTGTTCATTAAGCATATTAAGAAGGGAGGCAAAAGAAGCTATTTTAAGGGGGAAAAAAAGTAATAAATTTAGAATATTTAATAGAGCAAAATATGAACATAAATTTTAACTTTTCTTTTAGGCCTGCTGGTCAATGTCCATACAAAGGTTGAAAAATGTTTGTGAAGCTAGCTTATAAGTTCTGATAAGGTGGTCCAGGTGCAGCTAAGGCTTGAGTATTTCTCATGCCACAGGTTCTTTGGCTTTAGGAACATCTTTGAACTTGTTTTCTTGCAAGGTCCCAGTTATTGCTGTATTCTCCATCTTCTTGTGGCTTGTTGCTGTCAGAGGGGAAAACAGATCAGGGGAGGAAAAGTTTTGCTTCTCATTGGCAGGCAACGCTTTGCCCTTGGGTTTCTATAGGTGTATCTATATATGTGAGCAGTAGGAACTCAGGCAGCCACCCAGCCCCTCTGGAAAACCAAAGCAGGGCTTGGGCCAGAAGTAGGGCAATGTAGAAGTGGATAATGGAGGAGGACATTGCTGTAGCTCCACTTCCAGCTGTGAGTATCTAAGTGCACTTCTGAATGCTCCAGTGCAGCTCCCCTGCAGGCCTCCAAATGGATATTATAACAGAAACAGTGCTTAGTGCTTCCCATTCTTCTGCTTCTCTTCTCAATTTAGCTTCACCTGCTGCTCAACAGATCTTTTAAGCTTCCTTATCCCCTTCTTTGGGAAATAGTGTATTGTAGCCAGAAAATAGCACGTTCAGGTTTTGTGTAGGCAGGTTTAGGCTGGGGCTCCAGGGGGATGCTGTGTGCTGGAACACGGCTGGATTTCCACAGGCCTAACCTGGGGCATGAGACCTGAATGCAGAATTCTCTCTGAAGATGTTGCTGCTTTGTGAAGCTGAACCCCCTGAACACCTGCCTTGCCTGAGGTGACCCAGCAGTAACTTAGAAAGTTTTTCTGTGGAGGACAGTGTTCCCTGGAGCTGGAGGATGTGCCACTCACCAGCTTAGCTGCAAAGCAGCAGCTTAATGTCACCCTGCTCTGGTGGAGGGAAAGCTCAGGAGGGTGGGAGCACACACTGCAGCACTTGTGCAGATTTGCTTATGGATTCTAGGCATGACAGCTGGTGCTTTCAAAACAAACCTCTGGTCTTTAAAAAGTGTTTTTATTTGCATATGCTAAATGTCAGCTTGTTACAGGCTCACTGTAGTTCTTATTGAATGGACCTTGTGCTGGGCACTGATGTATAGTCCTAGGAAAACCTAGTTACTGAAGGGAGATTGGTTTTGCTGGAGGGAGTTAGAGCAGAAACTCTGGAATGATGTGTGGCTTGCTTTGTGTGATCCTAGTGTATCAAATCCTTTGTAGTTGTTTGAGTTTGCTATGAAAGCATAGCCCATGCTGTTCCAGATCTTTCTCTTGTTCAAATTACAACCTGACTTTTACGGTTTCTTGCAGGCCAGCCCTCCAGATCTCTATATTGAAAGATTTAACATAGCTCTTGGACAGTATATGGGAGCATTGCAGAGCATTGTGCCTCTTTTCATATATATGGTAAGTTTCAGAAAATTATTTTCAAATAAATATGTCCATAAAGATGCTGACTGAAAGTGAAAAGAACAAAATGCCGCTATAATTTCTGACATGTAAAACTAATGATTCGTGCCTAGTTTTGGTGCCTGCCTAACAATACTGATCAAATTTTATGGGGAGAGGAAGGCCAAGCTATGCTTTTTAAATGCAGAGTTTTGCAGTTGGTTTCTGCCCTAATGTTTCTTTCCTGTGAGTGGGGAGAATGGTTTTGATTTTTAAAGGGAAAAAAGCTGTCTCAAATAGTTCATTATTTATATATTTTTGTATAGATATCATTTATTGACTTGTTAAATTTTGGCTGCTTAGTTTGGTCAGGTTGTGGAGATGGTTAAGTTTTGCTTTCAAATAGTACAGATTCAGAAAATACAGAAAGAAATATGGCTTGGAAATGTCTTCATCATTAGATAAAGCAGTTCAGAGTGTTTGATGGATGAAGCCAAAATAATGTCCACAGCACTGTCAGTTGTACTTGGAGTGGTTCAGAAACCAGTAATTTGCATCCTTTTTGTCAAAGTACCAAAACTCTTACTGCCTTTTTTTTGTGGTAATGAAAACTTAAGCTTGAATTTTATCCTTTTCCTAGAAACTGTCCTTGTTTTGGCATCACTTAGAAGTGGAAAAAAGGAAAATAAAGGATTAAGTAAGCCTCAAACTCTTCAAAGCTTTTCTCATTGGTAGTTTCACAGAGTTTGAGAAGCAGTAGGCTTTAGGAAGCTCTCCTGTGTCTCAGTGAATTTAGGTAACTTGCTACAGTATTTTGGCATTGTGTTACCATACAGATTTGTTGCATTAAAAGAGGAATTTGCCTTTCTTGAACTTGGTGTCTTTTAATCTGTCCTTTTATCTGGTTCTGTTATCTTTTAGTTCCTCTTGCTGCCAAAAGCAATGCTGACTTGGCTCACCTGTACAGCTGCTTTATAGAGCTAATGGCAAATTAGCTGTCATACTTTATCACTGAAATAATTTTAGTGTTGTGCATGATGTATGTCTAGAGAAGTCAGGGTGACTAATGTGTTTCTTAGTTTTTTCTGTGTGCATTTGGAAGTACTTTTATGTACAGGTACTCTTACAGTTGTAGTGTCTAACCAGGTTTTCTCATACAGCAACAACAGTTTCCTCTCTTTGGTCCAAAAGTACAATTGAAAAGCAACTGCAAGAGGTGAAAGCCTAACTAAAGTTTAAATTACAGCTTTGCAGTTACTTTAATAGGTACTTTTCAAAGCATTTTGAAGTGGACCAAGTTGTTAAACTCTGCCTTTATGTTAGAGGTGAGGAGAAGCTTTCTCTTTCTGTGTTTGCTTTAATCAGGGATTTCTAAGGCTGTTGAGTTGCTCTTGAGGACTTTGTTCTGAAAGGATAATTATATTGCTGCTTAGGAAAACTTCAAATATGCATTTAAATATTTTTTTAAATCCATGAAGTTGAGGAAAAACTAAAGCTTTTATATAGAATTGGAATATGGCATAATACTTTGTCTTAGTCCTGTGTGTCTTAAAAGCAGCAGCAGCCCTTTTCTTTCGTGGTATGTACCAAAGCAGGAAAGGTGATTTCTCACTTGTGTGTGTATGGTGAGCAAGGGGTGCTTCCAAGCTTATCAGGAGGGGTGGCTGAGAGGACTGACCTTGCAACTGAGGGAGTTTTCTTTTTCCTTCTTTTGCTGGGACCACTTTGTTTTTTTTCACATGGTGATGGATTTTTTTCAGTCTTAGGCTGCTGCAGCAGATTTGTCAGAAAAGCATGGAGGCCAAAAAACTCTCTGAGATTCTTTGGGTTTAGGCTCCTTCAGAAGTTCAGGGATGTAGCTGAAGGTAAAGCAAATTAAACTGGAAGTCAGCTTCATACACAGTGCTTTGTTTTCTTGCAGAAAACTGTTTTGAAAATTTAACTGAGATTATTCTAGGTTTATTACAGATTGTACATATCACAGTGTGCTGCACACATGAATGAAAAAATATTTCCACTTGAATAAATGAAATTTAGATTATATATTTTTCTTACAGAATCTCAGTTTTTCATTTTACTTTGAGATATAGCTGAAAATCTGTTATTTTATCATGTTATGTGAGCCTAATACTTGTGAGCACTGTGGTTTTAGGATAGTTAAAATTTTTTCATTGCCTCCAAAATATTGTAATCACTACTGAGTGGTATTGCATTTTGTTGCTTATCAGCTAGAGGGCATTTTGTGTGTGTCTGTATACTCAAATATATGTGAGTATGATGTGACAAGCACACCTATATACTGTGTTTTCTTCTTTCAAGTACTTATTGATCTCCTCTTAATATTAACTGAGTTTTATCTTGTAAGGTTTGCTTTATCATGAGGTGTTTTGTAGAATTAATGTTTGTATCATACCTGACTTTCTCAATTGCTCACATCTGCTTACCTTTTACGTGTCAGTTAGACCTTTATGTGACTTTAGACATTTTTCAAGAAATACTGGCACAGTGTATAATTTGTCACTGGTAGTGACAAGTTGTACAGAAAATCTTCCTGATTGACCCCTAACAAGAGCAGGGGGAGGTGACAGCTCTTCTGCTCTCTCCTTTCAGCACTGAGGATTGGAAATTGAGTACTTCAGTTAGATGCTTTTTCACTGTCTCTTTAAGCTCACACAAGTGGAATATTTTTTTGGAAAGATGTTTCCAAGTAAGCAAATGTAAAGACTATTTTACATTTCTTCTGTGTTTGTACTGTCTTGCAACTGCTGGGTTGTGGGTTTTTTTGTTGCTTTTCTAGTAATGAAATTACTAGAATTAAAAGTTTAGGCTTTCCAGCCCCTGAGTAAAGAAAAGCATCATAATTTGCACATCTTGTGCAAACTGGTTTAGGAAAATGCTCTTGTGAAAGGCTGTAGTGTGGTGTGTAGCTTAACATTTCCTTGAAGTGTATCTTTATTGCTGTGGGTTTCTTTTGTAATGGCAATTCACCATTGACCAAAACCATTACCAAGAAGTGAATCTGTTTCTAATTAGAAACAGAATAATTAGGATATTCTGTCTACAGTGACTTTCCCTCAATCCCTGTTCAGAGGCCCAGGTGAGGGGAAACAACTGAGTCCTAGTCCTTGATAAAACCCCCACAGGCAGGATAAATTCAGGGTATTAGAGGGAACCACCAGCAGCAAGTATTGTAAATTTAATAAAAAAAATCTTTTTAAGGCTGTTGTCCATCACTGCAACAAACTTAAACTACGATAGGAGCATGTATTCAGCCCTCAGATTTTTGTTCTACCAAGCAGTCTTTATTAAAGGTAAATAACTGCTGGTGAATGTTCTCTCAAAAGTTTAAGGGATTTCTCTCTGGACAGATTGTTATGGTGTGTTTGTAGTTTTGGTAGTGGCCAAAAGAATGGGTTTCACACAAAAGCATGAAGATTGCTCTGTGTTCTGAAAGTTTGTTCTAGTTTTGTTAAATGCTTTAGTGAATAGGAGAAAAACTTGATTTAAAAGTGTGGAAAATTTTTTCTCCCTTAAGATATCCCTTCTTTTAGTAAATCTCTCAGATGAGTGTTCCTGTGGATAATTTTTAAGTTGATTTTCTGTTAGATTAACTGTTTCAGTGTTTTACACCATTTGTCCAAATCAGTCAATTCAGCTGTTCAACTTCCAAGTTAACTTTTTAATAATAGGAGATTAATCTTGAAACAATTTTTTCCCCTCAGCTTTTAAAACACCTCTTTGAATAAGACACACACAAGAAAGCTTTCTATTAATTGCAGGAAATAGAGCATTGATACCAATAGTACATTAGGTATTGGGGCCTTCGAGGAACTCATAAACAGAATTATCTTTGAATTTCCCCCAAAGTGATGAATTCTTTAATGCTGAATTGGTCAAAGTAACGGAATCCTAAAAATTTTAATGTAGTTCACTTTTGTGTAGATTTGTATGTATCACTTATTTCCACAACTGATTCATTCTGAGCAGCTATCCTCTGAGATTTTCAATGAACCCAGAAGTGGATAGTTGTGCTGATGTTTTATTATTGTAACCCATCTATTTTAATGGTTTAATCACTTTTAGTCATTGGAAAAAATACTTTCTTTTGTTGCAAGCATGATGTCCAGCTGCATTTTGGTATTAAGAGAATTTACAACATTTCTTAAAGTTCTAAAATGAAGTGTTTTATATACAAGCTCTCCAGTCTGGATCAGTATGGAGGTATAGCTGTAGATACAGAAAACAAAATAAATATGTATGGTTGCATGCAAGTAGGTTTGTCACCCATGCTTTTTTGTTATACAGGAATGTTCTGTTCAGTTTGAATGCAGTCACCAACACTTTATATGTGTAATATTCTACAGCTTTAATATTCTGAACTGTTTTTATTCAGGGAGAAAAAATAAGTTTACATTAGTTGCTATTATGAGAAACAAACTTGAAAACTTCTGTCTTATTTTCCAGAATAAATTTTACATAGAAACCAAGCTAAACAGAGACTTAAAAGATGACCTTATAAAGCTGTTTACGGAACATGTTGCAGAAAAGCACATTTACAACCTAATGCGTAAGTAAAGCTGTTGAATTTTTCTTATAATGAAAGCCTGGAGAGCCACAGTGCTTTCAAATACTGTGAAGATCCACTGCAAATAGGGATAAAATGCCAAATATTAGTGAACTTCAATACAAATTCCTCTGAGGCATGAGGAAACGTGATACTCTGCAGCTTATTTTTTTCAGAAATCTGACTTTGCATGAAGTAATGTTTTGCTTGAGATCTGGGAGAACCAATATTTATTTTCCTTTGTGATTTGTGATTATGGCAGAATGAGTATTTTATTGTTGTGTTGTTTATGCTGCTACTTTTCAACTTTGTTATCAAAATACTGACAGGTGTCATTAAGAAGGTGGTGTGGTCAAAGAGCTGTGCTGCCTCTGGGGTTATTGTCATGAGTTCTGCTGTGGGTTGTGAACTGCAGAATGCTGCCAGCAGATTCTCTCTTAGGTTAATGGATTAATGCAAATATAATGTGCTGCAAGTGACAGCCACAGGAGCACTGAAGGGGAAGTGTGACTCCTGTGGTGAGCCACAGTGTTTGTGTGGAACCTGCCACCCCTGGGAGCTTTGT